>JAPPVO010000019.1:44751743-45269405 GCA_030407325.1 Camellia japonica | reverse complement strand
AGCAGGCTTTTTTTTTTTTTTTTGCCCTAACTTTTGCCTAGGCCGCCCTTTCGGGTTTTCAACCTAGCAGGCTTTCTTAAGGATAATATCTCTTCAAGAACTTGCATTTTGGGGAATGATTCTGTCACCATCCATCGTTATCAACAAATAGGCCCCATTAGAATAAACCTTCTCAATCACATAAGGTCCTTCCCATTTGGGCTCAAGCTTTCCTTTGGTTCTTCGTGAGACTACTATGGGTGTTCTAACCATTAGTACCAAGTCTCCCTTTTTAAAGGAACGAAGCCTCACTCTTTTATTGAATGCATTTGCCATCCTTTGTTGGTAGATCTCCAAGTTCTGTTGAGCATACAACCTTCTTTCATCCAGGGTCTCCAGCTCAGCCAACCTCACTCTTGCACTTTCATCTTCTGTTAAGGACTCTTGTATTGCCACTCGCAATGATGGTATTTGAACCTCAAGTGGTAACACTGCTTCTCCTCCAAAAACCAACGAATAAGGGGTTGCTTGAGTAGGAGTTCTGTACGAAGTCCGATAAGCCCACAAAGCTTCTTGTAACTTTTCGTGCCAAGCTTTTTTGTTCTTATCCACCATCTTCTTAAGAATTTTGCACAATGTCTTGTTGAAAGCTTCTGCCAAACCATTGGCAGGTGCATGATATCTTGATGAATGGTTGTTTTTGATTTTGTACTTGGCAAATAACTTGTTCAAAGCATCACTCCTGAACGGCTGTCCATTATCCATGATGACACTTTCTGGAATTCCGAACCTGTAAATGATATGGGTTCGGATGAACTCGGAGACAACTGTGCTTTTTATATCCTTTAAAGCCACGGCCTCTGCCCATTTTGAGAAATAGTCAGTAGCAGCTAGGATGTATCGATATCCTGCTGAAGATGGAGGTACAAAAGGACCAATAATATCCATACCCCATGCTGCAAATGGCCAAGAACAAGTTGTTAAATGTAAAGGCTCTGGGGGTTGGTGGAGAAAGTTCCCATGGAATTGGCAGACTTGGCCTTCGAGCATAATCTATGCAATCTGCAATCATAGTTGGCCAATAGTATCCCAACCGTTTTAGCTGCATATGTAATTTAGGACCACTTTGGTGTGCCCCACATACACCTGCATGTATTTCTGCCATTACCTCTTGAATACGCTCCTTGGCTATACACCGCATGAACATTCCATCCAAAGACCTTTTGTATAACGTTCCATCTTTCCACAGGACGAATTTGGTAGCTCTGCGTCTCACTTCAATTCTTTTTACTTTATCTTCAGGTAGCCTACCATGTTGGAGGTAAGCTATGAATGGTTCCCGCCAATCCTCCTCGTTTTCTCCTTTCGTGGTGACGACCAAGATTGGAACCAAGTCAGAAACTTCTTTTAAAGGTTGTAACACCCTTCTTTCACCTACCGTGATAGTAATTGTTTTGCTATCTGGTAGGGTGAGTGATGCAGCCAAACTTGCAAGTGAATCAGCTCGAGCATTTGTTCTTCTCTTCACATGGAAAATATGTGTTTTCCTGAATTGCGAAAGCAATTGATCAGCCCTTTCATGATACGGGATGAGACTTGTTTTCTTAACAATGTATTCTCCACGGAGTTGCTTTACCACCAGTTCTGAATCTCCATAAATTGAGAGTTCTTCAATAGGAATTTGTAATGCCAATTCTAATCCAGCAATTACAGCTTCATATTCTGCCTCATTATTGGAGCATCCTTCACTTAAGGCGAAAGAATGGGTGATTATAGCATTGTCTGGAGTCACAAACACAATTCCAATTCCAGCTTTATTGTTTTTAGGATTTTCTTGCTTCTTGCCATCTGGACTCCTTGAAGCTCCATCAAAATACATCTCCCATCCTTTCTGAATTTCTACTTGCATAACCTCTTCATCTGGTAAATCAGTTACTAGAGGTGAGTCATCAGGTATAGGATGTGCTGCCAAAAAATCTGCTAGAGCCTGCCCCTTTACAGCTCTTTGGGGAACATATTCAATTGCGAATTGTTGGAGAATTACAGCCCACTTTGCAATTTTCCCTGAAAGTATGGGCCGTGAAAGTATATATTTCAAGGGGTCTGCTCTTGATATCAACTTGACTTCGTGTTCCAAGACATAGTGCTTTAGTTTTTGCAAGGCGAACACCAAGGCAAGACATGTCTTTTCGATAGGAGAGTAATTGGCTTCTGCCCCAACCAAAGTACGACTCAAGTAATACAAGGCATTTTCTTTCCCATGCTCATTATGTTGTGCCAACAGTGCCCCTAACGAACCATCCAAGGCTGTTATGTACAACAAAAGTGGTTTCCCTTTTATTGGGCTCATGAGTACTGGAGGCTTCAAAAGATACTCCTTAATACTATTAAAAGCATTTTGGCACTGCTGATCCCATTCAAATGGAACACCCTTTTTCATCAATCTTGAGAATGGCAAACATCGACCAGCCAAGTTAGAAATAAATCTTCTAATATAGGCCAATCTCCCTTGTAGCCCCTTCAATTCCCTCAAATTTCGTGGAGGAGGCATTTCAGCAATGGCTTTAATCTTGGTAGGGTCAATTTCAATCCCTTTGTTTCGAACCACAAACCCTAGAAATTTTCCTGATGAAACTCCAAATGCACATTTTAGTGGGTTCATCTTGAGTTTGTACCTCCTCAAACGTTCGAAGATTTTTCTCAAATCTTCCACATGGTTTTCCTTTTCCTTTGTCTTGACGACAAGATCATCAACATAGCATTCGATGGTGTCATGGAGCATATCACCAAAAATTACAGTCATCGCCCTTTGATACGTGGCCCCAGCATTTTTCAGGCCAAAAGGCATTACCTTATAGCAAAAGACTCCTCTCGGAGTCCTGAATGCAGTCATTTCTTCATCTTCAGGTGCCATTCGGATTTGATTGTATCCTGAGTATCCATCCATAAAAGACAAGGTTTCATACCCAGTAGTTGCATCTACAAGAAGTTCAGTGATGGGCAAAGGAAAGTCATCTTTAGGACAAGCCTCATTGAGATCACGGAAATCAATGCAAACCCTGATTTGACCATTCTTTTTCTTGACTGGCACTATGTTTGCTAGCCAGGTTGGATATTTGACTTCCCTGATGAATCCTGCATTGATAAGCTTGTCGACTTCAGCTTCAATTTGGGCTGTAAGCTCTGGTCGAGTCGCCTCTGAGGCTGTTTAACTGGCCGTTTCTCAGGGTGAATTGCAAGCTTATGGACTGCAATCTCTGGATTAAGACCAGGCATCTCACTGTAGTTCCATGCAAATATGTCACGATACTCCCTTAAAAGGAAATATATTGCCAGCTTCTTCTTCCTTTAAATTTGCACTAATGAAGGTTGGTTTGTTTTCTCCTTCATCACCCAGATTTACCTCACGAAGGTCATCCACAGTGGCTTGACCTCCTGCTTCAAATTCTGTTGGTGCAGGTTGAGCTTCATCTTGGTCAACATCTTCCAACACATCTTGAGTGATAGTCATGTTTACTGGAAATTTTTCCTCATCCCCGATAGCCTAACCCTTCTGTCCTAGCGGTGATAATACCGCCTTGCTGGATAGCCTGCCTCTGTGAAGGTGTTAATGCAAAGTCAAAGGGTGTCATTGTTCTTGGTATTTTTTCAGAATCTAAACCAACTTTTACCAACATCTGTGTAATTTCTGCACTGAAAGTAGGCTTCTCAAAACTCGAGATGTTTTCTTCTGGCACTTGTTCAACTTTCACTTTCTGTTCAACATCTCCAAGTGAGTGGAATATGATGGGTTTCGACCCTTTTCCTTTAGAAGGGACCACAATTTTATTATATTTCTCCACATAGGTGCATTCTGTCCTCCTTAATGGCAACGTGAACTCACCCTTGAGATCCAAAATTGGATTTATTGGGGCTAGAGCCTTTGCCCCCAGTTTCCTTTCGGACTTTGGCACATATCGAAAAGTTCTTTTTGTTGAAACTGGAGTAGACTCTAGAGCATCTTTGACATTCGGAGTATCTTCAGACTTTTTCACATCTTTTCCCTTTCTTTGTGAAGTCTTTGTATAGAAGCGAGCATCAGCATAATAGGCCTCTACTTCTCCAAATGGATCATTGTCAGCCACAATTGTCCCCTCTTTTTTGGGTGAAGGCAACGGGTACTTAATACATTGGTGATAAGTTGATGGCACTGCATGATGATTATGCATCCATGGTCTCCCAAGCAAAGCATTGTAAGAGGTGTCTACATCAATGACCAAGAACTCAGTGCTTTCTTCAATATCCCCAAACTTGGTTCGCAATTCAATCTTCCCCATTGGGCGTTGTTCATTCTGATTAAATCCTTGAATGACCAAACGACTTGGGCGAAGTTGTGAAATTCGAACCCCTAATAAGTTTAAGGCCCTTCGAGGCAGGAGGTTTACCGCAGATCCTCCATCAACCAGAATTCGAGAAATTTTCACATCATGGATAAGCCCAGTGTGATAAACAAAGGCCGATTATGGTCTGTCATTTCAGCACACATGTCTTTGTCACCAAAGGTTACCATGGCCATGCATGTAGTTGCCTTCTCTTGATTTCTACCCTCGATTTCTTTGTGGAAATCCTCTGGCTTGGACAGGGCATATATTAAAGACTTTCGAAGCTCTGGAGACATTTTCAGTGCATCATATACACTCAACAATGCTGGAATTTTCTTTAGATGAGCTAGTACATCATATTTCACTTGCTCTTCCTCCAGCAAAACCTGTGGAACTTCTGACGTTTGAGGGTCTTGAGGATTTCGTAATTTCCTCCGGTAGGTCAAATAAGTCTGGCATACTTCAGCAACCGCCTTTTCGTTGACCTCAACTTCTTTTATTCCCTCACTTATTTGGACCATGTTAACTGGTCCAGCTGCAGGATGATCATCATCATCAGTCACTTCTCCATCTTCCTGGAGCTGCATTCTTCTCCCATTTCTTAGGTACCGGGAGTCACGCCTATAAAAGCATTGAGATTCTTCAAAACCATTCTTCATGGCCTCCCAACTAGGCACCACGACTCCATCGAGGGAGCAATACCAGTCAAAGGCAATCCCCTCTAAGGAAAGGGGAATTGTTTTAGGCAAAGTGCTTCATTTTGAGCTGTTTCCCCACACTGTTTCAAAAAACGCCTAATATGTTTTTGAGGATCTCCATACCCCTCATATAGGACAAAATTTGGAAGTTCGTATCCTTCAGGAAATGGTGTTTGCTCTACCCATAAAGGGAACAAATCCCTTGGGCGATAAGTGCCCATCTCTCGAAGGTCAAGGGCAGTTTCAATCTTCTCATCAATTGTGCCTTCTATGAAATCATATGTTTGAGAAGATGTACCTTCGTCATCCAAATGTTCTGACATCTCAATTTCTATTGGCCATGGTTTATAAAATGTCCTATAGAATCGATCAGCCATGGTGTCCCAATCTGGGATTGAATTAGGTGGCAGGCTGAAGTACCAATCTGCTGCCCATCCTTCCAAAGAAAGAACGAACTGCCGTAGAAGTAACGCCTGACTTTTTACTGTGTTTCCACATTGTGCAAGGAAACGAACCAAATGGCGCCTTGGACAACCTGTCCCATTATATAAAGGAAAACGAGGTACTGCATATCCTCGTGGGAACTGAACCCATTCAACCCAATTAGGGAAAGGGTGTCCAGAAATTTGATTTCTTTCAATAATCAAATTTTGATGGGCTTCAAAACCCTCATCTTTCAAAGAGACTGTTACTTTTGCCTGATGTTCTGCTTCCCTTCTAGCTTCAATTTTTGCTTTCTCATCATCACCTGGATTGCGAATGATATGTATTTCTCGCTCTTCAAAATTTACATCCACAGTGATGACATTACAGGGAAAGTCAAAGTGGTCACTTGATACACTTTCTCCATCGTATGTCCTAGCTGGGGATGCGTATGGTGAACCATCAGGAGAAAAGTCAAGTTCCCAGTCTTCGTTAGAATCCTCAACTTGAGATGACTTTGCTTGTTTACTTGAATGCTTCCATACTTCATCATCCGACATACACCTGCCATTCACCTCATCATCCTTGAAGTGTAGTGTAGTTTTTTTCGCCTTTTTCACAAGCTCAGAGTCGGACCTACACCCGGTGTCTCCTTGTTGTTCTGTTCTCCTTACATATTCTGGAGTGCTTTGATAGTACACTTGGTGGTACTGGCGAATATTCTGGAGAAAGAGCTTCTAGTATGTACTCTGGAGAAGCTGGTGTATATTCAGGAGAGGCTGGTGTGTATTCTGGAGAAGCTGGTGTATACTCTGGTGAGTCAAGTATGCAGATAGGAGATGTAATGCAATCTCCTTCCCTAACTTTTGAACCAACTTCACCCTCATCTTCCTCATCATCACTTAAAACAATGATGGTTAGGCAAGGGGCCAAAGTAAACTTTTCCTCCCTTCTTTTATCAAAGTATGTCTGCAACTCCACAGATTGAAATTTTGAAGGTAGAAATTCCTCCAATGTGACTGGGACAAGAGGACCTTGCTCTAACTGCTCATCAGGGACCAATTTCTCCCTTTTTCCTTCTTTGGGTTCTTCTTTCCTTTTCTCTTACTTACTTTGGCTTTTTTCTGTTTCCTAGAAACTTTTGGTTTTTGCTTTTTGGAAACTTTTGGCCTTTGTGTTGTTGAATCAACCACACTTCTAGCTTTCACTGTGGCATTTTGTTTCTTCTTCATGCTTTTTGACTGATGATAAACAACCCATTCACCTTCATTATCATTGTCGATAGTGATTGGGTTAGCAGATGCTTTATCTTGAGGAGGGAGCTCGATAATCTTAGAGTCCAAAAGTTCCTGAATTTTATCTTTCAGAACAAAGCACTCTTTTATCGGATGGCTAATCAAACGATGGTAGGGACAATACTTTGGATCGTTGGTCTTTCCTACCTCATGTGGTCTTTTCACCTCAGGGAGAGCAATCAACTTTTGCTCCAACAGATCTTCAAATAGGTCTTCGACCAGATCATCCATGAAAGAATATTTCTTCTCCAACCTCTCTTTCATAGTCACCTTTTTAAATTCCTTGGGCTTTTTAGCCCCTACTACAACAGGACCCTTCTTTCTGGTTTCGATTGTAGCTGCAGTCGAGGACTCAACCCTTTCAACGGCCCTAGGCCTCCTTCGTTTAGCTAGATGGAGCTCCATATCATGAGCTTTAGTGCATAGATCATTAAATCCTTCAAAAGTTTGGGCCATAAGAGCCGTAGAGAGCTCATGTCGGAAGTTGTTAAGGCACATCCGAATTAACTCTAATTGCGTAAACTTTTGAGGACAAGCAAATGTCAAAGCTCGCCATCTTGCAATGAAATCTGTAACAGACTCATTGTCACGTTGCTTGGTCTCAATCAGTTCTGGTACTCCAACTCGCCTTTGTGTGTTGCAGAACTGTTTAAGGAACTCCTTCACCATGGAATCCCAATTTAGGATTGATCCCTCAGGAAGGTTAGCATACCAAGTAAATGCAGAACTTTCAAGTGACTGAACAAATAGCTGCAGACACAGGGCCTCATTATGGGCTATTGGCCCGCACCTTGAAAGAAAATGAGCCACATGTTGTCTTGGATCTCCTGTTCCATCAAACATTTTGAAATCTGGTTGGGAAAAACCAGAAGGGAATGGAACAGCATCTACCCATGCTGGGTAAGGTTTTGTAATTATTCGAAAGTTCTCATCATCTTTTTCTTTGACTTTCTTTACTTGTCTCCTCACCATATCATCAATCATGGCCATGAGCATTGGATTCATACCACCACTGGTTAGATCGGAGTAACAAGGACCATTGCCCCCTGGGGCTAGTGTGCTTTGTATGCCTACGGATGTCCCCACAACAGGTTGTGTCATTTGTTTGGGTGCACTTCCTGGTCCTGTCATTTGGGCCTGCAATTGTTGCATTTGCTCCAACATAGCAGCCATTTCCCGTTCTCTTCTCTCGAGTTGTTCTTGTAGGGCCACCACTTTTTCCTTGAGACCTTGGTCTTGTTGGACCTGCGAATTTTCACCTTCTTTCTCAACCTCAGTCATCATAACTGCGACTTTGTTGATATCTTTCAATTCATTGTTTCCAATATTCGTTGAAACAAACGAGATAGAATCATCTTGTTCGTATAAAGGATTATCAACCCCCACAACATTACTCATATTTGAAGCACCTGACTGCGATGCTTTGTTTTGAACCTGGCGGGTTATGGACCTTGTTACAGGCCCTTTTCTTATTCCATCCATAGATAGTTCAACCAAAGTAGAAATATTTCCCAAGGGTTGCTTACCCTCCTCCACCTTGGATTTTCCAACAAAGACAGGACTTTCAACTTGTTTTTGGCGTTCATCTGTCGAGAGAGCCCTTTCAATAGCTCCTATAACATTTGTTGCCACTGTTCTTAGTTCCAGTTTCTTTAAGGCCTTATTTCTTCTTCGCCTTTGTCTTTTCGAAACTGGACCGGATGACATATCAAGTCGAGCCCCTAGGGGGCATAGAAGGAACCGTTTGCGTTTTTGCAAATTCCTCATGAATTTTCAAAGCAGTCCCTACATTTTTAGAGCGACCAATTGATGTTGATTCAAATCCCGTTGGGCCAACAGGTGTTCCTTATTCAAACCTTGTCGGGCCAACGGATGTTCTTATTCTGTTGGGCCAACGGGTGTTCCTTATGAACCTGTCGGGCCAACGAGTGTTCCTTATTCGAACCTGTCGATGCCAACGAGTGTTCCTTTGGCCTTGCTTGAGATGTTGAGATGAGATTGTTTGACCGATTTTGTGCTCTGAACAGAACTATCGGTTCGTAGGCCGCAACTGTTTTTTCAACAACAGGGGCCTTTTTTCCATCAACAGGAGTCTGGGTCATTACCCTCCTCCCAATGGCCCTAATGATGGCCATGTTTTCAGCAGAGGCTTTCTTCTGGGCAAACTCCACCATTTTAATGGAGTCTTCTACCCTTTTGAGTAGTTGGGCCACAACATTTTTTGTTGCCCCCGTTGAAGCTGCAACAAAAGTCGTAGTTGCAAACTGATTAGCCTCCTTTGCCTGAATTAGAAAGCTCTTCGTTCTGGCTGTGGCCCTCACGATTGCGTACTGCTTTGACGCTTTCACATAATCTTCAGTAATCTTTCTCAAACTTTCAGCTTTCTGGAGAAGTGTGACTTTCTTTGTCACACCAGTTACCTTCGGGACAGCCAAGAGCCTTCGCTCTGGAGCCCCTTGGGCGATAGGGGAAAGAAGTGCATCTTTCCAGGATTTCGTTGGCTCTACCTTTGGGACAGCCAAGAGCATTCGCTCCGGAGCCCCTTGGGTGATGGGTGATATCTCCATCCTTGGTGATTTCAGAACCACTGGAGTGTAGGTTTGTCTCCTGACAGTTGCTTCAGCATTCCTATAACAAAAGAATACGTCAGTAAGTTTCAACTATATATATATATATTTGTTCTTCAAAAGATGGGAGGAGAAATAAGTCCCACTGGGCGTGCCAGAATTTGTAGACACAAATTTTAAAACATGAAGTGTTTCAACACATTTCAAAATTTATGTTACAAATGTCCACTGTTTAGTTTTTTGGACTAAACAGTGTTGATTATTTGAATAGCAGGTTCTTATTTCCGATCTGTATTTCAGATCGTTAATTACACATTTTATACAAATGAAACCTCCGATTAATGAAGAACAAAATAAACAACAAAAGACAATTTAAGAAAAATAAATATTTTATTGAAATTGTTATGGGTTTTGAACCCTCGAATACAAAATACAATTCTTGGGTTTGGAACCCTTTACCTATTCATCGCCATTAGCGTAGGCTCTTCAGTTCTCTAGGCTTCTCTTCTTCTTTCTTGTAACGATTTCTTTAGCTCTCAATTTCTCTCTCTCTCTCTGATCTTTCACTTTGATTTTTCCGATCCCCCGTCTTGTGTGATGATCCTCATATTTATGGAGGGCCATCAGGTGATAGGAATGCTTCATCTTCAATTTGAATTTCAAATTGAATGATAGCGCCATTTGAATTTTGAATAATAACGCTATCTGATTAATCGTATATTTGATTAGCCATTTGAATTTGAATAATAGCGCTATCTGGTTAATCGTATATTTGATTAACCGGATTGATCTTTGGGATTTATCCTGTGTGGTGTCCTTGTGTAGGCTCTACAGGTGTCATCTTTCGTAGGCTCCACGTGTCCTTGTTGAGATACAACGTCGTTTTGTTTATGTACTTCAACGGATCATATTGATCTTTTTTTAGGAAGTGATTACCTGCAACCTTCCTATCATATGCTCCATACGTGTCAAAATTTAGTTAAAATTTATGTGCCAACAGGCACCTTAATGATCACCTCTGTAATGTATGCACTAAAATGCTAGGAAGCTCAGATACGGATAAGGTTTGTGTCTTGTCAGAAAATTCCCACCTCTACCCATTACCATAAACCTTGAGTTTAAGTGCTCTTCATTTGTCATTAAATAAAAATACAAATTTCCACCTCTATCTATTACCATAAACCTTGAGTTTAAGTCCTCTTTATTTGTTATTAAAAAAAAATGCTCTTTAGTCAACTTTAACTCTGACTTTCCACTGATTGGTGTGTTATATCTTGCTTGTTCTTCTTGACAAGATAGACTTGCATTACTTTTCTTACTTTCTGATAATGGCTGGCAACATAGTGTGCTTTATCTGTGGTGTATTTGTAGATTATTGTTTGAGATTTCTCATACAAAATTAGTGCTTATTGAACATTCTCAGATGTGTTTTTCTATTAAATATTTCAACTGTGACATCCATTGCCTTTATAACTCAGGGGCCGTATTTGAACTGCAACAGAACTCACCTACAAAGGGAATTAGGTGATGAGAACCTGTTGATTGTGAAGTTTGCCGAAGAGGCCACAAGCTGTAATAATAGGGTGACTAGTTCTAGTAATTATGATGTTGCATTCAACAAGATTGCTAAAGAAGGAATTCTTGTTGGTCTGAGGCGCTTTCGATGTTTTGGTGATTTTTCTTTTCATGCTCTTGATGTGAATCATTTCAACATTCTATGCTAAATTAGTTGGGACACATTGATTCAAGCTATGATGACCATAGTTTAATTTGTACTCATTGTATTTGTTATGGATTCAAGCTAACACATTCTTTTTTGTTTCTTTGTTTTTTTTCCTTCTATGTTACATGAACTTGGGCACGAGTGTTAGGTGCGAGTATTTGTCTAAATTTCTTATTCATATAATCATACATTTATAGTACTGTTTTCTTATTCATATAATCCAATCAACCATCTAGAGCTCTTCACAGAAGGGCCTAATAGTGATTTATCCAGGTTTCTTTTTTCTTTTCTTTCTTTATTTCTTTTTATTTGTTATTTATTTATTTTTAAATTTAGACCATTTTATGGGTCTTCTTAGTAAAGATATGGAAGTGAATTTTACAGGATGGAGTTATTGTCTCATTCATTTTGAAGATCTTGTGGTTCAACCGATCCTCGTTGATGGTCCTCCATTAAACTTATAGGATTGCAGATTTTGAGTTGTTAATAGCTATTAATTTACTGCCCTCAACACTGGGCCTCGGCAGCCCGATTGTTCTTTGTGCATTTCTTAAGCTAGAACCAATATCTTTGGTCAGGTCGCTAGTAGGGCTGTAAAAGAGCCTAGCCGAGCCGCGCCGCGCCGCGCTGAGCTGAGCTTTGCTAAGCTCGAGCTCGGCTTGTTTGTTTATCGAGCTTGTTTATTGAGCTTGAGCTCTACTCGATAAGTAATTGGGCTCGAGCCCAGCTCGACTTGATAAGATTTTTTTAATATTATTTATATTAGTTAATATATAAATAATGTATTTATACTATTATTTATATATATTTATATATTATTTAATATTCAAATAATATATTTATTAAATAATGTAAATAAAGATAAACGAGACAAGCTTATTCGAGCTCGAGCTTAGCTTGTTTACTAAACGAGTCGAGCCTGTTTGTGAACAACTTGGTTCATTTGTAGCCCTAATCGCTAGTTTCCTGTCTTAAAACTAAATGCAGTCTTTTTTCTCAATCGGGATCTTGCCTCAGACATTAACAAAGTGATTTTCTATTGTGGTAACCGGAATAACTCTGAAAACATATACTTTTTTTATGCATTTTCTTGCTAATTTATCAAGAGTCCTACATGGTGATTTATGTGTCTCACTCTTGTTATTGATCAGTGTTTAAAGATGGAGGCAAAGAGGAGAAGAAGAAAAGCCCAACTTCATCATCTGTAAAATGCTACTTTGTAAGAATGGAGTCTCTTGCCCCTTGCAACGAGATAGAATCGTACATTTTGTCTAAGAAAACAGTCTATGAAGCAAGGTGTCTCTTCATGCATGTACAAATGGTCTCCAACCTCACAAAATATATGGCTAGGTATACTGCTTAGACCTTCCTGTTTGGTATCCATATATGAGTGCCATTTTATGAAGTATGGAGTTTCTCTATTTTGAAATATGGGGTTTCTATACATTGTTGAGAATGCAGGTTTTCCCTTATTTTATCAAAGACAATAAAACTTCAAGTCGATCTTGCTTCCATCACTATTAAAGAGATTGAAGATATTCCTTGCCGAGTATAATCTTTTGTCTCATTTCTTGATTAATATTCACTTGCACCACCATGTAGATCTAGGCTTTTTTTCTTTAATCCATTTGTCAAGCCAAATAATTGGTGTTTCCGTAAATTATAGGATGAAAATGGGTGTGTTGTCTATAATGAAGATGGAGAACCTCTTATACATACTGACGGAACTGGCTATATTTCAATAGATATTGCATTGAAGACTCCCAAAGATTTTTCCAGAGCAAAGTGTATAAATGATGAAAATTTTGAGGTTAATGATTTTGACTGGTTTCTCCGAGCACATATTTTCTAGTCCATATGAATGTTTAATAGAGAATTACTTTTTTTTTACTTTATTTTATTTTGCATATCATCTGCTTCTACCTTTTCATTCATAAAGCCTTTTAGCCTTGTATTTGACCAAAATAGATCTAGGGACTCCCCCTCTTTGGTGCCTCTCTCAGTTAAGTACTCAGTATTGCATTAATGTTTGACAAGTAAACTTTTCTACCATTTTGACCATTTGTTTTATTACTAGTTTGAATAATGCATTGATTGCATTTAGTTGGTCATTATACATACATTTTTGCTATATGTGGAAAAAGAATTCATCTTCTCCCTTTCTTTCTTCCCTTTTTTTAATGAGTTACTGCAGCAAGAAGATGCTGAGTGAAAACTTGGAGTGCATCTTTCTCATAGTGAATTTGATGTAATTTTACGGCATTAAGATTTTGTCAAATTATGATCATGGTTTTAAAAAGCGGCCACAACTGTTACGTAACACCACCCATTACGGCTGCTATAGTGGTGTGACTGAAATTCATAGCCATAATGGCCGCCATCGTTAAGTAAAGGCCGCAACGGTCATAAGACAAATTTTTTATTTTATTTTATAGATTCGTATATAAGATCATTTTCCTCATTTTTCTTTTTTCTAACTGTTAAAATCAAACAAAAAACCACATAGAACTTGTGCAAAAAAACTTAGATCTACATGTTTTGAATGTCCGATCTTCAAGTTTTACTTTATGAAGCCCAGGACCAGAAGTATACCTGTCCTCAACTTGCAATTCTTTTGGAAAACTACTTTTTCTCTCCAAATTGTTAAAGATGCCTTTTTCCCCTTTTCCCTTGGTCTATGTCTCAATGCATATGTTATCATCACTTAAAATGAAAAGAGAATCTGAATTTGTTTTTAGCAAGTTGCTTGCATTACTTTCATTTAGATTAGCCGTGGTTTATAGGGGTAGATCAATGGATGTAGGGACATATTTGGCCCCGGTTTCATGAATTGCCAGGACTGTTCAGTTGAGATTAGATCTTAGTTGGCCCTCATCTCATTGTATGGGAGCTTTTACAATTTTAATGTGTTTTTATCACCTAATTTTTAATAGCCCCTTAGAAGGTTGGATGAACATAATGTTTGACTTGGTTATAAACCTTAGTATCAGTTGGCTATTTGTTTTAGAAATGATTTTAGAGACAATACCTACTATTTTTTGTTATGGGAGAGAGTTTACTTTTGATATGAAGATATGGGAAGTCTCCAACGTCTAGATTGGACGACAGTTATACTTGTGTGCTTATGTCTAAGTTGTATATGTACGCATGAGGCACAAAGAGAAAAGCTTTGATGGGAAACTCTAATTGTATAGCAAGTTTCTTAATGAAACCCTCAACATCATCATTTGCCAATTTTGTTGGTGAATAATCGTGGACTCTTGAAGTATCCAAGCAAGGTTGAGATTTGTCCTTGATGGGTTAGGGAGGCAAGAAAGTCTATATTAAAAGTGGGTTCCATCTCTAATTTCTACCCTCTAATTTTAGATTGAGAAATCCCCATTATTTCTTCTAGCTAGGAAAAGGGTATCTATTGAAAGAGTACGTTTTGGTGGTTTGATAAGAGGTCCATTTATTTGCTAACATTGTCCCAGATTATATAAATGTACAGTAATAATTATCTTGTTAATTTCCATATGGGAATGCCATTATTTAAGTTAATATGTTTTAATTTAGTCTAAAAGAGGGACCATTTCAGATGGATGCTTGTTAGAATCACATGCTTGTACAAGCTATGACATGCATTCCCCCCCTTCCCCCCTTTCTTTTTGAATGGCTAAGTTGCAAATTCATTACCCATGGTTTAGTTGGAAAGGTTCTGTTAAGCTTTGTAGGCTAATTTTATGTGTATATTGTTTGCTTTGTAACATAATTGGTGCGATATTGTTTTCTCTTTTTTAGAAATCTTAATGATCGTGAAGTTTATGAATTTGCTTCTTTGTTATCTATCCTTGAAGTGTTTCTTTGAACAATTCAACCCATGTGATAAATGTAGGCCCTATAAAATTATTAGGTTGGTTTATACATGTATTTGGGTTAGGATAGTGGAGTTTGGAATCTACTAGGAAACTTAATATATGTAGGATTTGGTTACCTGATTGTTTAGAACTAGGATTCTCATGGGTAGACTATTATAAATAGTCATGTGGATTATAGGGTTTCTTTAAGAGAGATTGAGAGGATGAGTTAAGGGAACAAATATAAATGTAAGGGGTGAGACAAAAAATACTGTGGGCACCAAGGTGAGCAAGGGCTCAACTACCCTTGAGTATGGGTTCAGGTAGTGGTGTAGGTTTCGAGTGTTTTGGCCGTCCCATATGTATTCTCCATGTTGTTCATAAGTGGAAGCTCTCACTCCAGTAGATTTATGCAATTTGGGCCGAACCACGTAAATTTGTGTGATTATTTTTCTTTTTGGTGTGCGTGGGTGTGCTTTTGTTCGCGTTGGCGGGATATGATATAAATCCCAACAGGTTGTGGATTCTCATTCATTAGTGTTTTCACGTAAATCCTTTTCCGATAAGATAGTTGATGACCCAAATGCGCTGGTCTTTGATCGTCATAAAATGATTTGGAGTGCAAAGGAATGTGCTTGAAAGTTCCTTTTGCATGGATCGTGGCTCAGAAGATACTTAATACCAATAATTATGTTTATGAAAGGGGGACCAAATTGCAATTTATATCCGCAATGGCGACATTTGTAAGAGGGATGTGGAGAGTATTGATCACCTATTTTTGCATTGCCTATTGATACTGGCCCTATGGTGGAGAGTGCTTGTTGTTAGGGGCTTCGGTCCTAGGTAGGGCTGCAAACGAACCGAGTTGTTCAAGAACAAACTCGAGTTCAGCTCGTTAAGGCTCGTTCGAACTCGACTCGATTAATAAACAAGCCGAGCTCGAGCTTAAATTTCAAGCTCGATTAATAAACAAGCCGAGCTCAAGCTTAATAATGCTCGACTCGATTAGGCTCGCGAGCTTAAATTAATATATATAAATATTTTAATTATATTATATATATAATGTCATAAAACTTTTAACTTTTTATTTTTGTTCACATAATATTTTATGTTTTATATATTCATATGTATATATATTATATTGCATGTTCCAAAGCTTGACTTGGGCTGCCAATAATGCTGCCAGCAGCTTGATTTTATAAGTAGTGAACTTTAGCATGCTCCTTCCTTTGAGGAATGTGGGACTTTTCTTGCAAAGGACAAAACGACGCCCCATTTTATAAATGGTGAACCTTTAGCATGCTCCTTCCTATGATCATTGGAATTTATGTGAATTAATGGTATATTTAATTGAAAATCGATTTGGTATGATTAAATTAGATTAAAATAAGCTTAATGTCAAGAGTTGGCCTAATTTCCATTTTGCCATCCTTAGTGGCCCACTACCTCAACATATTGAGCCTTACATACACTTTGGTAAACACTTCATCAGCCACATTTTGAGAGCTCTAGCCGACCAAGAGAGAGAGAGAGGGAGAGAATTGATTTGTTCTTGAGTACCTTGCTTGGAAGCTTAGGAGTTTTGGAAGAAAATTGCTAAATTGAGCTCCTAAACCCTTGATTCAAGACTTAGGTAAGGGATTCAACCTTCTATTGATGTAATTAAGATTATTCTTGCATGGTTTAGAGCAAAGTTGAGGTTTAGAGCCAATTTATGGCTCAAATTGTTGTGTTGAAGCTTAATTGTTGCACGCATGTTTATATATTGGAGTTTTGAGGTTGTAGTTCTTAATTCCTCACATGCATGTTCATGTTTTAAGAGTAGATCATGAATTTCATCCTCTCAATTGTGTATTTGAGCTTTATCTAGCATGGATCATGATAGTTTAATGAGCTAAGTCAAGTTGTGGTCTTGTAAGGTTGGATTAAAGCTTGTATCATGCATGCATGTGTTTATCCTTGCATTTTGATGTTGATTTCATGGCAAATGGTGCATGCATGTTCATCATAGTATGATAGTCCATGATTTCATCTTGTTTTGAAAAGAATTGGCTCAATTGAGCTAGCATTGAAGCTTTAAATTGATTTAAGCTCATACATGTCATGTTTGAAGATGTTCATGAAAATGGGTTTGAAAAGGAGTTTAATTGAAACACCCTTGAGCTTTGATTTCTCAAATTGACTTTTGAATCATGTCATTCTATGTGTTTACAAGTGTTTTCCAGAAAATTGGCCCAAGAGGATCTAAAATGTTGCATTTAAACTTGATTTTGAGCTTGGGACTCAAATCTGGAATTTCCAGATTTTGGTCGTCCGCTCGAGCGGGGGAAGTGCCGCTCGAGCGGGCAAATCGAGCTCCCAGCATCTTGCACTGTTTTACAGTCCGCTCGAGCGGATGAATGTATGCTCGAGCGGAGGATTGGGTGACACGCTCGAGCGGGCGTCGAATGTAAATTTCACCCATCCAGTACTTTTTGGTCCGCTCGAGCGGAGAAGTCGGCGCTCGAGTGGGGACCTTTGTTTCATGTCCGCTTGAGCGGAGAAACCTGCGCTTGAGCGGGACCTCTGATTTTCTGAAATTCTGAAACTATTTTCTGAGTACATCTTTGCATCCTCATCCCATTCTAGGCATTCTTAGGCCTAGTTTAAGGCATCTTAATGAGGATATAGATGTAGAACCACACCGAGGCAAATTAGGGATTAAGTTATTATCTTTCCCAACTGTGTAGCTTAGTGTGTGTTCAATTTGTTAACTGTGTAGGGTTGGCTTTCCGAGGAGACGCTCTAGCTTACTATAGCTCAGAACTCTGTCAGTAACAATTGTGTAAAGATATGTTCAAAATGATTATCTTCTGAATACTGAACCGTACTGCTTTCTGAACTGATACTGTTAACTGAATGAATGTATGTCATATATTCTGAACTGTATTGTGGCATCCTTAACACCAAATTGACATAAAAATTCTCAATCATACTATGACTTCGTTTGAAAAGAAAAAAGTTAGATTTTTTTTTGCTAAAATAATTATAAAAAATAAAATTTAATAAGATAAAATATTATATTTAATTAATAATTATTATTATTTTTTCTCTCATAAAAAAGTCAAAAAAAATCAAAAGTCATTCCCAAATAAAACTTTTTAGCTCCAAATTAAAATAATCAAAAAATCAACTCAATTCCAAACAAATCCTATATTCAGAATTTCATTAAAAATTATGAATATATAATTCAAATTTAATTTATATATATGTATATATATATATATTTATAATATGTTATTTAAATCTCAAATTTTCGACTATACTATCTCACTTCTGAAAACACACATGATTTCGAAAGTGTATGTATAGACACATAATTAAATTATTAGACATTAAAAATGTCTATCAGCACGATGAGGTCCACTTAAAGTATTTTTATTGGCTGATATTCTCATTATTTTTATTAATAGCGGGCCTTAATTTGCTGACTTGGACAATCTTGGTACTTTTACATATGTGTAATCTATATATACATTTATAATATATAAATAATGCTATAAGCATCAATAGATATACTAATTAGTTTATTAATTGATTATGTGACATAATTTTAAAAATTTTACGTATTTATAATTTATATAATGGATGAAGTTAATAATAATATCACAAAGTATTGATATACTAATTGATATATGTAACATCACCAATAATATATTATTTGAATCTCAACTCTCTATTTATTTTTTAGATTAATTTTTTCGTATCCAGTTCTGAGTATCAGGCCTCTATTTGATTTGATTTTTAAAAAATATTTTTAAACAAATTTTCATTTGTTTTTAATAATTTTTTTCTTCATAGTTTAGTTTTTTGTTTTTTAAATTTTTAAATGTAACTAATTTATATAATTTTTAAAAAAAAATTAAAAAATGACTAGAATATTAAAAAAAAAAGTTAAATTACAAACACATCCCCTGAGATTTACTTAAATTACAAATTACCCCATATGATTCTAGAAATTACATTTTGCCTTCTAAGATTTCTAATTTCATAACAAATAGGTCATTTTATTAATAAATCATCAAGTTAATTAACAGTTTTTAATAATATTAAAATTTTATTTCAATTAATAATTCAGATAATTTTATTATTGTATAGGTGAACAGTTAGAAATTTCACTTTTTTAATTAATTCAGTTAAATAAAAAATTATGACAGTGAGGTATTTGTAATTTTCCAAACCACTGGGATAATTCGTATTTTAAGCAAACCTTAAGAGGTGTATTTGTAATTTACCCTTAAAAAATTGTTAAAAATATAAGAAAATCCGAATCAAAACTTGTATGTGTTTTTAGATTAATTTTCTTTCACTTTAGTATTTTTTTTTTTTTTTATATTGTAGTAATTTTTGGGGATTTTTTTTGAAGATCCCTAATATTAAGATGTTATAGTATAAAAGATACCCAATATTTTTATAATATGTAAGGTCTCTCAATATCAATCTAGAGAAAATTTGATCTAGAAAATTTCTCTAGACTTCCCACTCTCCAGAGAAATTCTGGACTTTTCAAAGAATTTATCTCCAAAGAAATTCTCAAAAATTTGAATTAATTAGATACCTTCATTTTCTTTAGTGGAAATGGTTTTGTATCTGATAGGGTAATTTATAAATAAATTGGGTCGAGCTAAGGAAGAGGCTTCTTTAGAAATTGGGCCGCACGACGGACCAAGATAGGAGCTGTTGTAGCTCGGTCTAAAACTAACGAGCTTGGGCCAGGAGAAATTTGGACCAAGTTATGAGCCGAGGTGTTTGGGCTTCATAAGGTGGACCTCGCCCTTGTTAGCTCGGTGAAAGCTTGCTGCAGTTAGCTTGGTCTGAACAGACAAAATCGAGGTACAAGTGAACAAGAGCCGAGCTATGTGTTGCATATGAAGGCGTTGGATTAAGTATGACAAAGGGCTAGTGTTAGCTCGATCATACTGTTATCCAACCGTGGTAAAACCATCTCACTTGGTTTAAGTAGTGAGGAGGGTGTTGAGGGATAAGCATTATCTTTCAGGAGTATGATTCCTATGAGGACTATGCATTGAGGAATAAGAGTCCTACTAGGATTGTGCTAGGCAAAAACTATAAAAACTCATGACAGAACCTATGTACAGGTATCACAACTTTGATTCTCAAATACACAAAGCTTTAGTCTACTTGTCTATTTTGCTGACTTATGCATCGGAGAGGTATCCAACACACACCTGTAGACACCCCATTTTTGACCGCTCTTAAGACTTGGGCGTTACTGATGGTTTACTTGGTGGAGAAAGGTGTGCAGGGCAAAGATTCAATTTCTTCGGCAAGGAGAGAGACAAATCTCAACTTCACACCCCATTTTGGACCAAAGCTATTTTGAATGGTTTTTAGACCTTAAAACCCTCTCTTTCAAAACTTTTTTGAAATAAAGTTTCTGTGATGTTCTAAGGCTCGCATTTTGTCAAACGTTGTGCTTTTCGGTAAACCAAGCAAGGACAAAGTGGAAATGAATGAAAGAGAGATGAAATCTTTAAAAAATCTTTCAAAACACCTTGCTTAGGGGTTTGAAGTTGAAGAAAAGAGGAGAAGAGGGGAGAAACCAAGTTGGAGAAGAAGATGGGCAAGAATCGCTAAGAGATGGACGAGCAGTCCTTGCTAAATCAAGCCTATCTGTCTATACACTTGGAGTTAATCTATGAGGCCACCACCATTGGAAAGAAGACTTCTGGGGCTTCATTTTTCATTCAAGAATCTCTTAAATCTGAATCCGGAGGGCGGAGATATGATTGGTTGAAGTTGGGCATCATCCCGGTTGGACCAAAACTGAGCAGTCTTCACCAAAACAAGCATAACTTTTTGCACAGTTGGAATTTTGATGCAGGGCTAGTGCCATTGGAAAGCTTACTTCCGGGGCTTCAATTTTGATACAAGAATGACCTGAAAAGGAGTTCCTATGAAGACGTTATGCCCGTTTGCAGTTGGACTTGTAGAGTAGATTTTTCCTGCTGACTGGCCAAAATAGATGGCCGACCGACCAAATAGATGGCCGACCGGCCAGTTAAGATGGCCGACCAACCAATTTTGCTAGCCGACGACCTTCCGGAGTATTCTACAGATTGAATGCATGCCAGCTGTGTCAGCTGGAATGCACAGACTCTGCTCCCTATGCACGTGTGTGGCTGTTTTGCACCCTTTGCACCCCTTTGACCCTCTTTTTGCACCCTTTGCTCAAAGCTTCTTGAGGAAGCTTTGACCCCCTGTCTTAGCTTCCTCAAGAAGCTTGCACCTTTGGGATAGCTTCTCTTAGAAGCTTGGTTCCTTTGACCCTTTTGTATAGCTTCTTTGAGAAGCTTTACACCATTTCCATTGCCTATATAAGAGACCTCCATTCTCCTTTGTTTTGGTGGAACAACTCCAGACCTAAATACATACATATATCTGGTATATCATCCTCTCTCTCTTCCTTTGTGTGTGTTTTGAGGGCCTAAAGGTGTGTTTAGTTCATAGTATTGCACTAATACACACACCATTACACCATACTTCGACTTGGGAGGCCTTGAGGGTTTGTTTTTGGAGCTTTGGGTTAGTTTTGATCAGAATAAGAGGGCTGAGGTTGCTGTTCTTCAAGTGTTCTTCAAGGGTAACACTATTCACTTTATTTCCCCCATTCTTGCACTAGTCTTTAACCTATCTTGCATATTGATTTAGGCTTTGTGTATAACTGAAAAAAGTCTTGTATTTGCATGCTTAAGATGTTTGTTTAAGACTATTTTGGTGTTGGAGGTCATCTCCCCCCTTGCATGCTTGTTTTGGCCTTGTTTTTGTGCTATTCTTTGAGACCTTCGAGCAAGCCCTTGCTTGGCCTTCTAGCCACTGAAATCTAGTGGATTTTCAGTGGTAGGTTTGCTGTTTTGAGGGTCAAAATCAGAGGGGGGTGACCCCCTCTCTCCTTGTCTTGTTTGATGTCCTTTTTGGCCTTACAAAGGGGCCTATATTTCCACACTTCTTGAGCTCAGTTCAGGTATTTTTCAGTGGGTTTTAGGACACCTATAGGCCATTTCCAGAGTTGGTTTGGCTTTGTTGAGTGTCCATCTTGTATGTGCTTAGTAACCCCTTGTATAGCCCTCCAAAAGAGCTCATCATTTTTGCATGTTTTGGCTTCATTTCAGTGGTTATTTGGGAATATTTTGGCATTTTTTCTTCACTGATTTTGGCTGGTTTGGTGAGATTTCATTTGCTTCATATACTTGCCATACAACTCATGTTTGCTAGTCAAAGTTGCATGCTATTTTAGTCCATCATGCTAGCACCTTTTGGCCATGCTTTGAACTAGAAATGTCCATGTTTTGGGACTGCCTTGGTTCTGTCTTTGTGCTTCATAGTCAAATAATGCATGCTTTGTATAGCTATAAGTCATTACATATGCCTAGTTTTGAGTTTTGGGGCTCATTCCATGCATCGGGTGCCATATCTCCATGTTTCGGGACCATTTAGCATCATATTTCAGTGCTGAAATTCACATGCTTGTATGCCATCTTGCATCCCTTGCCATGCTTTGGTAGAGTGGCATTTTATGCCTTAGGTTCGGTCATCGGTTGGCGTACATGTATGCACGCATTTTGATTGTCTCATTTTCATCTAATGGCCATTGATTTTGGCAAGCTTGCGAGCTATCCATGTTAGTTTAAGTCCATCATCGCATGTCGTTGCATGCCATGTTTGCTTACATGTTTAGGTTGCGTGCCTAGTATACATTGCTCACTTGAATGTTCATGTTGCATACTTAGCCTCCATGCCTAGGTTGCATTTCATTGAGCATACATCCCTTGCCTCTTGATCAATCATGATAGGGTTGGGGCCCTTTGATGTGTTTTGTGCTTGCAGTTCATTTGATATCGAAGTTGCACACTTGGCTTTTGGTCCATCGTGCATTGAAATGCGTGATTGATGGCCCGAGGGTCGAGGGCCACACTCCCTTGAGTCCATTGCATGATAGGGAGTATGTCTATGCTCACATTTGCTTGAAATTCCATGCCATACACTACTTGCCCTCTAGTGCTGTCAATTGCAGGTTCTGCAAGAAGTTTGGGCCGGTCGGCTAAATACAATGCCGACCGGCCAGGAATCTGTGGCCGATATATCAAAACAGTGGCCAGTGATCATTATCTTTGGCCGGTGCTGTTTCTACTTGGTCGGTGAGACTCCCCAGTGTTCAGAGAAGCATCATTGGGACTTGTGCAAATTTTCAGAGGAGCAGGGCAGTGTAAACAGAGGCAACAGTGCTATGGCAGCGAGTTTCCGGGCAAGACGAGTCAAACATGCATCATCCACACATTTCGAGGCAGGGCTGCGGCCACCGTCCCTTTGCATTTAATTTGTTAATCAAATTAGAAGTTCTGTAATAATTAATTTAGTATTATTTATTCGGACTATAATATTTATTTGGACCCTCTGAGTGAGGGTAATTGTGTAATAAGTGTGCGTGAGTGTGTGTATGTCTTCCAACCCCACGTCTTTCTTCCATTTTATTTACTAGCTTTCGATGGTTAGATTAGGACATGTTTCAATTAGCATACAGTATGATAGCATGTTTGCATTCATTCAGTTGTTTTGCATGCACCGGGCTCGGCGCATCATTCTAACTGCACTTGTATCTCAATCCCAAATTGAATACGTGTTAGATGTAGCATTTCACATGTTATTTTAGAATAGCCGAGCCTATCTTAGTTGCATTTTGCATGTGTTGCATTAGCCACTTAATATGAACTAGGATCATGCATATGATTACTAACTAGTTTCTGTTTTGGCTCGGAGTACTCTGTAAGTTCTTTTGCTTTAGCATCCTTGCATGCGTGTGAGTGTTGCCATGACAGCATGATTACCATGAGGCTAGTTGCTTATGTGATATAACTGCTTGAGTGCCTGTGGATGGAGGTTAAATTACCTAAATTGGAATAATGCACTAAAACTGTGAGTTTTAAGCCCACTAGACAGTGGCAAAACCATCTTTTCTAAAGCCCACTTAAGGGTGGCAAAATCTGCATTTTAGCCTACTTGCGAGTAGCAAACCATTTTCAAAACAAACATGAAATGTTTTGTTCCAATTTAGACGATTTGGTCTATACTTGTTTGCTGTGCGCATAAGATAGTAATTCTAGGCTAATAACCGGAATAAGAACATATAACATTTTCAAAATCGAATATCATGGTTAGTAGAGGCCGATCTTTGATCGGGCGAGAGGGGGTGCTCATAGCTGACCTTCCCCGATCGTACCCAAGTTCCCGAGCCGAGGCAACTTTGGTGATGACGGACACGTGGCCTTTGGCACCAAGTCAGGGTTTCCTAAATTCCCCCATTACAAAATATTTAGGTGGCGACTCTGTATCTGGCAAAGCAGTCCATCTTTGGCACTTCTTTCAGAAAAATCTATTTTTCTCAAAACGATTTGTCGGATTTGGATTCTTTAGTTCAGATTAAGAACCGACAACAAAAGGGAGTCCGAACTATAGAGTGAGGCCCAAGGGCGCGTCTACAACACCCACCGGCTAGCTCATGTTGTGTTTTCAGGGAGTAAAGCAACGATGTTTGGAGAAGCGCAAATTTGATCAACAGGATTATAAGAGAAGATTATTTCGTGCTCGTACAATTGGTGCTGTCTGTGGGAAGTCCACAAAGAATAAAACCTCTTGATCAAGTCTTCCTCTCTAGTTGGAAGCAATGGCGCACAATGAAGACTTGCCGCAATCGGTTATTGATGGGCAAACCCTGGGGGGGGTGAAAGGCGCGAAGGTTTGCCTTCTATCCCTCCCATGGCAGATTTAGAACCCCAGCGACGGAACTCCCGGAGGAACGCAAGGGAGAGAGGGGGCACTAGCCCCCGTCGATCTCAAAGTCCTGATAGACAGAAGCAGAGGCTACATCCTCAAGTTCTAGAGGATCACGTGAGGGAGCAGGACGAGTTAATTAGGAAGATGACGGCAGACATGGAGACAATGAAGCGCCAGATAAAAGGGAAAGGGGTGGCGACAGGAGAGGGACACAAAGGCAACACGCTTCCTCGCCACTCGAAGGATCGTGACAGGCATACCACACCATCGCAAGCAAAAAGTAGGAGCCTTAGAACAGGCGACACTCAATCGAGGATTTCCAGGACTCGTTACTCCAGGTTTGAGAGAACGAGAACTGAGAGGTCGTGTACTGAGGGTAGCACCTATCGGCCCTTGCATACGCACCAAACAACATCTAGGCACACAGAGTTGCCTAGATCATCTGACTTGCGAACAGTACTTGAAGAAAGGGCCTGATAGAAGGAGGACACCAGGGCTCGTGACCTACGCAGAGTTTCAGCACTATAGCGATTGGCCCCTATGACACATGGGAGTGTTGAGGTAGGAATGTCAATGTCACGCCTTGCTTACGAACCAACGGACAAAGTGTTAGCAAGGTTATAGAGCTCACCGTTCATTCCAGCAATAGAGAACGCACCACTACCTTCAGGCTTCCACCTGCCCAAATTCACTACTTATGAAGGGAAAACAGACCCCTGCATGCACTTAAGCCACTTTCGCCAGGTTATGGCAGTATACCGGCGAAATGAGGCCCTGATGTGTATCCTGTTCTCATCCAGCCTTGGCGACCTAGGTCTAACCTGGTTTGAAAGACTACCAGAAGGCAGCATCGCCTCCTGGGCATAATTGGCAGAGGCGTTCGTGACTAGGTTCAAAATAAACACCACGACACCAGTGGAGATCGATCAGCGACTCTCCATTGACATGGGCGACAAGAAGACGTTGAGATCCTACAATAGTCGATATTGGGAGACTTTCAACCAGATAGGAGATTGCCCCACAAATCTCGCCATCGCGCAATACAAAAAGGGTCTACCAGTCGGAAACAAGTTGAGGGACTCAATTACTATGATGTCACCCCTCACGATAGAGGCCTTAATGGAGAGGGTGCACCAACATATCCGCGTAGAGGAAGATAGCGCCCGAGCTAAAACAAAATTTGGCTCAACAGTAATGCCAGACAAAAAGACTGCATCAAAAGTCAACACGGTAGAACAACCAAACAGGAATGGACAAGGCAGGCAAGCCAACAGGGAGGACCCAGAAAAAAGGAGGTTAAGAGTTCGCACTACCATCACCACCGTGTTCAATAAACCCATCTACCGAATTCTCAGCGAGATAAAAAATGAACCCTTCGTTCGGCGGCCAGTCAAGTTGGGAGTAGCACAAAGGGGCTACGACGAGAGGTCCCGCTACACCTTCCATGATGAGAAGGGACACCTAACTGAAAACTGCACACCCCTGAGGCAACATCTGGAAGAATTAGTAGCTGCTGGTCACCTAGACTAGTATATTGAAGGGGGAACACAGCCAGCCCCCTAGGACCTCAACGGGCCAAACGGGATGCCGGTGGACGAACCACCCCAAGGTGTAATCAATGTTATTCATGGGATCATTGAACCTGAGCGGGTATGTGAACTCAAGGGGGATGATAAAGAAGGCAGAGCACTTGAGGGAGGTACTAAGTGCATAACCCGCCATCAAAAAGGGCAAAACAGAAGCTACGAACGTCATATCCTTCTCAGACCAGGACCTAGCAAGGCTACATTGCCCTCACAATGACGCACTAGTGGTAACTTTGCGCGTCAAGAACTTCGACATCAAGCGAATCCTGATTGACCAAGGAAGTTCGTGCGAGATAATGTATTATGAAACCTTCAAACAGCTGAAACTAGAGGACAAAGACTTGGCCCCTGCAACATCCCCCCTAGTTGGCTTTAACTCAATGCCAGAATGGCCAGTAGGCAAGATAATCCTCCCAGTCAAAGTTGGGACCATGACTAAACAAGTGGAATTCTGGATATTGAAGGTCCCTTCCACTTACAACATAATCTTGGGAAGAACATGGTTGCACGCCATACGATCGGTAGCGTTATGGCGATCCCGGTTTTCCCTTCATTGTTTAATTGTATTTCAGACTCGGTTCCATGGATGTGTTGTTGTCTTTTTCCCGTTTCCATCCTTTACTCTTTGTATATGAGTCTTGGGTCATGTTGGGTAGGTTTAAAACAGGTTGGTTGTGTTTGGAAACCAAGGGTTAGTGTCCATTAAATTTTCATAATGGTTCATTTAATATCCTTATTAGTGGTTACAAACTTATTCATTTAATATCCTTATTAGTGGTTCATTTAATATCCTTATTAGTGGTTACAAACTTGTTCATTTAATATCCTTATTAGTAGTTCATTTACTATCCTTATTAGTGGTCCATTCATATTCAAACTTGTCCTTTCAAATTCCAACTAGTATGTTACACCAAGTTGCCTATAAATTGAGCTCACCTCTCAACTTCTATGGTTCTTCCCATATCTCTCTCCATTTGTTTTTTTTTAGATTTTGAGTTTAGATTAAGAGTGTTTAGAGTGAGAGTAAGCATTTTCATAAGGGAGGAGAGGAAGGAGAACAAGAGAGAAATCTTGAAAGGAAGAGGAAGGGATGGCTTGTTCTTCATTTTGATTCGAAAATTATTGGGTTTGGAGCACCTTCAAAATCCTTCATCTTCTCCATTTGGTCTCTCCATTTGAGGTAGGGATTCCTACTCATCTTTATGAGTTTTAACCTAGATGTTGGGCTTTTGTTTAAATGGTTTGATTTGAGAAGTTAGGGTTTTGAAATGTGCTATTTTGAAACGAGAGGTTTTGTTTATTTGACTCATCCATACGTGTTTTGGGTCTAAAATAGAGATTGTTGATGTTGTTAGTAATATTTGAGCCTTTAGGTCAATATTGGAAAAGGGGGGAGAAAAGTCCTAATTTTTGATAAATTAATTTATATAATACATTTTGGAAGATATGGAAATATGAAATTGAGTTGAATATAATGAAATTTGTTCATTATGAGATGGAATGGTGGAGTTGGATTACATTAATCATTTACTTTTCAAAATAATGACAATTTATCTGTTATAACAATTATTACTTGCTTAGAAATAATTGTTTTGGGCTACCGGTGGAGGGTAGTCTTGAGGGTTGTAGACAATGCATGGTGATTAGGCAAACTAAAACTAATCAGTTGAGTATGCTATTGAATATGGCGGTTGGTATAATACATCAAAATTTTGTATTGATTGATCGAATTTGTACATGATAATCGCTTATATACATTGTTTTGTATGGGAGGAGATGGGGAATGTACTCCACGGTTTATTGGAAGATAGGAGATGGACCTCTAAACCGGATTTTTGTTTGATATTGATACACCACTAAAATGTGTATCATTTGTGAAGTATAGAAGTGTTTTTGTTTGATATTGATACAACACTAAAATGTGTATCATTTGTGAAGTATGGAAGTGCTTTTGTCTGAGATTGATACAGTACTAAAATGTGTATCTATTATAAGGTATGAAATGTTTAAAATGAGTTATTATCTCGCCTGAAATAGAAATACTGTTGATATGAGATGTGATCTCGTTTAAATTGATTGGCCAAGTTATGAGTCATAGTTATGAATTGAGAATTTGATAAGAAATGGAAACTGGAATAGATCATGGACATATTAGTCATGGGATTGTAATGTCTTATAAGTTGTTGTGTAAGAGTTAAACGTTTATCAATTGCTAATGTTTTAGTTACTGTTCATACTATGTTTAGCATATCTCTATTGGGCGTTGGCTCACCCTATATGGGACATCATTTTCAGGTACAGGTGTTATGCCACCTCCAAGGACGTAGCTTGGAGGGCTTGAGGCTATTAGACCACCTTTTGTTGTTTTGTTGTATTACATGTATATCAAGCCAATGGCTTTCTTTGTATAGAGTTTGCACTCTCTTTTTGCAACCAAGCGTTGTCTTGGGAAGTTGTAAGCCCATAGGGTGATTACTTTTATTGTCAATATGTAATACATTTTGTAAGAACACTCTGATGATTGTAATATAATATCTCTTTCCTATATCTTGAATGTACAATATTATGGGTTTATTTTGAAGGCATTACAAGCGTCAACCTACCATCAAGCACTGCGGTTCCCCAATGAAGCCGGAGTAATTGAAGAGGTCTTGGGAGACCAAATCATGTCAAAACAGTGCTTCGTCACAGTAAATGGCAGCCGAGCTGCAAAAGGATATGTACAGATAGTAGAAGAGCCTGAGAGCAATGAACTATTTGCGGATGTTGGCAAGGCAACATAACAGAAGGCAGTGGAAGACTTGGTAGAGGTAAGGATAGATGAAAAGAACCCAGAAAAGTTCCTTTTACTCAGCTCGTCTTTGTTCAGCACTGAGAGCATAGAAATCATAGAATTCTTAACCTCTAACATCGAAGTGTTTGCATGGACACTATATGACATGCCTGGCATTGACCCAAACTTCATCTGTCACCAATTGAATGTCCACCCGACTGTTAGACCAATTATACAGCGTACTCGCAGATCAGCACTCCACCACGCGGAGATAGTAGTGGAAGAAGTGGGAAACTTGCTGAAGGTAGGAGCCATCAAAGAAGTACACTATCCCAGGTGGATATCCAATATTGTAGTAGTGCCAAAGAAGAATGGAAAATGGCGTGTTTGCGTGGACTACAAAACAGTCAACAAGGCATGCCCAAATGATAGCTTTCCCTTACCCAGGATAGACCAACTGGTAGACTTGACAGCAAGGCACAATCGACTTAGCTTCCTTGATGCGTATAGAGGTTACCATCAGATCACTATGTATGAGCCAGACCAGGAGGTCACATCTTTTACAACGCCTAGAGGATTATATTGTTTCAAGGTCATGTCATTTGGCCTAAAAAATGTAGAGGCCACATTCCAACGGATGGTCACCAAAATGTTTGAACCATTGTTAGGCAAAACAATGGAGGCTTACATAGATGACATGGTGGTCAAAAGCAAGGATGAGAAAGACCATCTCAGGGACCTAGACGAAATGTTCTATATCCTAAAGAAGAACAAGTTGTGTCTAAATACATCTAAGTGTGCGTTCAGCGTAGGATTAGGCAAATTCCTAGGCTTCCTGGTGACTAACCGAAGTATAGAAGCAGACCCCTCTCAGATCAAAGCAATCCAGGATCTAGAGAGGCCCAACACAGTAAAAGAGGTGCAGCATCTCACTGGTTTAGCTACCGCACTCAACCGGTTCATAAGTCGGTCATCAGATAGATGTCGACCATTCTTTCCAGCATTGAAGGCTAAATTTGAGTGGGATGAAGAATGTGATCGTGCCCTAGAGAGCCTGAAAGACTACATGACTTATCCTCCATTGCTAATAACTCCAGTACCTAGAGAAGAACTCTTTTTGTACTTAACAGTTTCACAGCATGCGGTTAGCGCAGTGTTGGTCAGAGCGGAAGGAATCCAACACCTACCTATCTTTTATGTTAGCAAGACCTTGCTGGGGGTAGAAACCAGGTACCTACCATTAGAAAAATTGGCCTTAGCTTTGATGATGGCCTCAAGGAAGTTATCACATTACTTCCACACCCACACCATAATCGTCTTGACAGCTTTTCCCTTAAAAGCTTTGTTTGAGAGGACAGACTTTTCTGGACGGATCTTGAAATGGGCGGTGGAATTAGGACAATTCAACATCAAGTTTCAACCTAGAACCGCAATAAAAGCCTAAGCTCTGGCAGACTTTGTGGCTAAGTTCACACCAGGAAGCCATCACATCTGCCCAGTTGACTTAACTGATACAACCAAAAAGGGGATAGAAAGTGCCGCAGTAATTGCGTAGTCCCCAAAACAAGATGCCCAGCCACATCCCAAGGCATACCGGATTGAAGAAATGGAGGAAGAGGCAAACCATGCTATACCCGGCAAAGACTTATCAACAAGTAAAAACTTGGTATAGTCAGATAGTGAAGAGCAAACCCCAACAGCAGGCATGGACTTGAAAGAAAACATCAGCAACACTCATGACCCTAAAACATCATCCGACCCCTCCACTTACTGGAAGCTATTCGTTGGAGAGATCAATATTTAGTCGGACAAAATTTTTGGCAACTAAAATCGTACTTTTGGAGATTAAAAATTTAATCATCAAAAGTGAAATTTCTTGCATTTTTGCTTTTATCGATAGTGAATTTGTTTTAAATTTTTTAATACTTTTTTCCTGCATTTTTAGTCTGTCTAATGAAGTAATATTTAAAAGGACACAACTTTTTTTATAAAATTAAAAAAAAAACAAATAAATTACAAACCAAGGCACAATTAATTTGGAAAACTTCATACAAAATGTGATATGGCGCTAAAAAAAAAATGCTGAGGGGTGTTTTGGAAAGTTGATAAAAAATTATTTTTAATTTTTTTGATTAATATTTATTTATGATATCACATCATAATAAAATGACCAAATTATCCTATCCAATTTAGAAAATTTATATGTTCAACCATGTATAATCCTAAATAATATAAAATGTATAATTGTAATTTTTCATGTAATTTTTTTTACCTTACCAAATGATTTGTTGCTAAAAAAACTAATTAGTGTGTTTGGTTTGAGTTTTCTGGATTAAGTTTTTTGAAAATTGACTTTTTTTATTTTCGTTTTTTTTTTGTTTTTAGTGAATTTTTTTTAAATTTTAAATATTTTTTTATTTTTTTAGATACACCTTACTTAGATGTATTTAAAAAATAAAAAATTTGTGAAAAAATATTTTAAAAAATTAATAAATATATAAAAATAGAAAAAATGTACTAAATTTTTGTATTTTTTTTTTGTATTTTTGGTATTTAGTGAATTTTTAAAAGATTTTTTTTACAATTTTTTTACTTTTTAGATGTATTTATGTTAGGTATGTTTAAAAAGTAAAAAAATTACTTAAAATATTAAAAAAATTTAATAAAACAAAAAAATATGAAAAATAAAAAAGTAAAATTTTTTGAAAATTATTTTTTGAAAAGTGAAAATAAAGTAAGATAGCTTTTTACTAAAGGTTGCCAAAATACCACTGAATAAGTAACCTATCACTAGGTTGCTTTTGATAGGACAAAGTTTATTCCGTCACCAAACACCAAACCATGATGAGTCACTTTTCACTGATCCAACACAGGTGACAAGTGTTCCCAACAATTATTACTCATGGGGCTAATTATGGTGTCAAGATCGTCTAGAGTTTTATCTTAAAGAGATCTCTTATAAGAGCATCTCCAACTCACTAGGCATATAATGTTTGTTAGTTAAAATGCTTAATGTGACTCACTTTTTTCAACTCCAATGCACTAGGCATATGATTAGGTATTTTGGCTCAGCTCACATTCACTAGCTACATGTAGCTAGCCTTCAAGACTAGGCAAAATGTATTTAATCATTAGGATTATTTCCCTCCATTTTTGTTGATGACGTGGCATTGTATAAAGTTAATAGTATTTGGATGAATAGCTAAAATAAAGAGCATGGTTGGAGTAAAAACGTGAAACAGTTGATAGGCAAAATAAAATGTATACTTTATAGTAATGTTTTAAATAGGTAAAATGCCTATTACCATTGGAGATGCTCTAATGATCTAATCCAACGATTGAGAATCGAACTAACCAAAATCATATCGTTTTGATTAGCAATTTGACCAAAAAAAAAAAAATTAAATTTCAGACAGTCACAGTGTGTGCTGTACCTAAACCATTAGAGAGAGACAAAGAAGGGCTGAGAGAAGAATGAGAGAAAAGGAGGAGGCCGCCACATCATCGCCTAGTTCTGTGCCTTCCCACCCCCGACGTGCTGCCGTCGCCGCTTCCACGCCGCTGCCGACACTGCTCGCCATACTCCAATTTGAATGACCTATGTCTAACAGTAAATCAAAATTATCACTTACTTGGAGAATGAATTGAAACCAGCTCGAAATTTCAATGCTGCTTACTGAAAGAAGTCTTAAGTGAGACTATTCTCATTTGATGTATTTATTTTGGTTCAGGTTGTCCAGCGGCATTAGTGCTGCATCATTTGCTTCATATTCAAAGGTACAGTCTACAGATGTTCAATCATAAATTAAAAGAAATGGTTGAATCACATGATTGACTTGAGGACATGAAATTGTTTTTCCATATTTTGACAATTTTTAAAAAGAAAAAAACTGTGACAAAGTTTCATTTCCTGGGTTGTACACTTTATATATCCATATATATATGTTTGTGTGTGTAATCCTCCAATTAAGTTTTAGGGATCAAGGATATCATTGCAGATAAAAATATCGACAATCAGTTCACGACTCTCCGGTAAATGCTTGTATTTTTCTTCAATCGGCTGGAGCAGGGGGTCGATGGCAGCAAGGCGGCGGCGGAGGCAGGATGGCGGCGATGGCTGGGCGTCGGGAGGCAAGGAGGAGCGGCGTCTCTCTCTTCTTCTCACTCAGTTTTCTGCCTCTGCGTATATGGAGGGAATTTGAAATTTTTTTTTTTTTTTGGTTTTTCAAATTGCTAACCAAAATGACGTCGTTTTGGTTAGTCCGCATATCAGCCGTTGGATTGAATCACTGTAGGAGATCACCCTAGGATAAAACTCTAGAGGATCCTGACGCCTAATTATGTCATCTCACAACCAATGGAATTGATTGAAAATTATTGAGTTTTATTACCATTAAGTTTTAGAAAAATGTTTGAGGGCCCGAAATTGTTTGGCTCGAAATTGGCTCGAAACTCAAAACAACGTTGTTTTAGATTCTCTTACCGGTAACATGTAATAAAATTCTCTTACCGGTAAGATAATCCAAAACGACGTCATTTTGGATTCGGGACAAATTTGAGCTTGAAATGTTTGGGCCCTGTAGCAGCGTTGTAAATTTTATTAATAAATTTATCAAGTGATAAAGGTCTATTTTAGAAAGTAAATTAAAAATTAATTTTTTGATTTTTTTAAAAAAATGTTTAAAAAATATAGAGATGATATAATTTTAAAAAACTAAAAAATTAATAAACTAGCTTTTAACTCACATACTAAAAGAGATCAAATTTATTAGTCTCTCTTATTTTTATAAATAATTTCTAGTGATAAATTTATTAATTAGAACTTGTAAGTAAATAAATCTAATTAATAAGACTAATTGAAAAATGCCTCAAAAATTATTTAACCAATTAAGTCAAGGAAAAATGTTTGGGATTACCAATTTTGGAGACCCCACAACTCCCAAAATGATTTACATCACTTATATATGTGTGAGGTTCACATCATAAGTGGCGTGAAAAATGCTTGAGATCACTTTATGATGTGGATCACTTTAGAAATTGTGAAAGTCTCTATCATTATTGCTTCCTTAATAATATCAAGTGTTCAAAGTGATATAAATTATGAATGATATAGATCATTTTAAGGTTATGAAATCCCTAAAATTGAAGGTATATATCATTATTGCTTCCTTAATAATATCAAGCATTCAAAGTTTCTAGTCCCCTCTAGTGTTGTGATTTTTGTTGTAACAAACGAAAATTCTTTGGATTGATTTAATGTTTGAAAAGTAAATTATTTAGGCCTTGTTTGGCATCTCTTAAAAAAATTAAAAAGTCAAAAAGTCATTATTCTATTTAAATCACATCATCTTATTTAAGTCACATCATTTCTCTACCACATCACTTTAAACCCAACCCATACCCATACCTAATCCATATTTAATAAAAAGTCAAAAAATATACTTATTTAGTAAAAAAGTGCATCATTAAAAGTGATTTTAAGACCACTAGCGGTGATTTGGCAACAATCTAAGGGCTTCTTTAGGGTTGGTTTGGAAGGTTGGTTGGTTTTTTTAATTTTTTAATTATTTTGGTTTAGAGTTAAAAAATTTTATTTGGAATAAATTTTTTTAATTTTTTTGACTTTTGTGAGAGAAAAAATTAAATAATTATGATTTGAATATGACATTTTGTTTTATTAATCTAAAAAGCTTATTTTATATTTTTGTTGTTATTTTAGCCAAAAAAACTTCGTTTAGCTTAAGCCAAACTAGGACTTAGAGTTATTTTGGAAAAAATAGTTAACAGTTAATTTTTTAGTTTTTTATATTTTTTTTAAAAAAATGTGTAAAAAATGTGAGAGATAACATAACTTAAAATAAGTTAAAAGCTGAAAGATCTTTTAACTATCTTCCTAAAATAGTAATGTTTGTTTTTAGTTTTTTGAAAACACTTTTCAAAAAATTTTACTTTTTTATTTTTCGTATTTTTTTTTATTTTTATTGAATTTTTCTAATATTTTAAGCAACTTTTTTTTTTTAATTTTTAAACACATCTAACATAAATACACTTAAAAAGTTTTTATAAAAAAATCTTTAAAAAAATTCACTAAATATCAAAAATATAAAAAAATAATGAAAATTCAATTATTTTTCATATTTTGTGTATTTATTAATTTTTTAAAATATTTTTTCATAAATATTTTACTTTTTAGATACATCTAAACAAAGTGCATCTAAAAAAGTTTTTTAAAAAAAAGCTAAAAATTTTAAAAATATTCACTAAAAACAAAAAAAAAAAAAACTTAGTTTTCAAAAAATTAAATTCACAAAACTAAAACCAAACACACTTATAAAAATTAAAAAAATTGTCATATAAATTTAATTGGTAACTTTTTGAGTTTATAAATAGGGTCAATTACAAATACACCCCTTGAGATTTGCTTAAAATACAGCTTGTCCCATGTGATTTGAAAAATTACAAATACCCCCTTATTAGAATTTTTTATTTAAGAGAATTAAATAAAAAAATAAAATTCATAATTGCTCTCCTATACAATAATAAAATTACCTAAATTATTAATTGAAATATATTTTTAATATCATTAAAAAATTTTAATTGACTTGATGATTTATTAATAAAATAAATGATTTGTTATGAAATTAGAAATTTCAGGGGATGGAATATAATTTGCAAAACCACAAAGAGTGATTCGTATTTTAATAAAATCTCATAAAGTATATTTGTAATTTATCCTTATAATTAAATTCTCTCAAATTAAAAGCTAAGACAAAAATCATAAACTTAAAAAATGTGTTTACATTTGTTTGTAAATTGATATAAACGTGAATAAAAATTTGAAGGAAATGTGAAAGAATTCAATCTAAAGCAAAAGAAAACAACCTTTTTTAAAATTATTTTTTTTTTTAAACCAAATGTGTTTACAGTGTTTATAATTGTTGTTTAAACCAAACGTGTTTATAATGTTTACAATTTTTTTTATAAACTTAAATGTTTTCAAACGCCTCCTAAATAAGCAGTAGGTTACTTATTTGTTATATGTTGCCATATTACATCTCTACGTTTCTACATATCTTTTTGTAAATAATAAAAAAAGTTACTAAAGTAAACCTCAAACCACACCTAATTTGATCTTAATTAAACCATAATCGATCAAATAACACAGCTCAAGTTCTCACTTTTTAAATTTTGAAAAAGGTGAGTTCTAACAAAAATTAGCTTACAATTTTTTTATAAAAATAAATGAAAAACGTAAACGATTTCAAGCACTACCTAAATAAACAGTTTATTTACTTATTTATTATCAATTGTCACATTGAGTCTCTACATTTTCGGCATATATTTTTATAAAAAGTCAAAAAGTCATTAAATAAGCAAATCTCAAACCACCCCTACATCAAATATGATCTTAATTAAATCATAATCGATCAATTCAATAAAAAAAAAAAAAACTACTCAAATTCTCACATTTTAACTTTTGGAAGAGGTGAGTTCTAATAAAATAGATAATTTATAAATATTTTTATTAATTTAAACGATAATAATTGATTGAATCAAAATAAATACAGTATGTTTGTCTAAGACAATCGAAAAAATGTATTTAAGCTAAAGAAAAATTATTGAATGCCTTTGGGCAATGCTCTACCATTATACATTGGAGGGCCTCCAATACAAGAGCAATTTTATATTCTTTTATTTTTCACTAGTTAGAATGTAATTTTTTTTTTTTTTTGTCTGATATTTTATTATCTGTGGACTCTAACACTATTATTTATTTTATCTATTCATATTTATATGTACAAACTGTTTGAAGGGCCTAACTAATCTTGATTTTTTTTTTGTTAAAATAGTTATTGTAATAACTATCATGTTAAAGTAACTAAAATATGATAATATTAGTTATAATAATTAATATGCCTCATTAAAAAAATCTCTTGGAAATTATTTTATATTTTTAGAGTAAATTTATGGGGAAAGCACTAATAAATCCCAAATTTAGAAATGTTAACCCATTTAGTCCTGGAAGTTTTTTGTTGGACTAATAGGTCCTATTTCCCAAAAAGCTTACTATAAGTCTTTTTATGATTTCATTCTTTTCAAACATCAAACATTATTCATCAAACATTAACAACGTCAGGATTACTTATCAAACATCAAACATTAGCAACGTCAGGATTATTCGTATAATTTCGGTGAAAACATTAACAACGTTAGAATTATATCATTGAAACAATATCAAACATCATCATCGAAACAACATCAAACATCACAACATCATCATCAAAACAACATCAAAATAACGATTAAACAATTTTGTAAATAACGATTACACATCAAAATAACGATTAAAATAACATCAAACATCAAAATAACGATTAAATAATTTTTTCTGATCAAACATCAACATCATAACAATTTTTTTTAATCAAACATCATCGTAACAATTTTTTTGATCAAACATGCAGCCTCCCCGTTGAACGATTCCTTGGGATCAAAACCCAACTCACACTTCTCCCCCTTCACCTCTCCGCTCCAATTCCACACCAAAATAAGAGTTTTTTTGATGTTTATTCTATCACCACTAATGGAGTCGTGTATATATATATATATAATTTTCTTTCTTTCTGCCGACAGATCTTGTTGGTTCCACCAAATTTATTTTATTAGATGGTGCCTCTGTGTTTCATGAAAAAGACAAAGTACAATAAAAATTAATAAAAACAAGAGCGAAACCACATATTGTTATTAATTCCTTGGGATCAAAACCCAACTCACACTTCTCCCCTTCACCTCTGCTCCAATTCCACACCAAAATAAGAGCTTTTTGGTTCACTCTTCTTCGATTTCTTAATCTCCAAATGGGTCTCCGAAGTTTCATCAATCGAACCCAAATCCAAACTCCGTTTCTTATCTTTGTTCCTCTTCCTCTTCGAATTAGGGTTTTCAAAATCACGATTGGCAATGTTCCTTGGGTTTAGGGTTTTGAAAACTAGATAACAAAAGCTGTGGCCAAAGAGGGACTTACAGAGACGATCCGATTCTAGCGAAAAATCAATGAGTGTTATCGCTGAGAAGCGAATTGGGACTGAGTTTGAAAGGTGGGTTAGGCTTGTTGATGTTCGATGTTTGTTGATGTTCTGAATGTTTTTGATGTTCTGAATCTTCTGAATGTTCTTGTTGATGATGTTCAATGTTCAATATTCTGAATGTTTTCATAAATGTTTAATGTTCTGAATGTTCAATGTTCAATGTTCTCATAAACATTAGCAACATCTCAATGTTTAATGTTCAATATTCTGAATGTTTTCATAAACACCAAATTCGATGATGTTCAATGTTCTTGAATGTTCTGAATGTTTGAACATGGTCTTCATGTTTCTGAATGTTCGATGTTGATGATGTGCTTGAATGTTCACAAAGATGTTGCTGATGTTTGTTCAATCTTGATTTGAGTTTTCAGTTTTACGGTTCAAATTTTAATCCTATATTTCAATCTTGATTAGGGTTTTCTGTTTTTTTAATTATTCTGTGAAATATTCAAATTTTAATCCTAAATTGACTAACGGTTTTTGTAATGTTTAATGTTGATTTTGATGATGTTGTGATGTTTTAGGATGTTGTTTTGATGATGTTTTACGATGTAGTTGATGATGTTGATGTTTTTATGATGTTGATTTTTTATGATGTTTATTAGTGATGTTGGTGATGTTTTTTAGGACTAAATGGTTTAATAAAAAACATTCAGGACTAACTAGAGTAACATTTATCAAAATGGGATTTATGAGTAATTTCTCCTAAATTTATATAGTGTTTTAACTTGATATTTCTTGATCTATATGATATGATTTTCTATTTTTATTTTAAAATTTTGAAAAACAAAATAAGCCACATCCCTTTGGGGTGTTTTGAGAAGATGGTTAAAAACTATTTTTTAATTTTTTTGTGAAAGTGAGAAGTGGGTTAAAAGCTGTGAAGCGCATATTAATTTTTCTTCTCTCTTTATTTTTTCAAACATAAATATAAAATCAATCAAAGTGAGAAAAAATCACACTTTTTTTATTTTTATTTTTTCAAACATAAATATAAAATCAATCAAAGTGAGAAAAAATCACACTTTTTTTATTTTTATTTTTATATGAGAGTAATTGATTGATATGACAATAATTACATTATAAGAAGCATTTATATCATCAAACAAACCAACCAGTAGTCTGATGGGTCGTTTCACACACTAAATATAAATACTAAACTATATCAAATTCTTTTAGAATAATGGCAAGTCTAGGTATCGATCCACAGAGATAATTGTGAAATTAAACTAATTTAATTGCTAAATTCCTTAATTAATTTTGATTAAAAATATTAAGGGATATTATGACTAAACAAGAATTAAATGAAATTGAGAAATTAAATTGGCAATTAAACATAGGGTTTGAGATATTGATTTTTGGAAAAAACCCTAGGCAAAGAATTCACCACTAACCACATGAATGAGATTTAACATCGGCCATTAATTGCAAACTGGTTTGAAATACCCAATATTTCACAACTACAAGTTTGAAATATTGATCAAAAGTGTTGTTGCATTCAACGTACATGTACGAATCATCCCGAGTAGCACGAGTCATTTGCTCTAAACTATGGTAGCAACACGATTTATCTCTCGTAGCATGACTCATCTTATACTTTGAACACAAACACGAAGAAAACTAATGTATGGAAAGTATTAAATAATCACAGAGAGTAAAATATTTGAAGAGATGAAAAGAACAATTATTATAAACTTCTAAATCATCCATACATTTATTCAAACCGTTTTACAATCAAAGCTTAAGAAAATTCCCTTTACATGCCTAGGGTTTTATCAAAACCCTAAAAAAGAAGAGCCTAGCCACTCATGAAGGACTGGGAAGAGGTGGAGGAAGAAGAAACCACCATGGGGGACATTCTTCAAGCTTCAAGTCCTTTTGTTTCAAACCCTAGCCTCTCTCTCCCTTTTCTCTGAAATATTTTCGACTCCTAGGTTAGCCTATTTTTCTTCCTTTTATTCTCAGCAGAACAAATTCAAAATTTTGCGCACGCATCCCTAGATGGGCTGCTCGAGTGGTGGTGGGCGCTCGTGCTGTAGAGCTTGGCCACACGTGTGGTGAGGTGGCTGGCTCAGATTTTTTCGCTTCTTGCACGGAGAATCTGCTTTCACGCCTTTTTTGATTGAATTTGCGTATTTCCTGCCAAGTCTGTACAAATGCACAAAACACACCATCTCCACCAAATAAAGAAAATTGAAAGACTATAAATGTAACTTAAGCAACCTCAATATGGTACATTTCGGCCCACATCACATCTCCCAATTTACATTTTGCTAGTTTTCGAGCAAAACAAAAGAAATAAGAGAAGTAAAATAACTCTAAGCCACTTTTGTAGGAATCACGATTGCATTTCGCATATGCAACAAGCCTTTCGACTACAAGGTTACCCCAAGTGAACGAGTATAGTCTCGTGAGGATTTCCAGAAATGATACCCACAAACATCAACATATTCATATCTGTTCAACAACAATTAACCACACTATGCCACCTAACAATCAATTTATATGCCACTACAGTATGATATTAAGACATGATGAGTCATTGAAGGCACAGTGGACAAGCATGAAAGAATCTATTGAACAAAAATCACAATTCAATTAATACAAAAGTTAAGTCTCCTGTACTTGTGAATGCTAGTAAACCCATCATCAGTGCCTTTGGTGTAAAGTGCATTCCCCATAACTAGTTAACTGTCTACTATAATAGCCTAGTGTAACTCACAATAACACACAACATATACAAAAAAACTAAGGTAGCGTTTGGTAAAGTTTACATTTTTTTGTTTATGTTTACAAAAATTTTATAAACTAGTTTTTGTTTATTTTTAGAAAAACATAAGCTACAAAAGTGTTTGGTTTGAACAAAATATTTGAAAATTTTTAAAAATATAAACTAAAAAATATGTTAGTTTAGGCCTAAAATATTTATATTTATTTTTATTATTTATGACAATGGGATCATACACATTATAATTGAAAAAAAAAATTAATAGGAAAAAAAATTAATTGAAAAAAAAATTCATCAAAAAAAAGTAATTGAAAAAAAATTAATTGAAAAAAATTTTTGTTAGTCAAATTTTTAAATTTCTGTTTAAAAACCAACGTAAACTCATTTTTTGAGTTTACGTTTTTTTCTCAAATTTATAAACTGAGACAACCATTTATAAACCAAAAAAAATTATCAAACAAGTTTTTATGATCATTTTTAAAATTTTTGTAAATATAAACTAAAAACGAAATGATTACCAAACAAGCCCTAAACTTTTGCAACCAAGATTCTTATCAAATTTTTTTTTTTTGAAAGACTGTGCAATGTCCTGATCCATTAAGTTTTCAATCAACTCATGTAACAACCATTGTGCCAATGACTCCCAAACCATATGGTTTTAGGGCACTAGGTGTGAAGACACCCCTACGGGCTTAATAACTCGAGCTGAAAAGGTTACGAACCCAAACAAGTCTTTATTTTTCCTTAACTGTGTAATGTCTAGGTCCCTTAAGCTTTCTCATTAACCCATGTAGCAAGTATTGCGTCAATGACTTCCAAATTAGACGGTTTTAGGGCACTAGGTGTAGAAACACCCCTATGAGCTTAATAACTTGAGTTAAAAAGGTTATGAACCCAAACAAGTCTTTTTTTTTTTTTTTTGTGAGAATCAAAGCTACTTATTTATTCTTTTCTGCAACACTAACAATTATCAATAAGGTATACCAGGGATTAGAATAAAGAGGTCACCACTATGAAAGTGTGTTCATGTGAATCAAGGCATACTCATGACAAGTATATTAATACCACAAACACAAATAACTGTTCTAGTGCAAACATCACATGCAAGTATCTGCCCAATAAATCATTTTCATACAAGTCTACTATGTTTCCCAATTAATATATGCTTATATCACTACCATATTGGCACAAAGTGAACATCAAGTGAAGTGGTGCAATCAAGTGCAACAAGTACAAACATGAATTGTTTTTATAAAAACCCTCACCCCCCAACTGGAATACAACGTTGTCCTAAATGTAAGCAACTGGAAAGTAGATAGTAAAATGAGAGAGAGAGGATCTTACCTGACGGCTTAGGCGCACATCCAGCGAGGCAAGGACACACCAAACACACACACACACACACACACACACACACACACTTTTTGTTTTTGTTTTTTTGTTTTTTTGTGTGAACTGTATAGGATAAAAAGAAAAGAAAAATAAAATAAAACAAAACAAAAATAAATAAAAAACTAAAACAAAGAAAATACAACAGATATCACTGATTTGGATCCGGTGGTAGCGAAAAATGTTGCTTATATGAGGCTGTCACGACCCAAACCCGCCCCTATGGGTTTAGCATCGTAACCGGCCAGTAATCCTGAGATTACCAAAGACCTCTGAGACAGATTAATTTAACAATAGGGGCTGGCAGAAGCAAATAATAAATAAACAACATCCATTGAATTGTGCAGACTTAAATGAGACAGAAAAATTTTAAACTTTTATATACATATCTACACATCATCCTTACGTCATCATATACATACAGACTAGACAAAAGGGACTTAGCCTTATTTACAAAATAAATGAAAACTTGTTTACTCAAACAAGAAAACAAAACTTAAACTTTATGCACTTAGCCATAGCTACTAGACATATCCGGAACCTCCACGGGAGGCACATAGGTTGGCTGACAAACAAAGAATCCAAGCAGCAACTCTAGGACTAGTTACACGCCTGATCACCTACATACATAAACAATATAGTGAGCTGGAGCCCAGTGAATAATAACAAAGTAAAGGGGTTTTAATGAATGTGGTCCATAACAGTTACAGAAAACATAATTCAGTAGTTATCAGAAATGGATTCATAATCATGTTCAAAAGTCATAGTTCGTAATAGATACAGATTCAGAATCATATTCATAATCAGAATTTGCAGTTAATCATACGTGGTACATTTATTAGTAATAGCATAAATAGTTGGCCCATAAAGGAACGGCCATAAAGGCATACAGTTGACCCATAAAGGGACGGCCATAAAGGCATACAGTTGACCCATAAAGGGACAGCCATAAAGGCTTACAGTTGACCCATAAAGGGACGGCCATAAAGGCTTACAGTTGACCCATAAAGGGACGGCCATAAAGGCATACAGTTGACCCATAAAGGGACAGCCATAAAGGCTTACAGTTGACCCATAAAGGGACGGCCATAAAGGCATACAGTTGACCCATAAAGGGACGGCCATAAAGGCATACAGTTGACCCATAAAGGGACAGCCATAAAGGCTTATAGTTGACCCATAAAAGGAGGGCCCTAAAGGCATACAGTTGACCCATAAAGGGACGGCCATAAAGGCTTACAGTTGACCCATAAAGGGATGGCTATAAAGGCATACAGTTGACCCATAAAGGGATGGCCATAAAGGCATATAGTTGACCCATAAAGGGACGACCATAAAAGCTTACAGTTGACCCATAAAGGGACGTAACAGAACAGATAATAGATGTCATTTGAAGTTAAAAATGCCACGCATACATTTCGGAAACATTGAACAACCATTCATTTATACAGAAACTAATATTTTAGAAATAAATCATCTTATATCATTCAGAAAATACTTAAAACTCAACATAGCTTTACAAAGTTACTACTCACAGTATTCAGATGCCTGGTTCGCCCTTGTAGCTGACCCTACACAATTCATAATACACGTAGGAATCGGGTCACAATATAATTTATTCCGTTCTTAACTTGTTTAATTCTCTTTATACCAAATTACACATCAATTTGCAATTTCGCAAATTCATCACAAGTCGCAAATAACATCCTCAACTCAACACACTTCAAGTTAATATTAGTCAACTCAACTTAATTCAACATAAGTCAAAACAACTTAATTCAACAATACTATTTACAATTCAACATAGTTCAAGATAATTCCTTGAATCCCATTTCAACATTCCATAACCAAGTTTATGTTGTCCATATCATTAACACATCTTTTTCCCTAAAACATTTCATATTATAGCATAATTTACAATGCCCATAACAAGGTTCAATCGCTAATTTTTAACATAATTTTCGAACATTTTCAAAATTCAATTAAACTTGTGTATATATAATTCAACCTCTCAATTTCATGATTCTACTTTTAATTTGGGCAGAATCTTTGACTATCATCATGAATCAACCTAGGGTTTTCAAGAAAATCAAGGATTTCAAGAAAAATCCAAACTTCCCAAACCATTACTTTTTATTCTAATTTTCCCATTGATTACACACCTAAGGTTCATAATCCATCATCTTAACCCAACAATTGCACCCCCAACATTTCAAACTCTAAATCCCCAAATCTCATGTTGAACACTATATGCTCAAAAAATATAAAATACCACAAATCCATCCATTAATGCAAGTATTGAAAGGGAACTAGGACCTCTACCTCAAGAATCAATCAAAAGAACGAAGCTCCAAGAAGAATTCTTCGCCAATCCGAAATCCAATCGGTTGAAAAGTGAGTTCTTCAAGCCTTCTTCACTTTTTGGTGGAAGATCTTGATCAATCTAAAGGGAAATGAGAGGCATTTGAGGTCAAAGACCTAGGGTTTTCGGACCTAGGTGAGAAGGATGAAGAGAGGAGATGAAAAGTGTGAAGAATGATCTAGAAAAGCCCCTTTAAACTTGCTGAATTTGTGAGGTCCGCTCGAGCGTCGATTTTCCCACTCGAGTGTACCTGCTTTCAGCACAGATTCCAAAACTTCAAACAGGTATAACTCTCTCATCCGGACTCCGTTTTAGGTTGTTCTTGTGTCCAAATCGAAACCCCGAAAATAAGCTTTCCAATGGTTCTAGCCTCACATTCAAATTCAAAGTGTGGAAAAAGAAAAGGGAAAAAGAGTGACGGCTACTCGTAAGAAAAATTATCCAAATTAAATTCTTGGTTCACTCTTACTTTACCATTATACTACCACTTCGATCAATACCCCAAAATAAAATAAGGAGGTTCCAAATATACTAATAAAAATGTCAAGGGCAATCTCACTTTCTACGCTCAAGCGTCGCTTTCCACGCTCAAGCGCACAGACCAACAAAGCTGTCCGCTCGAGCGACCACTCCTACGCTCGAGCGAAAATTCACAACTCTCAAAATTTCGGACCGTCTGCAAACTGGGAACCTCTCAATTCCGCTCGAGCGTCAACTCCCCCACTCAAGCGGAGGGAAAAATTCCGGATCGTTACAATCTTCCCCTCTTTAGGAAGTTTGGTCCTCCAAACTTAAATCACTTGTATTGCAATCAAATCATATAGTTTTGTCTCCTTCCATTCTTGCTCTCAAGTAACTTCCTTATCAGAAAATCTCATCACAGAAGTTTAAGTCATCATCATTTATGTATAGATTAATAATCCAAATTGGCTTAGCCACCATAATTTATCCTGTAATATAATGGTGGACCTCATAGTTAGCCTCATATTTAGGTTCACAACATCAGAACATAAAACGCATTATTCATGAAACTCATATATTTTGCGTAGCTATTCACATAACTTCAAAATAATTCTCATACTTCTCAAATAATCAAGGCTCAAACTCAAATAATACTCATGACTATACTTCCTTGTTTCAAATGAATTCAAACTATTTTATCATTGACATTCACACAGTTCAATTCCTTGATTCGATGGCCAGTGATTAATAACAAAGTAAAAGTTTTAATGAATGATGTCCATAATGGATTCAGAAATCAGAATTCAAATCAGAAACAGATTCTTATAATTGTTCAGATTTATAAATAGTCATATGTGGTACATCCATTAGTGCTAATAGATCAGATTGGTCATAAAGACCCATATATATAGCAGATGGTCACATAAGACCCTTACATAGAGCATATCAGACAGATGATTATGCATAATCAGTTCCATGAATGGAACCCACGTGAAACCCTAGTACCAGGTAACAGATAACAGATATACATGATGCTAAGGATGCCATGATACGTTTCAGAAATAGGACAGTCATTCATCTATACAGAAAATATCATTTCAGAAAACAGAGCTTATCATATCAGTTAGAGAATACATATAATTGAACATATCTTTACAAGGTTGTTCCTCACAGATAGTAATTCATAATTTATATATAGCAAGAGATTGATGCCAATGGTGTTCATGACCCGACTCTTTCGTTTCAAATAAGTCACAACATTTTGTTGCGAATAGCCACTTGAAGTCCTCAAATTGGATTATGTGTTTGATACAACAACGATAACTAACCCGAATTCTTGGTCCACAAATCCTTTGACCAATGATTTGGATATTTGCTCCCATGTAATTCATGAGTCATTTAGTCAAATAAGTGAGGGAATTCACTCCATTGGTCCCACAAGAAAGATATTTAATCATAGCAGACATACGTGGTACATCTAATAGCAGAACAGTACAATACGTCTTAGAAGACCGAACAGTCAATTGATGGCCGTCAAACAGTGAACAGTAGTTCCAAAAATTGGAACAGACAGAGATCTCTGTAATAGTAGCAGTAGCAGTAGCAGTAGCAGTAACAGTCAATTGCTATGGATGCCACAAGTACAGTTCGTAAAATAGGACAAACATTCATTTAGGTTACAATATCATTTCAAAAAGCAGTAAAGTTAATCATTCAAAAAATAATTGTAATTGAATATAGCTTTACAACATTGTTACTCACTTAGGTGTGTGATTAACATTCACTTAATAGATAGAAGGTCCATTCACATTTATCGGGGTTTTGTTCCATTAGTTCTAAAAGAAAAGTCATTTACTTCCGAAAGTCAAAGACAAATCGCATATGGCCAATATTCACTTATCATACTCGACATTACATCCCAATAATCCACATTAAAAGCATTGAGTCAAATCCATAGTATAGCATTTCCAAATAATATAGATCCTCCGGGTAATGAAGAAACACTTATTACATATCACTAATCCCAATAATAAACTCATTAATGATCAAATGGGTCGAAATAAAAGAACGAGTTCTGAATCAATCATTATACAAATGTCCGTTCTCAGGTAGAAAGGGTGCTCAATAGTGGTCTTGGCAAATCGAAGCATTCTCATCCCAATTGTTTCGATAACCTCAAATTAAGTTCTATGATGTTCTTTAAGAAATACACATTTACAACTTCGACGAAGAATAGCATCTTGCTTTCTATTATGCATTAACTCTTTTGACTAACACTAGAAGTGAACTTCCTTTCCAATGTTGACAATGCAATCTTAGCAAATAAAATTGATCTCTTTCCAATATTAAATAAGCCAATCTTCATTGGTTTAGCCCTTAGTCACACTTCATTAATTCTAGTAATTTCGATCAAGTTTTAAGGAAACAGATCCTAAATTTATCAAACTTTAGGTAGGAGAAATTCACATAACCAAAACATATGATATGATTACTCAAAATTCCATACACATGCTTAAGGTACTCATTCATTTATATCTTTTTTAAAATTTACTTGTCTTTCCAAATTTTGCTTAACACTTAACATTCTACTTCTTAAGCATATTATGTGATCACAAGGTAAAGGTGGATAATACTTGAAATAAAACTGGTTAGCTTAAAGCATAACATCATAAGTTTGACTATAAGTCAAATAATTATACAAAGTCATCGGTGGGGCAACCTATTCATTCCCATGGAGTTGACCGAGAATTTCCGATTCGAAGCTACGCCGGCCGAACGAGATTCCAATCGGACTTTCAAGGTCATTTAACAAAGGTATGAGACTCTATGGTTCACACATTAGATTTCTCACTGAATCAATATATTTCTTACATACTAAACAATTTTCTTATTCTCAATCACCATAGCTCCCCATACCTCGTTGAATCATCAAATTCCTCAATTTTCTCAAATATTCTCGTAGTCTAATTTTACATTCAACTATGCAACTTTTGTAACTTCCATCAAAGATTTCATTAATTCCTTCTAATACTGTGTTCCCACAGATCAATATACTCGTATTCATTAATGTGCCAACTAGAAAATTGCATTTCCCTTATAGCATTAAAATTCCACAACAGCTCTTAACTTCAATACTAAACTTATTGAATAAACACATTCCAGTCTCCCCTCATCATTGAAATATCAGAATAACCTTTAACGCTTATAACACTATATTCTTACGAATCATTACACTCGTGCCCACCAAGTTTTAATCAAAAATCATAATTTCCTCATAACATCAAAGTCCCATAATAGCTTTAACTTTTGGTCTTCATACAAAACTTATCGAATGAACACATCCTGGCCTCTTTCAATTGTCAAAATTTCACAATAACTCCCTATTTTTAGTTTCAATACTTAGTTTATTAAACAACCTTATACACATTTTTCTAAATGCACAACATAACATTCACTTGTTAGATGCATGTTAACTTAAATTCATTCTAGACATTCTAATGCTCAATGGACACATGTGTGAGATATTAACTCGTGCTCTGATACTATTCTGTCACGACCCAAACCCGCCCCTATGGGTTTAGCATCGTAACCGGCCAGTAATCTTGAGATTACCGAAGGCCTCTGAGACAGATTAATTTAACAATAGGGGCTGGCGGAAGCAAATAACAAATAAACAATATCCATTGAACTGTGCAGACTTAAATGAGATAGAAAAATTTTAAACTTTTATATACAGATCTACACATCATCCTTACGTCATCATATACATACAGACTAGACAAAAGGGACTTAGCCTTATTTACAAAATAAACAAAAACTTGTTTACTCAAACAAGAAAACAAAACTTAAACTTTATGCACTTAGCCATAGCCACTAGACATATCCGGAACCTCTACGGGAGGCACATAGGTTGGCTAACAAACAAAGAATCCAGGCAGTAGCTCTAGGACTAGTCACACGCTTGATCACCTACATACATAAACAATACAGTGAGTTGGAGTCCAATGAATAATAACAAAGTAAAGGGGTTTTAATGAATGTGATCCATAACAGTTACAGAAAACATAATTCAGTAGTTATCATAAATGGATTCATAATCATGTTCAGAAGTCGTAGTTCGTAACAGATACAGATTTAGAATCATATTCATAATGAGAGTTTGTAGTTAATCATACGTGGTACATTTATTAGCAATAGCAGAAACAGTTGGCCCATAAAGGAACGGCCATAAAGGTATATAGTTGACCCATAAAGGGACGACCATAAAGGCTTACAGTTGACCCATAAAGGGACGGCCATAAAGGCATACAGTTGACCCATAAAGGGACGGCCATAAAGGCTTATAGTTGATCCATAAAGGGATGGCCATAATGGCATACAGTTGACCCATAAAGGGACGGCCATAAAGGCTTACAGTTGACCCATAAAGGGACGACCATAAATAGGGATGGCAATTTGAAACTGACCCGATGGGGATCCCCGATCCCGACCCCGATTTAAGCGATTTTTTCCCCAAAAATACCCCCGATGAGGAGGGGACGATATTTGAAAATCAATCCCCGATCTGTTCCGGGCCAGGGACGGTGATCAGTGTTTAAGCCCCGGCCCGGCCCAACCCCGGCCCCGATCCCTGCCTCGGTTCCTCCGACATGAAATTACTAATATACCCCCATTTATATATATAATATATGTGTATTGTGTTAGGGCTTGGCTAAACACACTCATTCACACACAAACTGTTTCTCCTCTCTCTCTCTCTTTCTGCAAGTGCTACTCAAGGCCATGGCGTCGGTAGTGGTGGCGGCGACTCCTCCCATCATGGCGATCTCCTCCTCTCATCTCCCATCACGGCTCCTCTCATCAGGTGCTACTCACAGTCATGGCGTCGGCAGTGGCAGCGGCGGCTCCTCACATCCCTCCTCCCATCACGGAGATCTCTTCCTCCCATCTCCGACGCCTTCTTTCTCCTCCCATCTCCGACGTCTTCTCCCTCCTCCCACCACAGTGATCAGTGTTAGATTTGTGTATGTGTGTTAGATCTCTCTCTGTGTGTGTGTGATCTGATCTGGTGATGAACAATATATATATGAATTTTTTTTTAAGATATGAACAATATATATAGATCTGTGAGTGGTGTGTTAGATCTGAATTTTTTTTATTTACATTTGTTACATCTAAACAACAGATTGTTAATGGTGATTTTTTTTTAATGGTGATGAAAAATAGATCGTTAATGGTGATTTTTTTTTCTTTTGGTCGGGGACTTTTCGGGGTCGGGGAAACCCGATCCTCATTAAGGGGCGGGGGCGGGGGCAGTGATGAGCTCCCCGTCGAGGTCGGGACCGGGGACCGGGGGAGTTTCCACCATCGGGGATCGGGAACGGGGAGGGTGATCCCCGGCCCCGCCTCGCCCCGTTGCCATTCCTAGCCATAAAGGCATACAGTTGACCCATAAAGGGACGACCATAAAGGCTTACAGTTGACCCATAAAGGGATGGCCATAATGGCATACAGTTAACCCATAAAGGGACGGCCATAAAGGCTTACAGTTGACCCATAAAGGGACGGCCATAAAGGCATACAGTTAACCCATAAAGGGACGACCATAAAGGCTTACAGTTGACCCATAAAGAGACGGCCATAAAGGCTTACAGTTGACCCATAAAGGGACGACCATAAAGGCATATAGTTGACCCATAAAGGGACGGCCATAAAGGCTTACAGTTGACCCATAAAGGGATAACCATAAAGGCATATATTGACCCATAAAGGGATGGCCATAAAGGCTTACAGTTGACCCATAAAGGGATGGCCATAAAGGCATACAGTTGACCCATAAAGGGACGACCATAAAGGCTTACAGTTGACCCATAAAGGGACGTAGCATAATAGATAACAGATGTCATTTAAAGTTAAGAATGCCACGCATACATTTCGGAAACATTGAACAACCATTCATTTATACAGAAACTAATATTTTAGAAATAGATCATCTTATATCATTCAGAAAATACTTAAAACTCAACATAGCTTTACAAAGTTACTACTCACAGTATTCAGATGCCTGGTTCGCCCTTGTAGCTAACCTTACACAATTCATAATACACGTAGGAATCGGGTCACAATATAATTTATTCCATTCTTAACTTGTTTAATTCTCTTTATACCAAATTACACATCAATTTGCAATTTCGCAAATTCATACTCCCCCACTCGAGCGTACCTACTTTCAGCACAGATTCCAAAACTTGAAACAGGTATAACTCTCTCATCTGGACTCCGTTTTAGGTCGTTCTTGTGTCCAAATCGAATCCCCAGAAATAAGCTTTCCAATGGTTCTAGCCTCACATACAAATTCAAAGTGTGGAAAAAGAAAAGGGCAAAAGAGTGACGGCTGCTTGTAAGAAAAATTATCCGAATTAAATTCTTGGTTCACTCTTACTTTACTATTATGCTACCACTTTGATCAATACCCCAAAATAAAATAAGGAGGTTCCAAATACACTAATAAAAATGTCAAGGGCAATCTCACTTTCCATGCTCCAGCGTCGCTTTCTACGCTCAAGCGCGCAGACCAACAAAACTGTTCGCTCGAGCGACCACTCCTACGCTCGGGCGGGAATTCACAACTCTCATAATTTCGGACCGTCTGTAAAAATGCTGGGAACCTCTCAATTCCGCTCGAGCGTCAATTCCCCTGCTCGAACGGAGGGAAAAATTCTGGATCGTTATAGAGGCATACATCAGCGTCCGAGTTTCGAACACCTCATCATGAACCCTAGCGCTAAGTTGATCAAACCGCTGCTGGCTCGACTCCCAGTATGCGTAGAAGTCAGTTTTTGGAGATGCAACTGACTGTTGATACCTATCAAAAACCATCTGTGAGTGATCCCGATATGCCGGATAGTCTGTCGGAGATCAACCACAGATTGCTGAATAGCGGCTTGATTATCCAAAAGAGCCTGATATTGTGTCCGCGTCATACGGAATGGTGGTGGCGCTGGGGCTGGTGCGGCGACAGGCTCTATTGAAACATTATTAAGATTGGCGAGGGTATCAGGGAGGAGTAGTGGAGGCGGCAGGTGGGCAGTGGTTTGGCGCTAGTGCGTTTTACCATAAAGCGTTGGCGGAAAAAGTTGACCCTCACTAGGTTCGAGTGGGTATGTCCCTTGGCCTTTTATGAGTGCAGTGATGAGGTTGGTGAAAAGGAGGGCCCATGTAGAACTGCCTTAGGTGTTGCGCAACTTGACTTCATTAAGGATACGGAACATCTAGTTGAAGATCAAAATAAGGATGTCGACCTAAAACCCGAAGTCAAATCGGTGCAAGGCACGGAGGAAGTCCCTTCACCGCTCTTCCTTGTGGCCTAAAAGGATGACATTATTTTTCTAACCACATCAAGGAAGAGGAGGCGGCATGGTAAGTTAGCCCGCCAGATACTAGTTCGATTGTCATCATTCTGTCACCCCTCATAAAATTCAGTCACCAGTGCCAGGATTGTGAGTTCCCGAGTGAACACAAGGAACTGCTCTTCATTAATAGTGTCCAAGGAATAGTGGAGAACCTTGGCAATGGAAGTTGGTGTGACTACTAACTCCACCCCATCAATAATGGACAAAAGAGCTTCCGGGGCCTCGTCATTGGTGTACATGTTTTAATAAAAGACTCGCACAATGCGAGGATATGCCGGTTCAGTGACAGTGCAGATGCCCAGGAGGCCCCGATCTTCAAGTTGTCTGACACTCCACGCAGTGGGTTGATGGAGTCGAAAAAAGTCCACATCAAATGGTATGTCACAAGTAATTAGTTTGTTGGCCCAAGTGTCAGTTGGTACATCCCTAGCGGCGATGTTTGGGTGCTCAGCGGGATGATGTAGACATATCTGCCCAAAATAACACAACCAACACAACAAAAAACATAGAACTATTATATTAGCACTCATCAAATAACGCATGCATACACAAATCTCTCAAAACCTAATTGTTATCATGACACCAGATTACTTTTATTTCAAATATTTTTTTTATTATTTTATTTTTTATACTACCTTAGATTAACTCAGACTAAGTTAGCATGAAAGAAAATTGACAAACAAAAATATAAAATACAAGGACTAAATAAATAAATTAGTAGAGAAAAAGAGAAGAAACTAAAATAAAATAAAATAAAAAAAATAAACCATTAACCAATTAAACTAACAATTAAATCATTAAAAATAAAATAAAATAACATCACTAACTAAACAATTAAAACAAGAATATAAACAATCCACTAACCAATTAAGCTAACAATTAAATGGAAATTAAAGAAATAAGGACCAATAACTAAACAATTAAATTAAAGAACTACATTATACAAAAATAGACTATAATAAGCTAACTTATTATTATGATTATTTGTTAGACTTATTTATTTTGATGATTTATTTAATTATGTTTTAATTTATTTAAAAGAGAAAAATAGAATCCAAAATTTATTTTGATGATTTATTTGAAAGAGAAAAATAAAATTAACATTTATTTTGATGATTTATTTAATTATGTTTTAGTTTATTTGAAAGAGAAAAATATAATCAAAATTTATTTTATCTCATTATTTCTCACCTAAACCTTTATCCTAAATGTTGTTAGAATGTATTTAATATTTGATTAAATCAGGAATTCAAACAGCCCAACATAGAGGTTCAAAAGGTTCAAATGGAATATATTCAAATTTGTAATGATGGAGTGGAAGATATTCAAATTAGTAATGATGGAGTACAACGGTTATAAACGGCTATAAATTCAAATGAATACAACGACTATAAATGGCTATAAGTTTCATTATATATACCAAAGCTGCTAATGTAAACAAGTCACAAAAAAAACCTGAAAATATTCTTTGATCTATAATCACTCACATCTATTCTAAAAGATTATACACTGAGCCTTATAGCTTTAAGCACATATTTCCTGTGTGAGATTTACAAAAAAATCAAAGCTTCATTTTATATATTTATCTTTGAGAGGTATTTATTGTAAGTTTTTCTTCGAAAATAAAAATACAATTTCATCTTATAAAAGTGTTGCAAACACTGTGTTCTTAAAATCTTGAGAATAATTGTGAATCACCTAAGATTTGCAAGGGTTTGGGTTTGTGAAGTCTGTGTAAAATTCGTGGAGGATTACCCCATTTGTAAAGAGATTGCTAGCACCCCTGTGAAGCTAGAAGATACTAAAAAATCTTAAGTGAAACTTGAGGAGTGGATGTAGGCTGAGTTAAAGCCCCACTATAAATTTGTTTACCTCTCTCTCCCTTATCTCTTTATTTTATTTTAAATTGCCATAACTATATTTCACATTTTTACTGTACTAAAATCATTAACTGACATAGTTGTTAAGACACTTGTTTTAATTATTTTTATTTCATTAATTATATTTATCTATTGTGCTAGTCATAATTTTTGTTAGGGTATTATTAATTTTAATTGTAAAAACTTAATTCACCCCCCTCTTAGGTTGTCTTTTGGGTAACATTATTATTATTGGTAGACCTTTTTTTTTTTTTTTTGGCCACATGTGCACCCGATATGGGCGCACGTGTGGTGGTCTGTTGTTTGGTTTCCCAGATTTTATTTTTTTTTAAATGTTAGTGTGGGTCGCACTTGCGCCGGAGATGGCCGCACGTGCGGTGGTCGGTTTTCTGCTAAGCAATGTTTTTTTTTAAAAATTTTTTGGGTTAAATGAGAGGATGAAGATCATGGAGAATGATGATGAACAAGGCTCAAAAATCACTATCTTCTCAGCTAGTGTTTGGCTTTGTCATTTAATGAAAATGGGAACAATCGCAACATTAAAGCCTTATTTGTCAAATTCTAGATCCTCACTGTAGAGCAAATTTCTAGAAATTCATTAAAATGTTTATAAGGATCATCATGAGTTAATCCATGGAATGATGGGAGCATTTGTATGGTGCTGGACTTAATCTCATAATGTTCAGCAGTGGTGTCTGGTAACTGGATGCATGATGGTAATGTATATGCAGTGGGTGTGAAGTAATCCTTAAGGGTCCGGTTGGGCCCATTTAGGCTATTTGGTTTCGCCATCTCTATTGGTTTGGAGTATGGATAAGGGCATTCAAGCCTAGGAACACGGGAAGAGACTCTAAGTTTCCTAAGAGTCTTTTCTAGTTCAAGATCCAAACTCCATAATTCAGGGCAACAAGAACGGCACCCGTGCACACACACACACACACATACACATACACACTAAGTTCCGACTCTGTGCACTAAGTTATGAAAGCAAAATACCAAAGGGAGAAATACTTATAGCGATTTAACGAAAACGCTTTACTCGTCTTGCAGCTACTTGACGTGTAGACGTTATCCCCAATTTTCACTTGAGCTCTCTAATTTTACCACTTTGGTGCTTTGCTTGCGAGTATTTTTTTTTTAGCACTTTAGTACTGCGGTTTGTTTTAAAGCTTGGTTGTGCTCTGCTTGTACTTCGATGATAGCTCCACTTTAAAACACTCGACCAAACAATCTTTAAGTTTTCGTTTGGAATATGAGTTGATTTTTGACTTTTTAATTATTTGACTATTTTAATCCGGGGCTAAAAAATTTCATTTGGGATAAGTTTTTATAAGAGAAAAAATAAAATAATTATAATTTAAATATAATATTTTATTTTATTAAACTAAAAACTTTTTTTTTTATAACTATTTTAATCCAAACCTAACTTGGAAACAAAGCCTAAATAAATCTCATAAACTATATTATTAGACATCCAAACCAGCATAACCTTTGAAATTGCTCCTTATTTTAGGGTGGTTTGAAAGTGCAAATTATTCTTAAATTAAGCACAAGTTGACAAGAAACAAATAGAGAAGGGGAGGCTCTATTTACACACCACATTTTCTCTCAAGGCAAACCATTAATTAATTTATTTCTTATTACAATTTTAACCTTAAGTGAAATGACTATAGAGGACAAGTTATGATACACACCATTTGTGTATTTACCATAAAGGACAAGAATGAATATAATATAAATCATCAATTTCAAACTTATTCCTTACGTATCTTCTTTGTCAAGAATACAAAAATCCTAAAACCAAAACCAAAAACCCTTCAACAAATAATAAAAAATATAGTATTATTGAAGATTTTGAATGGATTCAATGAAGAATGCATCTGGTAACTTTGATTCACAACAATGGAGCAAGGAAGAGGTTTTTTTTTTTTTTTTGTTTTCGTTTTCGTCTACTTGCTGAGTGGTAAATAGTTGGTACAGTTCGGTTAACCAGAGGTGGATATTATATCATTTTTCGACTTATTACAACTGGACAATTTGTATTTGTTCGACTAACTACAATCGAACATCATGCAAATGTTCGACCAACAACAACCGAACAAAATGCATTTGTTCAACATACCATGGTCGAACTCTTTTAATATATTCGGTTTGTAAGAGTCAAACTTTATTCGTATATTCGGTTAACAAAAATCAAGCAATTTCATTTACTTCGACTCTGTACTATTGAACATTTATATATATATAATATATTTTTCCAGAACGGTGCATTTGTGGAATGTAGTAATGTTGGATCTAGGGGTCTTGTTGACTACACGAGTCAATTTATTACTAATGAGGTAGTCTCATGTCGAAAATTAGTATTTTTTTTCTTTCTCTTTTCAGATGTTTAATGACTTTGTTGAATTTGACTTGTAGGTTTTCAAGAGCAAAGAAGAATCACTCGGTTGGGTACGGGACGTTGGAAGGAAAAATGGGTTTGTGATTGTCATTAAGACATCAGACTATGGCAGTGGTCATAGGACACCAAGGATATTTCTTGCCTGTGAGAGAAGTGGTCAATACAGAGCTCATAAGAAATTAGAAGGAGATGATTCAATCAAAAAAATTGTGAAGATAACGGGTACAAAGAAATACAGGTGTCCCTTTGAGTTAAGGGCTCGTAAGTTGATGGCTGATGATGATTGGATGGTAGATGTAGCATGTGGAATGCATAACCGTGCTCCTGCTAAACATTTTGAAGGACATTCATTTGCAGGGAGATTATCTGAGGAGGAAACATCATTATTAGTGGATATGTCCAAAAGCATGGTTAGACCAAAAGAGATTTTGGTTACATTGAAACGAAAGGATGCTTTGAATGTAACCACTATGAAAACCATTTACAATGTATGTCATAGGAATAATGTTATTGAGAAAGCTGGGAGATCACAAATGTAACATTTGTTGGGTGAGTTAGAAAAGCATAATTACATTGAGCGGCATAACTGTGACAAAAACACGATGATTGTCACAGACTTGTTTTGGGCACATCCTGTTAATTTAGATTTGCTCCGTTCATTTCCAAAGGTGTTGATCATGGACTGCACATATAAGACAAAAAGATATCGTCTTCCTCTTCTTGAGATAGTTGGAGTGACATCCACTGATATGTCATTCTCCGTAGCCTTTGCATATCTCCAATTTGAGCGAATTGATAACTACGTTTGGGTGTTAACTACATTGCGTAGTCTCTTGGATGACATTGCTATTCCTGAGGTAATTGTCATGACCCAAACCCGCCCCTATATGTTTAGCGTCGTAACCGGCTAGTAATCCTTGGATTACCAAAGGCCTCTTAACAGAATAACATATAATTAGGGGCTGCGGAAGCAAATAACAATTATACGACATCCATTGAGCTGTGCAGACTTATATGAGACAGAAAATTTTTAAACTTTATATACATACATATAAACGTCATCATATATATACATATATAAGCTAGACAAAAAGGGACTTAGCCATATTTATAAAATGCACAGAGACTTGTCTAGCTGAATAGGAAAACAGAACTTCAACTTATGCACTTAGCCATAATCACTAGACATGTCCGGAACCTCCACGAGAGGGACAGCGGGTTGGCTTGACAAAACGGAATTAAGCTGACACCGCTAACTTTGATCCGGTGCTTGACCACCTACATATATATAATAAACTGTGAACTAAAGTCCAGTGAATAACGAATGTGTAATGGGGTAAAGAATGAATGTCCTTTCATTAATTAAAACAGTCAATTGCATCTGTAGATCAGTTATTCCATCAATGTCTCATATTTCATGTCATATCAGTCATTTAGAAATCATAGCAGTCATACGTGGTACATCCAATAGCAGAACAGTACAGTAGGTCTTAATAGACCGAACAGTCAGTTGATGGCCATCAAAACAGTAAACAGTAGTAGTTCCAAATATTGGAATTGACAGAGATCTCTGTAATAGTAGCAGTAACAGTAACAGTAACAGTAACAGTAGCAGTAACAGTAATAGTCAGTTGCCATGGATGCCACGAGTACAGTTCATAAAGTAGGACAAATATTCATTCAGTAAACAATATCATTTTAGAAAGTAGTACAGTTAATCATTTAGAAAATAAGTATAATTTAACATAGCTTTACAACATTGTTACTCACAGATGGCTCCGCTAGCAGATCAGATAATGCAGACAATTCAGATAGATCAAGCGAATGATAGCGTGTGACCTACACAAACTCATAACATATACACATTGAAACACAATATCAATTCCTTGATCAAGCTTGACTTTTCTTGTCTTTTGTCTAAATAATTCAAAGGTCCACTACGCTTATTCTTCCCTTAGTCAAATGAATCAGGTTATCATTTCACAAACCCCTTTTTATTACTAACCAATTCTCACTTGGCTTCTTAATCAAGTACTACTAAGTTAATGACTTATTCTTTTAATCAACTAATTATGTTGATTGTTAGCTTATTACCCTTTATTAAGCCATAAATTATATTAGGATGGCTTGGGAAGAGATGAGAATAAAAATGTGAACTAAATGCAATTTTTCAAAATATGCTGAAAATAGGGTCTTCGCTTGAGTGCCACTTTGGTTGCTCGAGCGGACTGTAAAATTTGAAAAAATTTTGGGAGTTCGATTTTCACGCTCGAGCGAGACTTTCCTCGCTCGAGCGGACAGTGTAAGTTCTGGAATTTCCAGAATTGTAATTGAAGTTCATAGTTGATATTCAAAGCCTCAAAACATGTATTTTTGGTACACAAATATAGAGAACCAATGTATAATTTAATAGACACTCCCAATTCGAAATCATTTATTCAAAATCATGCTCCAATTAACCAAATTTAGATTTAACTTATTTCCTTTATATCAAACCCACAATTTTAAAATATGAATTAGACTTTCCAAACTCTTGAAATTTCATAATGTAAGTACAATTGGAACTCAATTTTATGTTAGGACAACTAAATTCAACCCAAGTAATTAATTTCTAAATTAATTTTCAAAAATTTGATCATAGCTTCAATTTCTCATTTTCTTTTTAATCACATAACATTGGAGTCATGAAACTTCTTATAAAATCATTTGCATGTATGAAATTAACATCAAAATTACTAATTTTATATTCTTATAAATTTTCCAACTAATTCCCATAATTTTAAACTCAACTTAATTTGTAACCTCAACTTAATTCATAATCAAAATACGTTTAATTTAAATAAAATCTTAAATTACATTACATGCATGGATTAAAAATCTAATCATAAAATCAAAGCTTTATCTAGCATTAGGATCAATTCTAGTTTTCCATAAACTTGATGTTCATAAAACATTTCCTTTTTCTCTTCAAAATATGAGATTGAATTAATCCAAATCCTTCAAAATCCATGATGTATGTATCATTAGAGTATTAAACTTGTAAAATTTATTCATGCATGTAACAATGAAGCTTAGTTTTATGTAAAATCACAACATCAAATCCAAAATAATTAATTTCTAATTTATTTTCCATAACCATCCACGTGCATGTAACCCATTTCAAATTAATTTCCATAATCTTATACTTAAGCTAATTTTTGTTCATCTTCTTGCTATTGATTCCAATTTCATCCTTAATTTCAAGTATAATGTAAAGATTCTACACAAATTAACATAATTTCCATACCTTAGTTGAATCCCTTCTAATTCTCCTTGGGGTCCTTCCAAAAACTTGAGCATTTCTTTAAATCTTCTTGAACATTTCTTTCTTTTCTTCTCTTTTTTTTTGTTCTTCCAGCAAAACACACACAATCTCTCTCTCTCTCGGCTACAAAACAAAGCACACTTGCACCTCTTTTTCTTTTTCTTTTCATTCTTTCTCTTGAGTTAAGTCCCCAACACCAAGATATAAACATACACCTATACTAACCCATCACACTACACACGTGCACAATATGGATATTTCTTCAAATCAATTATCCATTAACTTTATTAAACACAATTTGATCTTAATTAATCTTAATTAGTACACAATTTAGTTAATCGTGATTAATCACAAACCCCACATAATTTAATTAATCTAATCGACTTCAATTGAGGCCCAATTCATTATATTTAATTTTGTCATTCTGAATCAGATTTTTAACCAAACTCCAAAAGGTTCCATATATTAAGTTAAACATATTTTCATTATCAATTTTGATTTCTCAAGCTATTTGAGCCTCTAATTTCTAATCAGACTTCAAATTTTCGTCAATAAATTACATATCCAAATTGGACACCCCATAAATAAATTTAATTCGTAATAATCACAATTCTCAATCCTCATAATTTAATTAACTTAATTTTCTTCAATTCGGACCTAATTAATCGGATCTCAATGTTACTAAACTGAATCGAATATTTAATTAAACTCCCAAATAGGTTCGTAATTAAAATTAAATTGACTCAACTTCTTAATTTCACTTTCTTAAACCATTTGGACCCTTAATTTCTAATTCCAAAATAAATCTTTAATAGAATCATAAACGAGTCAAATTCCACAATTTTCATAAATCCCAAATTAAATTATAATACTCGGCAATTAAATTTCAAATCTTCTTAATTAATTAAGTACTAGTCATTATACGTGGTGGGATCGTTACAGTGATTGTCATGGATAGGAAGCTTGCTTTGATGAATGCTATTGACAGGGTATTTTCTACATCTTGACATTTATTATGCCGATGGCATATTAGTAGAAATGTATTGGCGAAATGCAAGAAAATGTTTAAGAGTAAGGAGAAATGTGACAAGTTTATCTCTTTATAGAATTTCTTAGTACTCTCCTCAACTGAGCTTGAATATAATGAACATCTTGCTAGGCTACTTGCGGATTTTGATACATATCTTAAGGCAATGCAATATGTGTCACAAAGTTGGTTAATTCCATATAAGGATAAGTTTGTTGCCGTATGGACAGATAGTTGTATGCACTTCGAGAATGTTGCAACCAATAGGTAATATATATTTGTCTATCTTACACTATTACGCATTATGATTTTGATTATTTAAACTTGATTATGCTAATTGTTTCCATTGTACACAAGGCTGAAAGTGCACATGCAAAACTGAAATGGCAACTTGGTTCTAACCAAGTAAATTTTGAGTGTTCTTGGACCAAGATCCATAGTTTGCTTGAGTTGCAGCATGTTGATATTAAGGCATCGTTTGAGAGTTTAACCATTGTACAACACCAGTTCAAACCATCCCATTTTAGAGAGCTCTGAGGCAATATCTCTATTACTGCATTAGATCATGTCTTAGCGGAGAGTAAGCGAGCGAATGATGTTGGCATTGATGCTTCAATATGTGGATGTGTTGTTCGATGAACACACGGGTTACCGTGTGCCCATGAGATTGCGGATTACATCCAGCAGGGTCGTCCAATACCACCTGATAGCATTAACCCACACTGGAGGACTCTTGAGGTAGTACAAAAGTTGAAGAATGATAAAGTGGAATTGAGTTGTGAACCAAAGTTTGATCTCATACTTAAGCGATTCAATGTATCTGATTACACTACGCAGTTAGAAATTCTGTATAAGTTAGGAGAGATTGAAGATCTGCAAAGTCGTTTTCTCATTGAGCCGGATGTGAAGCCCAACCCTTGAGGTAAGGGACATAAGAAGATAGATGTATCTACGCGTCGAGACACATGTGCATTTGAGCTAGTTCAGTCTGGACATGATAGCCACTCACCTATGGGCACCCAGATCCCCACACAAGATTCTGTCAAAGTACATAAAAAACGGCCTGCCAAAGAGCAGGTACATGTAATTATTTCTTACTTACATTTTTGTTCATGATAAATTACGTATTTTATTGTTCATGTGTTGATGTCTTTCCTGTTGAATAGGTATATCGGACGCGTACAAGAACGACTTATCCATATGTTGATGCCTTTCCAGTTGGATTACAGCCTTACAAATGTCTTATCAAGGATGTAGACGACGATGGCAATGACAGGTTTAGGGCCATTGCTGGCTTGATGGGGCTTACAGAGGTTGAATGTGTAATAACCCTCATCACTAATTACTGATTAAGTACTGAATACCGTTAAACTGAGACTGATTTCGATTGATAATTGAATTGATTGAAATACTGAACTGACTAACTGAGATCCGAGACTGATTAATTGATTGTAACTGTTTAAATGCATTTTCTATCTGTTGATTGTTAATCGATCTGTTCATGTTCTGTAATTTAAACTGCAAATTGAAGGCCTTATCGGCGGCCGAATCAGAAATGGATCAATGTTCCATGATCATTAGAATTAATGGGATTTTATGGCATATTTAATTGAAAATTGATTTGGCATGATTAAATTAGATTAAAATAAGATAAATCAAAGAGTTGACCTTATTTACCGTTTTTGCCACCTAGTGGCCCCTTTTCATATAAAACATGTTGAGCCTTTTCATCCAACAAAACATTTTCATCAGCCCATTCTTGAGCTCATAACCGACCAAGAGAGAGAGGAAGTAAGAGTAGTGAATTTAACTTGTTGACTTGCTTGGAAATTGAGGGAATTGTAGAGATAATTGCAAATTGAGCCTCCATACCTCTAATTCAAGACATAAGGTAGAGCTTTTACCCTCTTGTGTTTGTTTTGGGCTTCTTCTAACATGTTCTAGAGGATTATTAAAGATTAGAGCCAAGATATGGCTTATAATGTTGAATTGAAGCTCATCTCTTGCATGCATGCTTGTGTTGAGGAATTTAAAGTTGTTTTCATGGAAAAATGTTGCATGCTTGTTCATGATTATGTTTAAGTCTATGATTTCACCATGTTTTAAGAAGAATTGACTCATTAGAGCATAAATTTGAGGCTTGAAGGTTGTTGAAGTACATGCATGTTCAATTAACATCATGTTCATGAAATTGGTTTCAAATTGAGCTAGAATCCATGCATGCATGTTTGTATTGTTATGTTTTGAGGATGTAGTTCATAATTCCCCACATGCATGTTCATGTTTTGAGAGTAGATCATGGATTCATCATGATTTTGGAAGTTTAGACTCATTTGAACTTGCTTTGGAGCTTTGAAGTTGATTGAATTTATGGATATTGCATATTCATCATGTTCTTGAGAATTGATTTGAAAATGAGTTTAATTAAACTACCCTTGGGCTTTGATTTTATAAATTGAGCATGGAATCATGTAATATTATGAGTTTACAAGAGTTTTCTAGAAATTCAGCCCAAGGGGATCGATTTTGATGCTTTGAAACTTGATTTTGAACTTGGAGTTCAAATCTGGGTTTTCCAGATTTTGGTCGTTCGCTCGAGCGGAGTAAGTGCCGCTCGAGCGGTGAAATCGAGCTCCCAGCATCTTGCACTATATAACTGTCCGCTCGAGCGGAGGAGTGGACGATCGAGCGGAGGACTGTGTCTCACGCTCAAGCGGGCGTCGAGCGCTCGTCAAGCGGGGATTTCACCTATCCAGTACTTTTTGGTCCGCTCGAGCGGGTAGTTGACGCTCGAGTGGGGACCTTTATTGCATGTCCGCTCGAGCGGGAAACCTGCACTCAAGCGGGACCTCTAATTTTCTGAAACTCTGAAACTGTTTTATGAATGCATCTTTGCATCCTCATCCCATCCTAGGCATTCTTAGGCCTAGTTTAAGACATCTTAATGAGGATTTAGATGTAGAACACACCAAGGAAAATTAGGGATTAAGTTATTATCTTTCCCAACTGTATAGCTTAGTATGTGTCCATCCTGTATACTGTGTAGGGTTGGCTTCCGAGGAGACGCTCTAGCTTACTGTAGCCCAGAACTCTGTGAGTAACAATTGTGTAAAGATATGTTCAAAATGATTATCTTCTGAATACTGAACTAAACTGTTTACTGAACTGATATTGTTTACTGAATGAATGTATGTCCTATATTCTGAACTGTACTGTGGCATCCTTAGCACCTACTGCTTACTGTTACTGTTACAGAGATCTCTGTCGGTTCCCTCGTTGGAACCACTACTGTTTACTGATTGATGGCCATCATTACTGTCCGGTCTTTAAGACCTACTGCTTATTGTACTGTTATGCTAATGGATGTACCACATATGACTGATTGACTGAAAGATTGAAAGACTGAAATACCGATTTAATGAACTGTTTTCATTACTGTAAGGACATTCATTCTAAACCTCTTTACGCATTATGTTATTCACTAGGCTTTAGCTCACTGCTCATATATATATATATATATATGTAGGTATACAGGCACCGGACCGTTGCTAGAAGCGTCGGGATAAACTCCAGTCTTGTCAAGCCGACCACTGTGCCTCACTGCGAGGTTCCGAACCTGCCAAGTTTTGGCTTAGGGGTGTTTTAAATTCCCCCGTCTGTCTCTATAGCTGTTTTGTTTACTGTATAGACTGATAGCACTGTACTGCACCGTTTACTGTACTGTTTAAGAAGGATTAGGTCCCTGTTCTGACTGACTGTAAATATTGTGCATACTGTTCTGTACTGAAGGTATAAATGTATGAAAAGTCTTTTTGCATACAGACTGTCACAGCTTATTGGACATTGTTTATTTACTGTATTGGCTTCCGCCAAGCCCCTGTACTCTGTATTACTGTATTACTGTTAAGCAGGCCTTCGGTAATCTCGGATTACTGGCCGGTTACGGTGCTAAACCCATAGGGGCGGGCTTGGGTCGTGACAGAGTAGTATCAGAGCGATACTTGCCACGAGTTATACCGCACACACGTGTCCAAATGAGCTATAGGATGTCCTAGAAAAGAAATTAGGGCATTGCATGAGCATGAAAAGTGTGTGTGGCTATGATATGAAAATTATATGCTAATGTGATTAATGTGTTTAAGTATGCAACTGTCTATGCTTATGAGTATCGTACTACCTATGTGAAATGAAACGGAACCTATATGCATAATTGACGAAGTTAAGTGGAATAACACGTAATGTGAATTTGATTACCGTATGCGGAATCTATGTAAAAGAAAATAAACGTGTGAAAGTAAAGGGTCATGTGACCGTACCTGAGTTGAAATGAAAGCATACACACGTCTGATATGGAATGAAATGTGAAATCAGTAAGAACCTCTCCTATATTGCTAATCACCCTGTTTGTGTGTAAACAAGGGAAAAGACGAGGAACGTAGGCGAAACCGAATCTTCTGATGCTAGAGTTAACAGGCTAGGACGAATGGTTGAAACCTTAACTGAAAATCTGAGATAATAAAGGCAGACATACGTGCTTGAACCAACTGATTATGAACTGACGACACTGATACAGAGACCCAAATAAACTGAAACCATCGGAATTTCTAGGGGATACCGAACCACTGAAAACTGAGACTGGGGTCAAATAAGAGGTAAAACTTACCTAGCTAGTTTGATAGGCACCCCACATGATAGATACTGACTACAAAAGACTAGAAACGAATTGAAGGTGGGTGTGACCTAGATGTGTTTGACTAAATTGACGTGCTAAAACCGTCAGAGTATGTAGATGTCCTGGATAGAGTATTAAAGCCTGAGGCAACGTAGCGGCATTCAAATCAACATCGTCAACTGAATCAGAAAGAATGAAACAAAAGTAACAGAAAGTGAAAATGACCGGTAAATCAATGACCTCCGTGAATGGAAAATCTCGAGCAATAGCTTTGACCAATGAAGGTCGAAGAAGCAATGTGAACAATGATATACCTATCTGTACCGTAAGTGGGAGATACCACTAGGGCGCTGCCGCCGCCTATCCGAAACTTATTTTATACGTGGATAGGAAGGATACTTGCCTATATCTTGCCCACAAACTCAACTGAACATGAATGAGTCTAAATCTAGACCCTAGTTCCAGAGAATGCTCGGAACACTGAAATGACTGACACAGGTATTACCTTAAATAGATGGAATTGCTTATATGAACGTTTGTGTGGGAATGTTATATTCCGTAATTTGGTATAGACTGTGAACATATTGACTAAACCGATTGAATTACTGGACTTATGAACCATACACTATGAGAACTGTTAGGACTTGTGAACGGTGAGAACTTGCTGAATTAAGTCCTTGTATCGTATTGTAACAACCTAATGTGAACTGTTAGATATGACCTTTTGAACTGTACCAGAACTATTGAACATGGGAATACCTTATGATTGACTGTATTTCAAGAAATTTGCATGACTATGATTTGTACTGAACTGTTATGTATTGACGGACATTATTGAATGAACGGACCCTTGCACTCGAATTATACACGCGAACTGTTTGTGTGTGAGACTGCTGAAACTAAGAACCTATATTGGTTTGTAAAGATGAACTTCTGCTTATGAATTTGTGAACGAATGCCTACATGAAAGCTGATTTTGAACTCACAACTGTATATATGTTCCCATGCTTGTAATACTGTTAAGACTGAGAGGAATGGACCGTGAATAATGAATCTTTTGAAATCTACTGTTGACGTAAACTATATGTGCGACACAGTAATACCTCATGTTAACATTTACCTATGCTATGGAAACTGTTTAGACTTATGTACATATCTGCTTACCTTTGCTTAAGGATGTTATTAGACTGAATAGACGTATGACTGGTTACCTTAACTATCGTATCCGGAGAAACTATTCTGTATTGTACACTGAACTCGTGAAATCCGTGTTGGGAATGTTAGTAGACTCTGAACATGCACATACATGACGATACCTTTGCTAGGAATGATTGTTATGTTATTTGTTCAATGATTTAACCGTTGGGATTATGACTCTGGGATTGTGTGACTGAATAAAGACCCCAAATGATAAACTCTTGACTGTGAATCGTAATTGTTGAAGAATTGACATGACTGTTTGACTGGGCTTGCGAGCCTATGCTTTAGTGACTATATGACTGATTTGGAACCCTCGTATGACAAGTCACTATTATGTGTCACCGAGAACCTCGTGTGATGTATTACTGTGTACCATATGTTATATGAAGGATTTATTTGAAAATTGCTATATTGACTGTGATGCTTACCTCTCAATGTGAATAACTGCATGCCTGTGCACCGCCTGTAAACTTATTGGGAGGAACACGTTGTATATGACCTGTACTGCTTCGATATGAATTGTAATGTTATAAGACTTTGATGTCGATTGACAAATTGTGAAACTACTGATTATGTACCTAAACGAATGGAGTATGAACTAATGTTAACTGATCTGGGAATGATAAGAATGGATCTTTGATCTGATCTAATCTGATGGAACCGTGGGTCGATGAGACCCTTTGTGTAACTAATGGAATTTCTGTTTGATGCTTGTGCTTTGAACTTTTACTTGTTAAGATTGGGCAGAACTTGCATCTGACATGACATGGTCGAACTCTCATCAAATTGACTTGAGGGAACCCTTATTGAGAAAGCTATTATCAGATTGCTTACAATGTGGGAAAAACTGGGTATGTGGCACGTGATTACTTACCCGGCAATACCGTTATAACCGTGAATTTGTTTGACTAGGAAATGATTGTTTTGAGGATTATTGTACTTCAGAACTGATGGGATCTGTTGACAACAGACTGGTTTTGATCATAAACTCTGACTGTCTGGAAGTATATGTAATCTGTATGACTGCTTTCGCATTGACATGTGCTGTGACTGAATCTATGAGGACTGGAACTGATGAATAGTAAATGAATACTTACTTCGGAACTCTGTCTACTGCTATGGGAGTAATGTACAAATTCGCCTTATGTTCCCAATAACTCCCGAATGAACTGGGTTGACTGTGATGGACTACCGAATTGAGAACCAAATTGAACGAAGACCAAATGAATGACTCGGTAGTGAATGAATCGAATCCCTGTAACTTAACGGGGGAAATTACTTATGAAACTGAGACCAGCGTAAATCTATAACCCCGATAAGTACTTGATATAAGTAGTGTGAATACTATTACACTGCTACTGTACTGTTACTGTATTGTTACCGTTACTGTTACTGTATTGTCACTGTACTGACACTGACACTGCTGCTACTACTGTATTTGTTATGTACCACAGTGTAACTGTACTCACGTTCTGTGTCACGAAATAAGTTTTGTTTTCTGAAATGCTATATACTGTATACTGAGTTGACTGTTCAAGCTCTAATAAGTATTCATGACACATGTTAGCTGCCCGGTATCGGAAGTTCCTTTATGGAACGTACACTTGTCTGTACTCTGTTATCCGTACCGGAGGCCTTATCACGGGGGACTCAGCATCTGTTCTGTACTGTTATGTTCTGTCACCCAGATTCGGGATTCCTTTATGGAACTAGTTATTCATAACCATCACGTAACTGTATCCATTCTATACTGTATCTGTCCTACACTGAATCTGTTCTGTACTGTATCTGTTCTGCACTGTATCTGTTCTGTATCTGCCATGTCTGTATCTGTTCTATATCTGCTCTAGTAGTGCTAAAGACTGCACCATGTATACATAAGCAAGAATTGTGCATCTACGTATGCTCTGGACAAGAATATGGAAATGAACATGTACCCGAAACTGTTCTTGACTGAAATCTGACTGTGCATAAGATTCTGTTTTAATTTGAACCCCAATCCTTATACGTGATTTCTAATTCTGTTTCTGTGCATTGCTAACATTGAGATTAGGCCATGAACCTGTTTATGAATATGATTATACTCCTGTTATACAGTGAAGTTACCTTTATGATAGGCATCATCTCTGTTGTCATATGTTGATTCGAGTTTGGAGGACCAAACTCTTTATAAGGATGGGAGACTGTAATAACCCTCATCACTAATTACTGATTAAGTACTGAATACTGTTAAACTGAGACTAATTTCGATTGATAATTGAATTGATTGAAATACTGAACGGACTAACTGAGATCCAAGACTGATTAATTGACTGTAACTGTTTAAATGCATTTTCTATCTGTTGATTGTTAATCGATCTGTTCATGTTCTGTAATTTAAACTACAAATTGAAGGCCTTATCGGCGGCCGAATCAGAAATGGATCAATGTTCCATGATCATTAGAATTAATGGGATTTTATGGCATATTTAATTGAAAATCGATTTGGCATGATTAAATTAGATTAAAATAAGATAAATCAAAGAGTTGACCTTATTTACCGTTTTGCCACCTAGTGGCCCTTTTCATATAAAACATGTTGAGCCTTTTCATCCAACAAAACATTTTCATCAGCCCATTCTTGAGCTCATAACCGACCAAGAGAGAGAGGAAGTAAGAGTAGTGAATTTTAACTTGTTGACTTGCTTGGAAATTGAGGGAATTGTAGAGATAATTGCAAATTGAGCCTCTATACCTCTAATTCAAGACATAAGGTAGAGCTTTTACCCTCTTGTGTTTGTTTTGGGCTTCTTCTAACATGTTCTAGAGGATTATTAAAGATTAGAGCCAAGATATGGCTTATAATGTTGAATTGAAGCTCATCTCTTGCATGCATGCTTGTATTGAGGAATTTAAAGTTGTTTTCATGGCAAAATGTTGCATGCTTGTTCATGATTATGTTTAAGTCCATGATTTCACCATGTTTTAAGAAAGAATTGACTCATTAGAGCATAAATTTGAGGCTTGAAGGTTGTTGAAGTACATGCATGTTCAATTAACATCATGTTCATGAAATTGGTTTCAAATTGAGCTAGAATCCATGCATGCATGTTTGTATTGTTATGTTTTGAGGATGTAATTCATAATTCCCCACATGCATGTTCATGTTTTGAGAGTAGATCATGGATTCATCATGATTTTGGAAGTTTAGACTCATTTGAACTTGCTTTGGAGCTTTGAAGTTGATTGAATTCATGGATATTGCATATTCATCATGTTCTTGAGAATTTATTTGAAAATGAGTTTAATTAAACTACCCTTGGGCTTTGATTTTATAAATTGAGCATGGAATCATGTAATATTATGAGTTTACAAGAGTTTTCCAGAAATTCAGCCCAAGGGGATCGATTTTGATGCTTTGAAACTTGATTTTGAACTTGGAGTTCAAATCTGGGTTTTCCAGATTTTGGTCGTTCGCTCGAGCGGGGTAAGTGCCGCTCGAGCGGGGAAATTGAGCTCCCAGCATCTTGTACTGTATAACTGTCCGCTCGAGCGGAGGAGTGGACGCTCGAGCGGAGGACTATGTCTCACGCTCAAGCGGGCGTCGAGCGCTCGTCGAGCGGGGATTTTACCTATCCAGTACTTTTTGGTCCGCTCGAGCAGGGTAGTTGACGCTCGAGCGGGGACCTTTATTGCATGTCCGCTCGAGCGGGGAAACCTGCGCTCAAGCGGGACCTCTAATTTTCTGAAACTCTGAAACTGTTTTATGAATGCATCTTTGCATCCTCATCCCATCCTAGGCATTCTTAGGCCTAGTTTAAGACATCTTAATGAGGATTTAGATGTAGAACACACCAAGGCAAATTAGGGATTAAGTTATTATCTTTCCCAACTGTATAGCTTAGTGTGTGTCCATCCTGTATACTGTGTAGGGTTGGCTTCCGAGGAGACGCTCTAGCTTACTGTAGCCCAGAACTCTGTGAGTAACAATTGTGTAAAGATATGTTCAAAATGATTATCTTCTGAATACTGAACTGAACTGTTTACTGAACTGATATTGTTTACTGAATGAATGTATGTCCTATATTCTGAACTGTACTGTGGCATCCTTAGCACCTACTGCTTACTGTTACTGTTACAGAGATCTCTGTCGGTTCCCTCGTTGGAACCACTACTGTTTACTGATTGATGGCCATCATTACTGTCCGGTCTTTAAGACCTACTGCTTATTGTACTGTTATGCTAATGAATGTACCACATATGACCGATTGACTGAAAGACTGAAATACCGATTTAATGAACTATTTTCATTATTGTAAGGACATTCATTCTAAACCTCTTTACGCATTATGTTATTCACTAGGCTTTAGCTCACTGCTCATATATATATATATATATATATGTAGGTGTACAGGCACCGGACCGTTGCTAGAAGTGTCGTGGTAAACTCCAATTTTGTCAAGCCAACCACTGTGCCTCACTGCGAGGTTCCGAACCTGCCAAGTTTTGGCTTAGGGGTGTTTTAAATTCCCCCGTCTGTCTCTATAACTGTTTTGTTTACTGTATAGACTGTTAGCACTGTACTGTACCGTTTATTATACTGTTTAAAAAGGATTAGGTCCCTGTTCTGACTAACTGTAAATATTGTGCATACTGTTCTGTACTGAAGGTATAAATGTATGAAAAGTCTTTTTGCATACAGACTGTCACAGCTCATTGGACATTGTTTATTTACTGTATTGGCTTCCGCCAAGCCCCTGTACTCTGCATTATTGTATTACTGTTAAGCAGGCCTTCGGTAATCTCGGATTACTGGCCGGTTACGGTACTAAACCCATAGGGGCGGGCTTGGGTCGTGACAGAATGAGGTCAAGTAAGGGGTGATCTCCTACAGGAATTGCACACATACGTAGATCATTACACTCATCTATATGGTTCACATGAGAGGATTGAAGAGCTGACCCATATTTTATCATACTTTGAGCCCAATCCAGGGTATCACCGTTGGATGACTATGCCTGACATGGGTCATCTTATTGCATCTTGTTATAATGTGGTATTGTACCACTTATCTGCACAACAATGCTTTACTTTCCTCCCCTTACGATCAGTGCCAATATCATAACTTCAACAGCGTGAGATTGCTATTGGGTTTGTTAATGGGAATCATTTTGTCCAGGTATAACATTATAATTTGTGTAATACATTTATCATTTTGTACTGCATCGCTCTCATACTTATAGCTGTGTCAATGTAAGTGTTCATGTTACCGGGTCATCCAGTTCCACCGATAGCTACCAATTGGTGCAAGTTTCATCATTCTTGTGCGGCTGGATGGGATACTGCATATAGTCGCCGAATTGAGCATTTTAAAGAAGTTGTTCATTCAGGGGTAGCTACTAGAGAGACATTTGATTGTATTAACCTTGATGAGTAATGATCTATGTGAGTTGAGTTGTAGTGATGCAATTTAAATAGTTACCAATACATTTTTGTGGATTAGCATTTAAATAGTTGAGTTTGATTAAGCTTTGAGTTAATTTAATGCACATGGTAGTACTTGTTCATTGCGGTGTATCAAATGCATTGGCATAATACTTCCTGTTGATTACCAAAAATACAAACCATGAATACTTGTTCGTTACAAAATATTGGTAGAGTAATTTTTGTTCATTACAAAATAACAAAAACATCAAAAGAGTACTTCTTTTCCATTACAAAATAACAAAACAAGATTACCACAAAACCAAATACTTATCATGTATTCGTCTCCTACGATTGTATGTTCAAAATGGAATAGAACTAGGTCCAGTCTCATCAATTTGTTGACCCTGAAGAACACGTGACATCCTTTCAATGGCCTCATATAACCTATCTGGCTCACGAACACTAGCATCATGGCTCGCCTCAATGATAGGATGTGCAATTCGTAGTGCATAATCAATACGCTGCATTAAGAACAAATACAATTGTAATTAGCACATGCCATCCCAAAATAAAAATAAAAATAAATGATGTGTGCGCAATATTGTCATACCTCAGCGTCCTGCACATCAGATCGACTATCCTGTGCACGTGGGTCAAAACCAGACCGATGTGTGCGGTTCTAGATATATAAGTGTGTGATGTTTGTATACCACTGCATGTAATCATCAACACAGTGAGCCGGACGTCTGACAGGGATACTCCTCCTCCGAGCAGATAAAACATGATTATCCCAACTCTCCTATATCTGATCAAGATACTGATACATCACTCTATATCGGCCTACTGTGACACCTCTAACAGCACGAACAGGGTCGAGTGGCGCAGGTGGGATGGTCTGGACCCTACCAAACTGTCTAAGAACCCTTTCAGGATGATAGGGTTCAACTACATCCAAACACTTCAAACAGCCGCTGTAGAATATGATCTCATGACATGGGTGATGTTGACGGCAATCTCGATATGGATCCCAAGTAACCTAAGAGAGAAACACAAATGAAATCTTGATGAGTGACAGGGAATGAGAACACTTAATTGAACTAATATTAATTGTTATACCTCATCAAATGCCAATTTGTGAAGCTCCTCCCGTAACGCTTGTAGGTGCGATACCGTTGAACCAGCTTCTCGACGAGAAGTCCATCGATGCAAGTGAGGAAATTGTATAGTATATTCCATGTTTTGGTGAGGTCTAAATGGCTGAAAATGCTCATAAATCCATGCCTCTAACAATGTCATGTAACGAACCATCTGTCGAACAGCTGATCTCGTGGCAAATCCCAACTGTCTGTATAAATATGCCAATGCAGTTGCACCCCAAGCATATGTATGAATATCAGTCACATCCATCAACAACTGCAAGTACACAACTGGAACTCTCGTCCCACTCTTGTCGCTGAACAATGTACATCCCAATAGAAATAGCAAATATGCTCTAGCGGCACAGCCTATGGACTCTTCGGTGTCTGAATCTTTGCAACCACTGAATTTGCTCCGTAACCACTCCAGCTTTATTGATTGTCCCCTAGCAGATGATAGCTCCTTAGTTACTTCAGCATCATCAACTACCAATGCAGCTACCACAAGTGTATGTGCCCGTTGATCTATCAAAGTTGCAGCACTAACTGATCTACCTGTGATAGGGATCCCCAAGATGGTACCCACATCATCCAATGTCATTGTCATCTCACCAACTGTCAAATGGAAAGTATTTGTCTCTGGTTGCCATTGCTCAACAAATGCAGAAATGACAATCCTATTCACGAACCGATATGTGCAATGGACCAAAGAAGATAGGCCTGACTGTTGCACAATGTCTCTAAACCTTCTATTGTCGATTCTTGACCACCACCGCCACTCAAGAATCTTAGACGCATGATTATAACACCTTAAGGGATTCCTCTCCTGCAAGGTAATTAATAATTAACATAAATAATTTGGTTCAATAAATAATTAAATGAATGAAACATGGTAAAAAATAGTTACTACCTTCTGATCCCATATAGCTACTGCAATATGTGCCTTGAAGCTCTTCAGTACTGATGGATCTGATGGCCCCCCGGGAAACGGACCAGTGAGTACCTCCTCAACCTAATCAACATCAACAGCATCATCATCATCCCCTGAACCATTATCAATCACATCCCCTTCGAAGATTTGAGGTGTTTCCTCCAACACAATATCATCACCTCGACCTCCATCCCGACCCCAACCTCGACCTCGACCTCGGGCACGAGCAAGATTTGTTAATGCACGACATCGTCTCTCTGAGGTAGTAGGTGGAATACGCGAAGGGTCATCCATTTCTGAAAGATTAAACACAAAACAATAAAGTTAATAGAAATAACAATAAAGGTAGCAAAAGTAATGAACTTAAAGAGCTACAAATGAACAAAAAGAAACCAAGTTTAACATAGATGAAGAAAGGGGAGATATTGCTTTTGAAGGATATGGAAATGTCATGCAGCAGATAAGAGAGTTTGAAGCACAAGACATGATTGGCCCCTCTTCCTCAATTCTTCTCATCTATAAGCTTAGCTTTACTTTAATTGCCAATTACTCTGTTGTACATGAACTAAACATGATGGTGTGTATACTTTTGAAGCATTTTGGCAGCAAAGAATCTTGGTGATGAAGCCTACAACAACTTTCTAGATCACACTTTCCTTGGGGACAGGAAAACAACTATCCGGGAGTACTTGGTGACAACAGGTTCAGGCATAATGGAAGAGGAGCCTCCGGAATCAATAAAGGCCTTTTACAGCGGTTGACAATAACAAGTCCATGGACCGTCTGTTTGGTAGCCATGAAGGCTTGGTTTCTTTTTGGACTTGACATTGCCCAAACCTACATTCATGTTGGCTCAAGATCAGGCAAAAAAATTAGGCGGGGAACTGGAAGATCTGAAAGACCACCTTGCTAATTATTATTATTTTTTCTTTGATTAGCTTCGAGTGGGAGAGTACATTTTGAATATTGTTATTTGAAGCACTCTAATTGTTTACCTAGAAGCAGATGAGAAAGTGCTGCAAGTTCTTTGCTAGTTATATCAAATATTTTGAATCCTTTTATGTGTTGTCTAGATGGTGTATGATATGAATGCTGAGAATTACTAATAAATTTCCAGCAGTAAAAGATGGGATTTGAAGATAGCCAACCACCAAGGGTGGTGGCCCAGTGGTGAAGGCATTGCCTTCCCACAGCCATGAGTCAAGTTCGACTCCTGGGGGGCGCGAAAATCCTGGATTTTCCTGAGGCTCTCTGCTGAGACCTCGCGCTGTACTCCGATCGAAACTTGTCCACGGCTGGGGCGGTTGATGAGCTCCACTGATGCCTTGGTGGGAGGTCCCTTCCTATGGGTTGGGTTAAACCAGGCCGGCAACCGGCTACCTCGGGGCCTGGGCCTACGGAGGTTGTGATGCCCCCACAGAACCTCCTTTTTTTATAGTTCAAAAAAAAAAAAAAATCACAGCCATGGAAGCAGAGATAATCCATGATGCAAAAACCCAAACCTTGCACCCTAATACGATCTCTTAGAACTTGCAAAGCCAAATTCAAATCCAATTTACCTAGTAGGTTCCTCTCAAAAAGCATTAAAGCTAGGATTGAAGCGCATTCAACACGCATTGAAAAATATATGTATACACATTCAGTAAGTTTAGTTAGGAGGAGTCACCAAAAACTTCTTTTAAAAAAATTAATTAATAAATAAAATGTCTTGAAAGTAGGTTGGCAACACATGAGCCTAAGAAAAAATTTGAGAATTAATCAAATTCCAACAATCAAATATTTAACCTACAAATAGTCTTCATGAAAATCAAACTTTGCTCAACAAAAATACATTCCCACATTTTAAAACATAAAATCTTCATCAAAATACAGACCAGTTTTGACACAAATTATAGAGGGCGAAAATGTGTTACTACCGCTGCTTGATAGAATACACTACAAGAATTTACACTTTTACCGACTAAAAATTTGGTCGGTAAAAGTCTATTTTTAGTCGGCAAAAGTTATCCGCGACTAATTTTTTTGGTCGCCACTTTGGTCGCCAATTGAGTAGCTAAAACACTTTAGTCGCGAAAAGTCATATTTTCGCGACCAAACATGTTAGTCGCCAATTTGCACATTCAACGACCAAATAGTTTGGTCGGCAATTGTTGCCCATTTCCACGACCAACTAATTTGGTCGCCAATTGTCACATTCCGCGACTAAAAAATTTGGTTGGCAATACATTCCACAACCAAAAAGATTGGTCCGCAATATTAATATTCAAGAAATTACACTTTTGCCGACTAAAAATTTGGTCGGCAAAAGTCCATTTTTAGTCGGCAAAATTCATTCGCAACCAATTTTTTTGGTCGCCAATTGAGGGTCGGCAAAAGTAATTGGCGACCAAAACTTTTGTTAGTCGGGAAAAAGTTAAATTTGCCGACTAAATTTTTGGTTGCTAAATATATCATTACCGCGACTAATTCATTTAGTCGCTAAAACACTTTGGTCGTGAAAAGTAATATTTTCCCGACCAAATATGTTTGTCGCCAAAAGCAAAAAATCAACAACCAACTATTTTCGTCACCAAATGTAAGGAATTGCCGACCAATGATTTTAGTCGCAAAAGTGTAAAATTTGGCAACCAATTATTTAGTCGTCAAAAGACATTAGTTAGTCGCCAAATCTCTTTTTTTTTTTTGAACAATCAATTTTTGCTTATAAACATTCAATCTAATATTGAACAAAATTCATTCAATCCAACCTAAATATAACATTAAAATTCATCATATTTTCCTGCTCAATCCCAAACTCTACAATCATTCCATTCAAAACATTAATTGAAACAAGTTTTAAACATCCATCCATTGAAAACCAGTAAGTAATTGAACAAAAATAAAAAGGAAAATCAATGAAGGAATCCAAAAAAAAATCTAAAACAGGAAGGAATATATATGATTTTGAAGCATCAGCCTTGTGCTTGATCGTTTTTGGAAGTCACCTACAAATAAAAATAAGAAAAGTTAGAATCTAGAAAAACATCCAAAATGAAGTATTCTCATAAAAAAAAAATTAACCATATTGCAAAAAATTTATATGATTACATTACAAACATTTGATGATGACTATACCACAATTAAGTATTGGCATACTTGAACAATGAGACAAAGCAGCTCAGCAAGTCTCGCTAAGGTAATCCTTCAGTAATACTTTGAGACAATAAGGATGTTCTGCAAGAAACAATAATGTCTTGTAGATGAACCATTGCAGTATATAATTGAAATATATAATTGAACATGAGTGAAAGATTACATGTTCTATTACTCTCTGTCTCAAATCTCCAGCTGCTCTGTTACCTAAAGAACCACCAAGCATGTTCGTTTCATTCTCAAATTCATCCTTGAATGTATTCCATAAATTCATCCACTGAATAACCTCCATTGTAACACGCTGTTTCAAGAGCAACCTATGACATAATAGAAGGGCAAGCATCCAACAGTGTCAACAGAACAAAACTATGCTCTCTGTTTTTCTTTTTTGGTCATTTACTATTGGTTTCACAACAGCAATCACATCATTTACTATTCTTCACTACTTATTTCTCTTGTTTCAAACTGCTATATGTTACAGTTCTGTCTTTTTCTGAATACAACAACTAAGAAAGCCAGAAAGATAAGATATTGCACCACAATATAGACTATTTTGATTCTCCTTGTATATTAGCTTGTTGATAACCTCACTAAAGTTTACATAACAATATGCATTAGTCTGGATCTCAGTATTCTCGTAATTCATGCATTAGAAATACTATGAAAGAATACAAGACAATTCTATTAAAATAAAATCAAACAAAAAATAACTCGTCCATCTGATCCTGATTTATAAATGTGAAAAGCCTAAAATGAAAAGGCATGTTAATAATTCCACCCTAAAAAATAGTAACAATAATAATATGAAAGGGAAAAATTAAAATAATGAAAGAAACTTTCGCACGTATTCAATAACTAAAAGGAGAAAAAAAAAATTACTTACATCATTTGAATCTGGAATGTGAATATCATGTTCTTGGTCAAAATAGCCCAACCAATCCAAATGTGAGTATTTTTGTGAAGAAGTCCTACAAGAACAAATGGTAAACTGCCTAATGAATAGCCCAACAGATAGTGATCATTATTCACACTAAAGGACGATGTATCCTGCCTAATGAATGAAAAATGTATCCTGCAATATGCTCTGTTTGCAAACAGAGAGTTATGCTCTGTTTGCCAGTCCTACAATATGCATATTAGGCAAACAGAGAATTATTAGCAAACCATGTATCCTGCCTCTCTGACTGGCAGTGAGCAAAACATGAGTTTATTAACAACCCATTTTGTCTGATCATAGAGAATCGTTTAACCGCATTCAGCATATGATTCCTGAATCCTGCTCCGGAGAAGAGATAAAACCCTTTATCAGTTTATTAAACTCTTCTAATTTCATTTTCCAAAACCAATATGAAACCCAATGTTTTCAGTAATTTCTGTTATATATGAAATCACCTAGCAGAAACTGGATTTGTGATGTTGAACAATGTGCATTGTTCATTTTGCAATCACGCCAATAGCCATGAGGATCAGCTGATTGGGGAGCTAAACTAGCCTGGACCTGAATTTAATTGGAAAAGAATGAGACTAATTTATCAGGATTGTCATTCAAGTCATGCAAAAGCCAACATAAAAGAGATTGTTTTACTGCATTAGTGAATCCACAGATGAACTATTTAGCAGTCTACAGAAAAGAGATATTACCTGCCATGAATCATAGGCAGTGTTGAGAATAAATAGTGGGGTTTTAATATTGGCAATTAAGTTCTCGGGGAAGAAGCACTGTAATGGGAAAATGATACAAAATGGCAAGGTGAGTTCGAGAATAATGGGAAGTAATAGAATTTGCTATTTTATTATTCAATCAAATCCTAGATTTGCCAAGAAAAAAAATTAAGGAAAGGGACTCACTGAAGTTGGATCAAGATGGTTGGTACAACCACTGGGCAGATTCTTATGCACCCCCTGTTGTAGTTAAAACATATTCAATTAAGCAAGAATATAAAGGATGTCAGATGACCATGAAAGGAAAGAATTATTTAGGAAATTGGAACTAGTAAGTTACATGACACAAGTGTACAATGATTTTTAAATTTATCAAGTCATACATCTCAAGGTCCAAAAATAAAAATAGCATGATTCAGTTTTCTTCTTTTTTTAATGTCGCAAAATACTCCCAAATGCTCTTTTGACATAATTTTCTTTCTTTTATTTTCTTCTTTCATTTTCCTATTGCTTTATAAATTTGGTTATCATGTTGGAATTAGCCGCTTGACTAAACCCTGTTAATTAATGACCTATGTCAATAAAAATAACAAACTGGCTTGCTCCAAATTTCACTAGATTTACATCCACCCAAACTATCATTTTAACTTTCAGATTCCCTCTCTAGTTTACCAATTAGGGGCAACTTATGTAAGAAATTTGCGACAAGCTCTAATACAAATTAGGCAAAAAATATTTTGTAAGCACAGTTCCTTGTAAGACAAATTAATCCAATAATCTTCACTATTTCATCCATTGCCCATCCGTACAGTTCCTTGTAAGACACCACTTTTAGTGGTAGTCCATACTGAAAAGGAAAAAGAAAAAAAGGACACACATAAGCACACAGGACTCGTTGATTAAAAAGACAGAAAAGATTAAAAACCATTTTATTAGCTAAAATAGAAGTTCTTAGAACAGCAAGAACAAAAATTAATGAGTCAGCAACAACAGTAAAGAAAAGATTGTAGGACAAAAAGAAAAATCAAAATGCTGTGCTGCAAGAAAATAAATAAATGAACCAATAGCAGAATAAGCAAAAACGACCCAACTTGTGCTGAACTAAAAAATCAGGAGACTTGCTCACCTGGACTTCATTTCTTTTGACAGTTTCAAGTGAATCATCCCTATACCCTGCGATGCCTTCATCAACTGACAAGAGAAATAGATTTACGCCATAATTATGCCGACGATTCAGCTCTGACAACACATAAGCAAGCACTGTGAAATCTGCACAGAGGGGAGGAACAATATGAAATGCGAGGGGGAAACAATCGTGTTCATAGCTTTTGCCTGTAGTCAGTCAGATAGAGATGTGACTAAAAATGCAACAGCATAACCTACACATCCACACACCAAAAAAAAGTAGCGGATAACCTCTGCTCCTGTAGTGAGAACCCACAGGAAGGTACACTTGCTTCTCTCTGTTTTTTATTCCGCCTTATTAAGGACTATATGCTCAATAAAACAACTTAAATTAAATAAATGCATATCAAGTTTATCACTAAAATATAAGAAGGTGCATTTAAAAATAACGAATTCAAAAATTAATTTACCTCCCAAGCATCACCAGAAAAACTAATCCTAATAACCAAAATTTAAGAATTTTCTATTCCAAAGAGCATTCAGCATTACTTTTGCTATCTCTTAACAAACAGCTAAACAGGAATTGAGTAGGAATATAAAATTTACAAGCTCCTGTAACTGTACAGCTAAACTTCGATTGTCATTCTACCTGTCCTTGTGAACCAAAGAGAGACAATTCACAGTCGTGCACATCAAGGCATCTCTTTGGATGCTGCCATTTAGAACAATTTTCATTAGTACACATATGATAACAAAATTCAAAATTATTTGCCAACCTTGGTATGAACTGCCAAGCTGCTGATTGCTAATATTGGAGATCCATAGGCATCACAAGCGAAGTCAACCATTGAACCAGATGGATAACCCTCATGCTTCTACATGTTAAAAAGGAATTGCGATGATCTTTGAAAATAATGAACTGATTTGATTGTATAAACAAGAGGCAGTGAATACCTAATTGTGTATTAACCAGGGTGTGAACACAGAATATCAAAACTATACTGGAGTTAATCATATATAACTTTACGTTAGTTAGGGCAGAATGGTGGAAAAATAGGTATGCCATTGATTTCTCATGGTTCCAGTCTCCTTGTCAACCCATATATGTTTTAGATAATTGTCTCATTGTCTATTAGTGATGATGTTCATATAGTTGCTGGGGATGTAGAAACCAAAACTGAAGCTTTGAAAGCTTAATGAGTATAGTTCGAGGGACATATGGTAGACCTTTCAAGGGCCAAGCACGCAATAATAACACTGATGGGTCCTCAAAAGAAGGAGAAAATGCGGCTAGTTTGAGAGTGAAACTGTTACCTTAGCACCAGGGGCTGCTTGGCGGATCTCCTCCTCGGGGATAATAACAGGCCACTGCTCACCGGCGTCGCGGAACATTTGCTCGGTCTCGAGAAGCTGACCCTTGTCGAGAATCATGGTCCTGTTGGTTGCTCGTCTAAACCAAAATTCGTCGCTCGTCGCTCGCCTCTGAGAGAGAGAGAGAGAGAGAGAGAGAAAGAGAGACAGTGTTTCGAAACTTAGGGCTCTGCAAACTTGAAAGGAAATGAAAAGGGAGGGGGGAGATGGAGGGAAAAAATGGGGGAAGTTTGGGCGCGCGGGCGGGTCAGTTAAAAGGGGGGAAAATTTGTATATTTTTATTTTAATTATTTTTTTTTTCTATTTGGTAGAAGTAGGGGTAATATTTTAATAAAAAATATTTTTTGTTAAAATAAAATTAATTTTTTATGGTCAATGAAAAATATTTTTTTGTGGCCCATTTTTTTTTTGTTACTAGAAATCAAGAATTAATTTTTTGAGGTAGAGGAGAATGAGTGACAGTAGTGGTAAAGGTGGTGGATAAGAGGTGATGGTGGTGGTGGTGGCAAAAGAGATTAATTGTGAAGTTGTGGTAGTGGTAGAAGAGATGGAGTGGCGGTGGTAGAGGAGAGGTAATAGTAGTAGTGGTGGTAGTAGTGGTGGTAGTGGTAGTGGAGTGGTAATAACGGTGGTAGTAATAGTATTCGTAGAGGTGGAGTGGCAACAATGGTAATAATGCTAGTAGTGGAATGACATTTGCAGTAGTAGTGAATGTGGTAGAGGAGATGGGTGGTGAGAGAGAGATGAGTGAGAGACAAATAGAGAAGAGAGATAGAGAGAGAGAGAGAGACAGAGTGATGAGCAAGAGAGAGACAAAGTGGTCGCTAAAAGTGTATTTTCTTGTAGTGAAGAGCTTGGTAAATAGAGAAGAGGGGAGAGAGAGAGTAAGCAAGGTAAACACAATGGAGAAGAGAGATAGACAGACGAACAGAGAGAGAGAGAGAGAGAGAGAGATAGAAGAGTGAGAGATAGCTAGATAGACATAAAGAGAGAAAGAGAGAGAGAAGAGTAATGAGTGAAAGAAAGAGAGAGATAGAGAGAGAGAAGGATAGAGAGAGAAAGAGATAGAGACAGAGACAAAGAGAAACAAGAGATGAGTGAGAGATAGACAAAGAGAGAAAGAAAGTGAATGAAAAGTGATGATCGAAAGAAAAACATAGAAAAAGAGAGAGATAAATAGAGAATAAAGATGAGCGAGAGAGACAGAGAGAGAAACAGAGAGATAAGTGAGAGATAGAGATAGAGAAAGAAAAAAGATGAGAGAGATAGAGAGAAGAGAGATGAGCGAGAGACATAGACAAAGACAGACAGACAAAGAAGAGTGATGAATGAGAGAAAGAAAAAGAAGAGAGAGAAAGAAAAAGAGTGAGAGAAAGAGAGACAAAGAGAGAAAGCGATAGAGAGTGGGAGATAGAAAAAGAGACAAAGAGAGAGGAAAGATGAGCGAGAGACGAGAGAGAGATAAAGAGAAGAAAGATGAGAGAGATAGAGAGATGAGCGAGAGACACAGAGAGAAAAAGAGACAGACAGAGAAAAATGATGAGTGAGAGAGAGAAAGAGAAGAGAGATAGAGAAAAAAACAGAGACATAGAGAGAAAGAGACAGACAAACAGATAGAGAAGAGTGATGAGTGATGAGTGAAAGAGAGAGAAAGAGAGTAAGAGTCAGAAAAAGAGATAGAGAGAGAGAGGAGAGATGAACGAGATAGACAGAGAGAGATAGAGAGAAGAGAGATGAGCGAGAGAGACATAGAGAGAAGAGAGATGAACGAGAGAGACAGAGAGAGAGATAGAAATAAGAGAGATGAGCAATAGAGACAGAGAGAAAAGAGAGATGAGAGAGCGAGAGAAGAGAGATGAGCAAGAGAGATGAACGAAAGAGACAGAGAGAGAAAAGAGATGAGAGAAGAGATAGATAAGTGAGGGACACAGAGAGAGAGACAGATAGACAGACAGATAGATAGACAGATAGACAGACAGACAGAGAAGAGTGATGAGTAAGAAAGAGAAAGAGAAGAAAGAGAGAAAAATGAAAAAATGGGTGAAAAGAGACAGACAAAGAGAGAGAGAGAGAGAAAAAAGAGCGAAAAGAGATAAATGAGAGAAAGATAGGGAGAGATGAGCGAGAGAGGGATAGAGAGATGAGCGAGAGACACAGAGAGAAAGAGAGACAAACAGACAGATAGAGAAGAGTGATGATTGAGAGAGAGAAAGAAAAGAGAGACAGAGAAAAAACAGAGACACAGAGAGAAAGAGACAGACAGACAGATAGAGAAGAGTAATGAGTGAAAGAGAGAGAAAGAGAGTGAGAGTCAGAAAAAGAGACAGAGAGAGAGGAGAGATGAACGAGATAGACAGAGAGAGAGATAGAGAGAAGAGAGATAAGCGAGAGAGATGAACAAGAGAGATGAGCAAGAGAGACATAGAGAGAAGAGAGAAGAGAGATGAACAAGAGAGGCAGAGAGAGAGATAGAAATAAGAGAGATGAGCAATAGAGACAGAGAGAAAAGAGAGATGAGAGAAAGTGAGAGAAGAGAGATGAGCAAGAGAGATAGAGACAAGAGAAATGAAGGAAAGAGACAGAGAGAGAAAAGAGATAAGAGAAGAGATAGATGAGTGAGAGACACAGAAAAAGAAAGAGACAAACAGACAGAAAGAGAAAAGTGATGAGTAAGAGAGAGAAAGAGAATAGAGAGAGGAAGATGAAAAATGGGTGAAAAGAGACAGACAAAGAGAGAGAGAGAGAAAAAAAAGAACGAAAAGAGATAAACGAGAGAGATATAGGGAGAGATGAGCGAGAGAGATAAAGAGAAGAGAGACAGAGAGAGATAAGAGATGAGAGAGATAGAGAAAAGAGAGATGAGCGAGAGACACAGAGAGAGAAACAGAAAGACAGAGAAGAGTGATGAGTGAGAGAGAGAATGAGAAGAGAGACAGAGACAAAAATAGAGACATAGAGAGAGACAGACAGACAGGGAAGAGTGATGAATGAGAGAGAGAGAAAGAGAAAAAGAAGAGAGACAGAGATAGAGACACAGAGAGAAAGAGAGAGACAGATAGATAGAAAGAGAGAGAAAGAGTGATGAGTGAAAGTAATTTTTTTTTCTTTCAGCGACTAAATTATTTTAGTTGCCAAAACTATCCATACAGCGACTAAAATATTTTTTAGTCGCTGAAATTAAAGTTTTGCCGACCAAACTTTTGGTCGCGAAAGATAAAAAATAATTTTTTATTTTTCTTTCAGCGATGAAAATATTTTAGTTGCCAAAACCATATATATTGCGACCAAAATAATTTTTAGTCGCTGAAATTAAGGTTTTGCTGACCAAACTTTTGGTCGCGAAAGATAAAAAATAAATTTTTATTTTTTTTTCAGCGACGAAAATATTTTAGTTGCCAAAACTATATATACGGCGACCACAATATTTTTTAGTCGGTGAAATTAAAGTTTTACCAACCAAACTTTTGGTCGTGAAAGATAAAAAGTAAATTTTTATTTTTCTTTCAGCGACGAAAATATTTTTGTTGTCAAAACTATATATACCGCGACCAAAAAAATTTTTAGTCGCTGAAATTAAAGTTTTGCCGACCAAACTTTTGGTCGCGAAAGATAAAAAATAATTTTTTATTTTTCTTTCAGCGACGAAAGTATTTTAGTTGCCAAAACTATTTATACCGCGACCAAAATAATTTTTAGTCGCTGAAATTAAGGTTTTGCCGACCAAACTTTGGTCGCGAAAGATAAAAAATAATTTTTTATTTTTCTTTCAGCGACTAAAATATTTTAGTTGCCAAAACTATATATACCGCGACCAAAATAATTTTTAGTCGCTAAAATTAAGGTTTTGCCGACCAAACTTTTGGTCGCGAAAGATAAAAAATAATTTTTTATTTTTTCTTTCAGCGACTAAAGTATTTAGTTGCCAAAACTATATATACCGCGACCAAAATAATTTCCAGTCGCTAAAATTAAGGTTTTGCCGACCAAACTTTTGGTCGCGAAAGATAAAAAATAATTTTTTATCTTTCTTTCAGCAACTAAAGTATTTTAGTTGCCAAAACTATATATACCGCGACCAAAATAATTTTTAGTAGCTAAAATTAAGGTTTTGCCTACCAAACTTTTGGTCGCGAAAGATAAAAAATATTTTTTTATTTTTCTTTCAGCGACTAAAGTATTTTAGTTGCCAAAACTATATATACCGCGACCAAAATATTTTTTAGTCGCTGAAATTAAGGTTTTGCCGACCAAACTTTTGGTCGCGAAAGATAAAAAATAATTTTTTATTTTTCTTTTAGCGACTAAAATATTTTAGTTGCCAAAACTATATATACCGCGACCAAAATATTTTTTAGTCGCTGAAATTAAAGTTTTGCCGACCAAACGTTTGGCCGCGAAAGATAAAAAATAAATTTTCATTTTTCTTTCAGCGACTAAATTATTTTAGTTGCCAAAGCTATATATACAGCGACCAAAATATTTTTTTAGTCACCAATTGTGGCAAATTTAGCAACTAAATTTTTTTTAGTCGTCAATTGTGAGATTTTTAGCGACTAAATTTTTTTTTAGTCGCCAAAAATTAATATACCCCGACTAAAAAAATTTAGTAGGTAAATATTGTACTTTTACCGACTAACATAATTTTTGGTCGCCAATTCCACAACTTTTGGCAACCAAAATATTTTTAGTTGGCAAAAGTGGTTGCCAATTATATATTTTCTTGTAGTGATAATAGAATTTGGATTTGGTGCATGTTGATGAGTATATTGATGAATTTCTGTCAATAAGCTTGTAACCATAATAATCACCATAATTTCGAGCTTTCTTTACCAAACCAGGCAAAAGAAAAAAAAATCAAAAATTACATCTATTTCATTTTAAATGTGATCCTATCACACTCGATTCGAATCTATATTATGCATTTTATTTTTCAGTAACTTTTGGGATTAGTTTTTTGGACTTCATTACTTCTTGTTCTTCTTTTTGTTTTATATATATATTTTTGGTTTTCTAATTTGCTGTTTTAGGTTTCTCATAATGCCTAGAAAATGCCTAGACATTGTAAAAACATTTAGATGATGAAGAAATGCTCTGATGTGGTTGGCTAAGAAGCACCAAAACATAGACACTTGACAAGACAACACATATGGATTTGTAAATTCTTAAAAGAGGAAATATCATTCACCTTTCCAAACTTTCACACGTTTTTCAATTTAATTCTTAAACTTCGATTAATATTAATTTTATATTCACACTTTCAAAAATTTTATCAATTTGGCCCATGCAATCATATTTCGTCTACAATTGGACGGATTGTAGTAACCTGACACTAAAGTTTATTTGGAATTTTATTTTACCCCCCAAACTATACCTTAAAAATCAATTTGTCCCCCAAATATAAGAAAAATAAATTTAAATATTTAATAAATAATATTTTTTATCTCAATAATAAAAAAAATTAAATTTTAAATAATATATACTTTGCAAAAAATATAAAAATCTTCATTTAGAATTATCTTGAGACTATAAAGTATGAGTACTGTGACAAACATGTTGTACCCGTACCGGATACTTACCAAATATTGAAGAAAAAAAAATCTCACTCCATTTTGAAATTACTATTAGTCGATTAATTCTATTGAAATTAATTTAGATAATAACCTAGTTACAATTGAACGTGTATACACACATAAGGTAGTCAAGAAATTTTTGACTCAATAAGTTTCTCCAGGATCGACTCGAGACAATTTGAAACCTATGAAGCACGAGTACAGGTATGAGTATTGTTACTGGTATGATCCAAGTACATCAATACGGTAAAATTTTTAAAAAATAAGATACAAGTACGACTTAATACGTTTGTAAAAAAATATTTATTTTTACTTTGGAATAATACAAAAATTAATTAAATGGTTTAATTTATTAAGATCTAACATAGAATTAACATTTAATTAAATGTCATCATATTGAATAACTTACAAACCATAGCTTAAAACTAAAAATGAAAAAGAAATCTAGTAAAAGGAATTTTATTTATGTAGTAGAAGTAAATATTGTTTCGACTGAGTTACGGCACGACTTGGGTATATACTAAGTATATTTGGGTATGTCAAAAATTAAGAAGAAAAAATTTAAATACGTGTTTTGTGTACTGGTACATATAGAAAAATATCATACGGTAAGTACCCAGTACAAATATGATATATTCGTCGAATTACATATGCTTCATAGTCTCAAGGTAATTGTAAATAAGGATTTTCATATATTTTATTATTTTTTGATATACAAAGTTTATATTATTTATTTATTTTTTATTTTTTATTTTTTTATATTTTGGCGGCAAATTGATTTTTAAGGTATAGTTTGAGAGATAAAATGAAATTTCAAATCAACTTTGGTGCCACGTCGGCACAATCTGTCTAATTGTAGACGGAATGTGATGACAGGCCCAAATTGATAAAAATTTTAAAAGTTGAGGTGTAAATTTGATATTAATCAAAATTTAGAGATCAAATTGAAAAACATGTAAAAATTTAAGAGGTAAAATAATATTTCCTGTTTTAAAAAGTTGTAGAATACGACACACAGTGAACACAAAATATATATATATATATATATAATTTTATATATTTTAATATTATATATTTATTTCTATCAAATTCATCAATTTTGAATATGCTACTCCAGGGAGAGGGGGGAAAATAAAGATAATTGGACACCATGCGTCCCTCACATATCCAATTAAAAAATAAATGGGACACTTCCTCTTGCTTGTCTTTGTCCAACACATGTACGTTACTCTAGAGAGGTGTATGTGCTTCATAGGAGAAGTTATTGATTGGTCTTGGGTATTTGTCACGACCCAAACCCGCCTCTATGGGTTTAGCACCGTAACCGGCCAGTAATCCATGATTACCGAAGGCCTGCTTAGCAGTAAAGACAGTAATACAGAGTATAGGGGCTGGCGGAAGCCAAAACAGTAATAAAAGATGTCCAATAAGCTGTGACAATCTGAATGCAAAAAGACTTTTCTGCACATATTCACATTCAAAACCAAAACAGTATATACATACGTCACATACAGACATAAAGGTTAGGGACCAAGTCCCTACCATAACAGTACAATGCAAGTTTTAACATTTATTACAGAACAGAGGCAAAAGGGGAAATCTAAAACACCCCAAAACAGCCTTGACTTGGTAGCACTTGGAACCTCACAGTGAGGCACAATGGTTGGCTTGACCAAAAGGGGAGTCAACCCGACGCTCCTAGTATCGATCCGGTGCCTGAACACCAACATATAAATATAAACAGTGAGCTAAAGTCCAGTGAATAACAGTTGTGTAAAGAGGTTAAGAATGAATGTTCTTTCAGTCATTAAACAGTCATATCAGTCATTTAGAAACCATAGCAGTTATATGTGGTACATCCAATAGCAAAACAGTACAGTAGGTCTTAACAGACCGAACAATCAGTTGATGGCCATCATAACAGTAAACAGTAATGGTTCCAAACATGAGAACCAACAGAGATCTCTGTGACAGTAGCAGTAACAGTATAGTAACAGTAAATTGTTATGGATACCACGGATACAGTTTACAAATAGGACAAACATTCACTCATTAAACAATAACGTTTCAGTAAACAAAACAGTTGATCTTTCAGAAAATATTCATAATTGAACATATCTTTACAACATTGTTACTCACAAAGCACTGGGCTATAAACAGCTAATGAGCGTCCTCAGATGCCAACCCTACACAGTTACAGAATGAACACACACTAAGTTACACACTTGGGATAGACAAACTTAACTTGACTTGGTGTGGTCCTATATCAATATCCTCATTAAGATGCCTTAAACTAGGCCTAGGAATGCCTAGGATGAAATAAGGATGCAGAGATGCACTTTAAAACACTTTTCGAAATTTCAGAAAACACGGGTTACGCTCAAGCGGACATGCAGACAAAGGATCTCCGCTCAAGTGTGACTTCCTTCGCTCGAGCGGACTGTAAACTCAAGCAAAAGTACTGGATGCATGCAATTCACGCTCGATGGGCGCTCGACCTCTACTCAAGCGTGAGATACAAGTCCCCGCTCGAGTGTGCATTCCCTCGCTCGAGTGGACTGTAAACATATGAAAAGTACTGGATACATGCATTTCACGCTCGAGCGTTACTTTCTCCGCTCGAGCGGGATGCATGTACTCAGAGTGTACGCTCGAGCATGAAGTCTTACGCTTAAGCGTGGGTCCAAAATCTAGAATTTCCATATTGAACCTCCAAGCTCAAATTCAACACTTAAAGCATCAAATTCGATTCTTTTGGTCCAATTTTCTGGAAAACACTTTAAAATTCATAATATAACATGTTTCAAAGATCAATTTGCAAAATCAAAGCCCAAAGGTAGTTCAATTAAACACAAATCCAAACAAAACTTCATGAACATAATGTATATGTATCATGCAAGTGTTCAATTGAAATCAAAGTTTCAAATACTTGATCAAATGAGTCAATTCACTCAAAAACATGATGAATTCATGGACCATAGCTAGAATATAGACATGCATGTGAGGATTTCCATGAAATCAACCTCAAAACTCAACAATGTGTACATGCATGTATGATTTAGCTACTCAAATCAACTCTTTAAACCAATTCTTGACTTAGATCACTAATGACTCATGAACCATGCAAGAACCAACTTGAATTCATAAACTAAAGGATAAATATCCTACCTTAGGTCCTCAATTTCAAGTCTAGGAGCTCAATTATGCAATCAACCTTCAATTTCTTCAAGTCTCCAAGTTAAATTTGTTGAAATCAAGTTTTCCCCTATTTCTCTCTCTATCCCCCACGGTTTGGTCTTCAAAGATGAACAAATGATGTATCCAACATGAATGAGGTAGAAAATGGATGGTCTAGTGTCAAACCACTAAGTGGCAATCAGGTAAATAACTTGAACTAATGTAATTTAGCTTTATTTAATCTAATTTAATCGTTCCAAATCAAATTTAAATTTAACCTGCCATAAAATCATATAAATTCTAATTAGCATGAAACACCAATCAATTTCTGATTCGGCCGTGTAGACGTCCCCGAACGCATCCCGGGGAAAGGGAGTGCGAGTCCCCCCCCCCCCCGGTTCTGGTTCGATATTGGGTCACTACAGTTCAAGGACTCAAATGTCACGGTTCTTAATCTTGAACCAAAGAGTCCAAATCTGGCAAATCGTTTTGGAAAACAGATTTTTTGAAAGAAGTGCCAAACATGGACTGCTTCGCCAGATACAGAGTCGCCACCTAAATATTTTAAAATGGGAAATTTAGGAAACCTTGACTCGGTGCCAAAAGGCCACATGTCCGTCATCACCAAAGTTACCTCGGCTCGGGAACTTGGGTACGATTGGGGAAGGTCACTTCGTGAGCACCCCCGCTCGCCCGGTCAAAGACCGGCCTCTACTAACCATGATATCTGTTTTTGAAAACATTGTGAGTTCTTATTTCGGTTATTAGCCTAGGTTACTATGTGATGCACACAGCATACAAGTATAGACTGAGTCGCCTGAATTGGAACGAAACATTTCATGTTTGTTTGTTTGAAAAATGGTTTGATGGTGCTACCCGCAGGTAGGCTAAGACGTGGATTTGCCACCCTCGGGTGGGCTTAGAAAACATGATTTTGCCACTATCTAGTGGGCTTAAAACAAACATTCGATGAATTGTCCCAATCCAAATAACTCAACCTCCACCCACAGGCATTCAAGGCAGTTATATCACATAAGCATATAGCCTCATGGTAAGCATGCTATTCATGGCAACACTCACACGCATGCAAGGATGCTAAAGCATAAAACTCACTGGGTACTCCAAGCCAAAAACAGAAATTGATTAGAAATCATGCATGATCCTAATTATACAGAAATGCCTAATGCATCGCATGCAAAAATGCAACTATAGCAGGCTCGGCTATCCTAAACATGGCACATGGAATGCTACAGTTATCATGTATTCAACTTGGAATTGAAATACAAATGCAGTTAGTATGATGCGCCGAGCCCGGTGCGTGCAAAACAGATGAATGATGCAAACATGCTGTCATACTGTATGCTTATCGAAATATGCCCTATATCTAACCATTATAAGCGGATAAATAAAAGGGAGAAAGACGTGGGATTGGAAGACATACATCACACTCACCCACACTTATTACAACATTGCCCTCGCGCAGAGGGTCCGAATAAATAATAATACAGTCCGAAGTGAAAGAATAATACAGTCCGAATAATACACAAATTTCTAATTAATTAACAGATTAAACTAAGAAAGCTGTAAACTGGCATGCAAGCCAGGGGGCTGCCTCACTTCCGTTGAATGATGTATGCTGGGCTGCCTTCTCGGAAATCCACTGGGATGCCCCGATTAGCCTCTGTTTGCAATATTTCTCGAAATGCGTGCCAGACTCCGAAAAGTTGCTGATTCTCTATTTTGCTGCAACAGAGAGCAGGAAAGGGGCACAACAATGTATTTCACAAATATATGCATGCCTCGATCCTCGTGCCACCAATCACGCATATCGATACATGATGGCCGAGGAGTCGGATCGCACAACTCAATATAGGATGAATGCGGATGAATGCTACAGCAAAACCTAACTCCATCATGGGTAATCCGGAGTGTCGGTGACTTGGGAATTGAGACCCGTTCCGTCACTCGGAGTACGAAACGTGCCTCGTTTCCCGTGCCCGGGCTAACTCCTATCCCGAACACGATGCAATATGCATGACATGCAACTAAGATACAATCCTAACATACACAATGCTATGAAAATGAGATGCCTCGAAATGCGCGCACACGGGCACGCAAACCGAGGCGATGATCCTAAGGCATAAAATGGCACACGCAATGCAATTGGACTTACACTAACATGAGTGGACCTCAGCCACACTCACATAAGAGGCCGTCGGATAAAAAAGAAGTGCCTCGAAATGCATGCCCACGGGCGCGCAAACCGAGGCAATGGCCCTAAGGCATGAAAATGATATGAAAATGGTATACAATGAGACTAAAATGAGATGTCTCGAAGTGCATGCCCACGGGCACGCAAACCGAGAAAATGGCATACGGAATGCAACAGAATTAAAATGAGATATGCGATGCAATATGGGCTTACACCAACATGAGAGAGCCTCAGCCACACTCACACAGGAGGCCAACAGATGAAAAACGAGATGCCTCGAAGTGCGTGCACACGGGCACGCAAACCGAGGCAATGTCATACGGAATGCAATGATGCTAAAAATGGCATACAGGATGCAAAATGGACTTACACTAACATGAGTGAGCCTCAGCCACACTCACATAAGAGGCCGTCGGATAAAAGTGAAGTGCCTCGAAATGCGTGCCCGCGGGCGCGCGAACCGAGAAAATGGATTAAAGCATGAGATGACATGGAAACTGCAAATTGGGCTTACACTAACATGAGAGGGCCTCAGCCGCACTCACATAAGCTGCCAAGAGACAAAAATGAAGTGCCTCGAAATGCGTGCACACGGGCACGCAAACCGAGGCATGGCCCTAAGGCACAGAAATGACATGTGAATGAGATGTGACATATGGCATATGGAAAATTCAAATTTCAGCAGCCAAAATGATGCAAAAACAGTCCCCGAATTATAGCAAGATTACACCCGATGCCCGAAATGCAATGTTATGCACCCGAAATGGCCTACAGCTATGCCAAACATGCACAATACGGACACGACATGTAAAGACGGATGCTAGGCAGCCCATAAAATAGCATTTCTTCAGTACAAAGAATGCCCAAACAACAATCAAAAGTATGGCAAAAACAGCATGCAAAAATGGGGGAAAATAGGGGAACAATGAAACAAGTGATATGTGCAATGCTCAAACTGAAAAATACAGTTCTACAACATTAAAGAGGGACCAAAAATATGCACATTTTCAGTGGGTGACATCCCCCAATTCAGTATGTAGATATGCTTAACATAGCATGCAAAATATGAGCCAAAAGAGAGCTATAACATGAGGTATCAAAAGGATGCATCAAACAGCTTTGAACCCTTAACAAAACATGACAAATGTGCCAAAATAAGACTCTTTCCTAGCCTGATGAAGACTCAAAAACAGAAGCATGGTGAGCTAGCAAGACATGCAAAAATAAGGGACTAAGGGGGGGTATAACATGAAGTACCAAAAGCATTCACCAAATAGCCTAAGACCCTTGACAAAACATGACAAATGGGCCAAAATAGGGCTCTCTTCAGGCCTGATTAAGGCTGAAATCAGAAGCCAAATAAGCTTAAAGAAGGCATGCAAAATGGGGCCAAAGAGAGGTACAAAGAGAGGCCATGCATGGAGGCCCCAAACAAGATTGATCCCTTCTACAATGTTGTAGAGGGACCTAAAATAAGCTCAATCTCAGTTAATGGAATGCTCGAAATCAGACTTCAAATAGGCTAAAGAAACCATGCAATTTTACGGTAAATTGGAAGAATTACAAAACAAGTGCATGATAGAACCACCAAACATGGTTTAGCCCTTCTTCAATGTTGAAGAGGGGCTCAAAATAAGTACAATATCAGTTCATGAGATGCTCCAACTCAGATCTCACATAGGCCAAATATTCAATGCAAAATATTGACATAGAAGATGCTATTGAAGCAAGTGTGCCATAGAGGGCTCAAACAGGGTTGAGACCTTAATCAAAGATCAAAATGAGCTCAAACGGGGACCACTTTCAGTAGGGGTCTAAGCTCAACACAATATGGAAATAGGGTTAAGAAAGGAAGCAAGAAAATGGTACAAAAGAGGGATTTGAGATTTACCCTTGAAGACAAGACTTTTGCTACCTCTTTGCTTGATGAAAGTTGCTTCTAAACCCCCCAAGAACTCCTCCTTGCTGCTGGAAATGAAATGGTGTTGGTGGTGCTAGGAGATGATGAACAAATGAGGCCAAAACTTAAGGATTTTTTGGAGGTTTTTGGAGAGATATCAATGTATCCTTGAGAGATATTTTTCAACCCCTCTACAAGAGCTGGAAGGCCAGCTATATAGGCAAGAAAATCGGAGAAAAGGTGGGCAAAAGGTGCTTTAGTTGCAGGTGGCCGGCCAGCTAGATTTTCTGACCGGCCAGCTAGTTAAAAAAAACTGCCGGGAAGAAGGCCGGCCGGTGGGTGCTAGGGAAGTCCAAATGTGGCCATTCAAGTGTCCAAATTGAAGCCCCGGAAGTTATCTTTCCAATGGCGCAAACCTTGCATCAAAATTCCTCCTGTGGAAAACGTTATGCCCATTTCCGTGAAGCCGCGCAGATTTCGGTTCAACCGGAGTGATGCCTTACTTCAATCAACCATATCTCTCCCCCCCGAACTTGGACTTAGGATATTCTTGAGTGAAAAATGAAGCCCCGGAAGTAAGCTTTCCAATGGTGGTGGCCTCATATTTTAATTCCTCTTGTGCAAAGAGTTACGCCCATTTCGGTGAAGCCGCGCAGACTTTTCTCTTTCCCGGATCCACTTTCAAAGAGGTTCAAAAATGAAAAGAAGAATTACTGGCCGGCCATAGTACATTAGGGTCCTCCCATGTGTGTACAACACAAATATGTGGTTTCGGCTCGAAGAAAATGGCCCTAGGGTATTCAACATTAGCCCGGAAGTGAGAAAAACAGGCGCCGGGGGGGCGCCGGAAGAGCATAACAGGTTGCTGAGACAATTGCTAACCTCCCACCCTCCAGTGATCTTCCTGATGATAAAACAGAGGTACCTGCCAAAAATGAACAAAAACCGATGCAAAACGAATGCTCGGGGACCAAAACACGCAGTTCGAGGTCCCGAAAAAAGGCTGTTAAGCACCGAAAGTGGCATTCGGCCACGAAGTGGGTATCTAAGACCCCAGTGTCCCTCGTTATGATGAAACAGAGGTACCTGCCAAGAACCGGAGGAATCGGAGACGGTTGGGCGGTCCCGAACCGAGGCACACGGCCTGACGGCTCCGAAAACCGGGAACCGGGCTCCGAAATGGGCAAAATGGCCTACGGCCACGAAATGTAGCCCACGGCCACTGAGAGATGGTCTGCTAGACCTCTCCCTCCCCTCAGGAAAGAAAACAGAGAAAACCGAGTCCGGTTCGCAAACCGAGGCAAGGCACAGAGGAGAGTTCGAAAGTCCGGAGGCAGGGCGCACGGCCGCGACTCTGAGACTTCTGAATGAGCACGATATGCAACATCACCGAGCGCTCAATCGATGACGTCTGAGTCTTAAGGTCGGTCAAAAATGGGGTGTCTACAGGCCGCCGATAAAGTCTTCAATTTGCAGTTCAAAACTTAAAACATGAACAAATCAATCAATTGAAAAACGGATAGAAATGCAATCAAACAACATACTCATGCAATCAGTTTAGGATTTCATCCTAATCAGTTACTTATCATGTTCTGTCACAGTTTAGCAGTAATCAGAGGTGAGGGTTGTCAGAATCTCCCCACCTTACAAAGAGTTTGGTCCTCCCAACTCGAATTACCTTAATTTTGGAAGAATACTGGATCCAGAGGGAACAATTCAAGATACCGTTTCATCATATCGTCTTCTCTTTCCCAAGTGGCATAAACGGCACCGTGGTTTTGCCAATCTACTTTCACTAACGGAATTTCTTTGTTTCTCAACTTCTTGATTCGTCGGTTTACAACCTGAATAGGTCGTTCTTCATAAGTTAGTCATCACTTAGCATTACACGGGTAGGCTCAATCACATGGAAGAGATCCTGAAGATAATCCCTCAACATTGAAATATGGAAGACATTATGCATATGCTCCATTTCAGAAGGAAGTGCTACTTGATACGCCACCGGATTAATTTTCTCAATGATTTCATACGGCCCGACATATCTCGGCGCTAGCTTACCCTTGACTCCAAAACGAGTCTGACCTTTTATCGGTGTCACTTTAACAAAAACATGATCACCTACTTCGTATACCCTGTCTCGCCTTCAGACATCCACATAACTTTTCTGTTGGTTTTGTGCGGTTTTCAATCTCTATTGAATCAGTTTCACTTTTTCGGTAGTCTTATGTACTATTTCGGGCCCAAGCAAAGGCCCATCTCTAACTTCTACCCAGCAAATAGGAGATCGGCATTTCTGCCATACAAAGCCTCGAAAGGCGCCATACCAATACTCGAGTGAAAACTGTTGTTGTAGGCAAATTCAGCTAAAGGTAAATGGCTTTCCCAATTTCCTTGGAAATCAAGAACACACATCCGTAGTAAATCTTCTAGAGTCTGGATGGTTCTTTCTGACTGGGCATCTATCTAAGGATGATATGCACTACTCAGTATCAATTCAGTACCCAATGCAGTTTGCAGACTTTGCCAAAATCTCGAGGTAAACTTCGAGTCCCTGTCAGAAACAATAGATACTGGCACTCTGTGCAATCTAACAATCTCATCAATATAAATTATAGCCAATTTGCCCACATTGTAAATTGTTTTGACAGGTAAGAAGTGAGTAGATTTAGTCAATCTATTAACAATAACCCAAATTGAGTCCATACCTTTGCTAGAGCGAGGTAAACCAACAATAAAATCCATAGTGATATGTTCTCATTTCCACTCCGGTATCGGTAAGGGCTGTAGTAAGCCTGCGGGTCGTTGATGTTCGGCTTTCACTTGTTGGCAATGAAGACATTTCGATACAAAATCAGCAATCTCTTTCTTCATTCTCAGCCACCAGAAATTCAGTTTCAAGTCTTGGTACATTTTCGTATTTCCTGGATGGATAGACAGTTTCGAATTGTGGCCCTCTTGCAAAATTCGTCTTTTCAATTCAGAATCATTCGGTACACACAACCGTCCCTGGAATTTCAATACATTGTTCTCAAATTTAAAGTCCGACCTCGGTTTGGACTCCCGTTCATCAATGACCTTTTTCAAAAAGTCATCCTGTTATTGTTTCTCTTTAATCTCCTTAATCAGTGCCGGTTGAGCAGAAATAGCAGCTAAGGTTCCGCCTTGTTCACGAAAAACAATCTCAACTTCAAATTTTTCAAGGTCACATAGCAATTCTTTCTGCCCGGTGAGTAAACAGACTAAATTTCCAACCGATTTCTGACTCAGTGCATCGGCAACGGTGTTAGCTTTCCCCGGATGGTACAAAATTTGCAAGTCATAATCTTTTATCAGTTCTAACCATCTCCGTTGCCTCATGTTCAATTCTTTCTGTGTGAAGAAATATTTCAAGCTCTTGTGGTCTGTATATACTTCACATGTTGCCCCATAAAGGTAGTGACGCCAGATTTTCAATGCAAATACCACTGCGGCAAGTTCTAAGTCATGGGTTGGGTAGTTCTTTTCATGCGGTCTCAGTTGTCGGGAAGCATATGCAATAACTTTACCATTCTACATCAAAACACATCCCAAACCCTTATAAGAAGCATCACTAAATATGGTAAATCCATCTGTACCTGAGGGTAAGGTGAGAATCGGTGCAGTCACAAGTCGAGTCTTCAATTCTTGAAACGCTGATTCTCTCTGGTTAGTCCAGTCAAATGATATCCCTTTTTGAGTCAACTGAGTTAACGGTAGGGCAATTTTGGAGAAGTCCTTCACAAATCTTCTGTAGTATCCGGCTAAGCCTAAGAAGCTTCGAACTTCAGTAACATTAGATGGTATGGGCCAATTCACTACTACTTCAATCTTTTGTGGGTCAACTGAAATGCCATCCTTACTGATCACATGTCCCAAAAATATTACATTGTCTAGCCAAAATTCACACTTCGTTAGTTTTGCATACAGTTTCTGTTCTCTTAAGGTCTGTAAGGCAATATTCAAATGATGTTCATGTTCTTCCGTGCTTTTGGAATAAATCAAAAGGTCATCTATGAAAACAGCTACAAATTCATCGAGGAATGGTTTGAAAATTCTATTCATAAGGTCCATAAATGCAGCAGGTGCATTAGTAACTCCGAAAGGCATAACAAGGAATTCGTAATGTCCATACCTCGTTCGAAAGACAGTCTTTTCAATGTCCTCTGGTTTGACTTTCAACTGGTGGCATCCGGATCTAAGGTCAACTTTTGAGAAAACCTGGGCACCCTATAACTGGTCAAACAAATCATCAATTTGAGGCAATGGATATTTGTTTTTCACTGTTACCTTGTTCAGTTCACGGTAGTCAATGCAAAGTCTCAATGAGCCGTCTTTCTTTTTCACAAACAAAACTGGAGCACCCCACGGTGAAGTACTGGGCCTGATGAACTTCTTATCTAACAGTTCTTGCAGCTGAATTTTCAATTCTTTCAGTTCGGTAGGTGCCATTCTGTACGGAGCTTTAGAAACTGGCTGTGTACCCAGAATCACATCAATGGTGAACTCAATGTCCCTGTCAATCAAATCCCCTGGCAAATCATCTGGAAAAACATCTGGGAATTCTCTGACTATAGGAATACTGTCCACATTAGCTTTAGCATCAGTAGGTACAGTCAATATGCAACATAGATACCCTTTACATCCCTTCTTAATCAGTTTAAATGCTTTCATGGATGAAATCAGATATGGGGGAGGTACTACTCCAACTTCATTAAACACAAATTCAGGCAATTCAGGTGGACGGAAAACAACTTGTTTTGTTACACAGTCTATGGTAGCATGATATTTTGTTAACCAATCCATTCCCAATATCACATCGAAATGATCGATATTCAAAGGCAGTAAATCAATATACAAATGCACATCTCCAACAATAATCTCACATGCAGGGTACATATAAGCACAAGTCATGGATCCCCCAACGGGTGAAGATACAACTAACAAATAGTTCATGGGTTCCAATGGTCTATTCAATTTTCGTGAAAAAGCATGCGAGACATATGAATGTGTAGACCCCGAATCAATCAGAATATACGCATTTTGAGCACATATTGAGAGTATACCTGACACAACGGTCTCGGTATTCTGCACATCTCCCGATACAAGTGCGAACACTCGGCCTTGCCTCATAGGCTCTTTTCCAGTAGCTTTGGGGTTGGGTTTTGGGGGAGCAGTTGATGCTGCTGCACTTGCTGCAGCTTTACTATTGCCTTGAGAAGTGGAAGGGTAATCTTTGACCATGTGGCCCACCTTGCCACACCTGTATCAAGCACCAGAGATTTTATAACAAACCCCTTTATGTCTCTTACCACATTCAGTTCCCGGTGTTTCAGTCTGTTTCAGTGCCTCGATATTCGACTCGGCTATTATTGCTCGGTCAAGAACATCTACATATTTCAGTAGTTTCAGAACATTGATTCTGTCAAGTATTTCTACATTAAGGCTGCCTTCAAACTTCCTGGCCTTTTTGTAATCAGTGTCCACCATGTGTGGTGTATATCTGGCGAGTTCGATAAACTTTGATTCATGCTCTGCCACTGACATAGTACCTTATTTCAATTGCTCAAATTCAGTTACTCTTCGATCCCTGACACACTAAGGGAAGTATTTCTCAAAGAAGGCTTCTTTAAATTGAGCCCAAGTCAAAGCAGTATTGGTGTCACGGACAAGCATCTACCACCGTCTGGCCTCTTCTTGTAAAGTAAAGGTAGCCAACAATACCTTGTGTGCCTCAGAACACGGAAACACTTCAAACAACTTCTCCGTTTCTAGTACCCATGCTTCGGCCTTTAACAGTTCAAGGCCTCCCTGAAAGGATGGTCGTTTCATTTTGCTGAACTTCTGTGTTAGAGCAATTATATCCTGATTAACATTCGGTTCAGGTTGAACTGGAGGAGGTGGGGGCTGTTGGTTCTGTTGTAGCCTCAAGGCCTCAGTCAACAGTTCAGCTATTCTCTTCAATCTTGCCATTCTGGCATCAGATGATTTTGTTTCATCGGCATTCCTTGCACTGTCCATTTCACTATATGCAATACAGTAATAATAAACGTAGGAATTGCTTACTTAAACACATTAGCACATATATTCATGTCATGGCCACACACACTTTTTCAATGCTCATGCAATGCCCTAATTACTTTTCTAGGACATCCTATAGCTCATTTGGACACGTGTGTACGGTATAACTCGTGATTTGATATTGCTCTGATACCACTCTGTCACTGACACAAACCCGCCCCTATGGGTTTAGCACCGTAACCGGCCAGTAATCCGTGATTACCGAAGGCCTGCTTAGCAGTAAAGACAGTAATACAGAGTACAGGGGCTGGCGGAAGCCAAAACAATAATAAAAGATGTCCAATGAGTTGACCCAATCTGAATGCAAAAAGACTTTTCTGCACATATTCACATTCAAAACCAAAACAGTATATACATACGTCACATACAGACATTAAGGTTAGGGACCAAGTCCCTCCCATAACAGTACAGTGCAAGTCTCAACATTTATTACAAAACAGAGGCAAAATGGAAAAACTAAAACACCCCAAAACAGCCTTGACTTGGCAGTACTTGGAACCTCACAGCGAGGCACAATGGTTGGCTTGACCAAAAAGGGAGTCAACCCGACGCTCCTAGCATCGATCCGGTGCCTGAACACCTACATACAAATATAAACAGTGAGCTAAAGCCCAGTGAATAACAGTTGTGTAAAGAGGTTAAGAATGAATGTCCTTTCAGTCATTAAACAGTCATATCAGTCATTTAGAAACCATAGCAGTTATATGTGGTACATCCAATAGCAAAACAGTACAGTAGGTCTTAATAGACCGAACAGTCAGTTAATGGCCATCATAACAATAAACAGTAATGGTTCCAAACATGGGAACCGACAGAGATCTCTGTGATAGTAGCAGTAACAGTACAGTAACAGTAAATTGCTATTGATACCACAGATACAGTTTACAAATAGGACAAACATTCACTCATTAAACAATAACGTTTCAGTAAACAGAACAGTTGATCTTTCAGAAAATATTCATAATTGAACATATCTTTACAACATTGTTACTCACAGAGCACTGCGCTATAAGCAGCTAATAAGCGTCCTCGGATGCCAACCCTACACAGTTACAGAATGAACACACACTAAGTTACACACTTGGGATAGACAAACTAGCCCCTTAACTTGACTTGGTGTGGTCCTATATCAATATCCTCATTAAGATGACTTAAACTAGGCCTAGGAATGCCTATGATGAAATGAAGATGCAAAGATGCACTTTAAAACACTTTTCAAAGTTTCAAAAAACACGGGTCTCGCTCAAGCGTGGCTTTATATGCTTGAGCGGACATGCAAACAAAGGATCTCCGCTCGAGCGTGACTTCCTTCGCTCGAGCGGACTGTAAACTCAAGCAAAAGTATTGGATGCATGCAATTCACGCTCGATGGGTGCTCGACCTCTACTCGAGCGTGCATTCCCTCACTCGAGCGGACTGTAAACATATGAAAAGTACTGGATACACGGATTTCACACTCGAGCGTTACTTTCCTCGCTCGAGCGGGATACATGTACACAGAGTGCACGCTCGAACGTGAAGTCTTACGTTCGAGCGTGGGTCCAAAATCTTGAATTTCCAAATTGAACCTCCAAGCTCAAATTCAACACTTAAAGCATCAAATTCGATTCTTTTGGGCCAATTTTCTGGAAAACACTTTAAAACTCATAATATAACATGTTTCAAAGATCAATTTGCAAAATCAAAGCCCAAAGGTAGTTCAATTAAACACAAATCCAAACAAAACTTCATGAACATAATGTATATGTAACATGTAAGTGTTCAATTGAAATCAAAGTTTCAAATACTTGATCAAATGAGTCAATTCACTCAAAAACATGATGAATTCATGGACCATAGCTAGAATATAGACATGCATGTGAGGATTTCCATGAAATCAACCTCAAAACTCAACAATGTGTACATGCATGTATGATTTAGCTACTCAAATCAACTCTTTAAACCAATTCTTGACTTAGATCACTAATGACTCATGAACCATGCAAGAACCAACTTGAATTCATAAACTAAAGAATAAATATCCTACCTTAGGTCCTCAATTTCAAGTCTAGGAGCTCAATTATGCAATCAACCTTCAATTTCTTCAAGTCTCCAAGTTAAATTTGTTGAAATCAAGTTTTCCTCTATTTCTCTCTCTCTCTCCCCCACGGTTTGGTCTTCAAAGATGAACAAATGATGTATCCAACATGAATGAGGTAGAAAATGGATGGTCTAGTGTCAAACCACTAAGTGGCAATTAGGTAAATAACTTGAACTAATGTAATTTAGCTTTATTTAATCTAATTTAATCGTTCCAAATCAAATTTAAATTTAACCTGCCATAAAATCATATAAATTCTAATTAGCATGAAACACCAATCAGTTTCTGATTTGGCCGCCAATAAAGTCTTCAATTTGCAGTTCAAAACTTAAAACATGAACAGATCAATCAATTGAAAAACGGATAGAAATGCAATCAAACAACATACTCGTGCAATCAGTTTAGGATTTCATCATAATTAGTTACTTATCATGTTCAGTCACAGTCTAGTAGTAATCAGAGGTGAGGGTTGTCACAGTATTTTCGGACGAGTGTCCCTTGTCCCCTAAAAGAGACAAAAATGTGATGGATCCACTTATTCAACCAATCACAATTAAGTAGGAGCGCAACATCAGCTTACCCCTGGAGCAAAGAACAATTTTCTGCTTCATAGGTGGCTGGAAGCACTGATGTTCAAAACCTCAGAGAGGGAAGTCCTGAACGCAGTGCAGTGGAGCAAAATTCAAGTGGTAGCGAAAAGGAGGAAGAATAAGAGAGACGGCTCAGGTAGCTATCCAGGTGAGGCCAGTGCTATAAAGCCTGCTGGGAAGTTTACTTTCAAGTGTTTAATATAGCAACTTGGAATATTAGGGGTCTAAATGAACCCATAAAGCAGGGAGAGGTAGAGCAGTTTGCAAATGAAGAAAATATTACGATTTTTGATCTTTTTGGAGACAGAAGTTAAGCTAGTTAATGCAGGTACGATTTTTACATCCATGTTTCTTGATTGATGTTATGAGAGAAATTACAACTACATTGAGGCAAAGTTTGGATCTGTTGGGATCTAGGGTTTGCAAGTGTGAGCAGTATTACAAAGCCTGATCAGTGGATTCATTGCATAGTAGTTATGACAACAATATGCCTTTTGCTGCATCTTTTGTCTATGCCCTAAACAAGTATAGGGTGATACAGTCTGTCAGTTGAAATTGAAGATTTGTTGACTTCGTTTGGGGGTTTTATTGCTATTGCCCTAAACAAGTATTATTTGGGGATTTATTGCTATTAGGCATCCTCATGAAAGATTTGGAGGAAAGGATTCTTGGCAGCCTAAAATGGAAGAACTTAATGAATGTTTGCTTAAATCAAATTTGGAAGATTTTAGGTACTTTGGCCATCAGTTCACTTGGTCAAATAAGCAAGAGAGGGGTGGGTATGTCTCCACAAAAATAGACAGGTTGCTTGTGAGTGAGGGGTAGGTCAATAAATTCTGTGATGCGGATGCTGAATTTGCAACATCCTAGTTATCAGATCACCCTCCACCTGTCCTAAATATGAAGTTAGAAGAGGGAAGATCAAAGAAGCCTTTCAAATTTTTAGATTGCTGGGCAACGCGTGATACGTTTGTTTCTCTGGTGGAGAAGGTGTGGAACTAAGACACTCATAGTGCATTTGTTTGGACGGACTAGATAAGGAGGATTGTAATCCATCCGACTATTAGTTCTGCGATATATTGTCTCTGGATTATTTGGTTGGATTGAATTTTTATCCTATGTTTGTTTAGTCATGGGATTAAATGTCTAGATTAGACTATTTTTAATGAATCTAATGTTTGTTTGGGATATTACGGAGAAGAATAAATGTTCAAATGGCTATTTTATCTTTTTCAATTATTTACTAAGTAATATCAATATTAAACATAGCTTTAATATTTTAATTATTTTTAGCTAGATTAAATAAAAATTTATTTTATTTTATTTTTTGCACAATTAAATAAATTTATTTTTAAAAAATTAAATAAATTAAATATCAATAAAATATTTATTATTTTTTAATTAAAATTTTAAATAAATTTATTTTAAATAATAATAATAATAATGAAATAATGAAATAAAATAAAACATCTATTAAAATTTAAATAATGAAATTAAATAAAATATAAACAAAATTTTAAAATAAAACATCAATAAAATATTTATAAAAAATTATTTTAAAAAATTAAATAAATAAAACAAAAATAAAAATAAAATAAAATAATTTTATTTTTAAATTGAGACATTTAAATTTTATTAAATTTTACTAAATATAATACATAATTAAATACCACAGGGCAAAAAAATGTAATTTTATTAGCTAATCCCATGGAAAGAGTTATCCAATGGTTTTTATCCCACCCCCCCCCCCCCCATGGGATACCACAGCCCCACAAATATGGGACTAATATTTCAGAGGGACTATTAATCCAGAGCAAAACTTTTGAAACAAACAACGGACTATTAACCTATCCAGACTAATAGTCTAATCCCATGCCCAATCCTTCCAAAACAAACACCCCCTCAAGGAACTCATATGTTTCAAGTGTGCCACAAACTTAAGAAATTCAGTTCTGTTTTGTAGCTCGAAAAAACTGAGGCTTGAAATGGCTCGAATCCAAAACGACGTTGTTTTGGAATTTTTTTTTTTTTTTATCTTCTCTCTATTCTGAAACAGAGAGGATGAAGAAGAAATCAGAAGAAGAAGAAGAGATTGAGCAGGGGACCAATCACAGATTATCATCAACAATAACCACAACAACACACAACAATATCATCATCATCATCATCATCAAACACAGATTTTCATATTCAAAATGAAAAAAAAAAAAAAAACAAACACAGATCTACATTGTCGCACTGTCGCCCATCACCGTCTCGCACCGTCGCCATCCTTGTCTCGCACCGTCGCCAACTCTCTCTCTCTCTCTCTCTCTTTTTGTGTGTTCGCCCTCCCTCTTTTTCTTCTCTCTTCTCTCGCTTTCTCTCACTCTCTCTCTCTCTTCCTCCCTCCCTGTTTCAGATACAAAAGAGAAAGAAGAAAAAAAAAAAAAAAAAAAACGGCGTCATTTTACAATTCAAGCCAATCGAGCCTTGGACTTTTCAAGCTACAAGCTATTTTCTAAGAAGTTAAAGGTAGAACTTAAGATCGTCAATACCAAGGTGTTTAGTGATCCGTCAAGAAGATTGGATGCTTTGAGGGCTAAGTTGATCAGGTGCCAGAGGGATCTTTGACAAGAATCCACAGGATGTAACTCTACAACAAGAAGAAAGAGAATGATAGAAAAGAGAGTATTGACCATTGAAAAAATATAAATATAAAATAATAATAAAAATTGAAAAAAAGAATTATACACCTATTTGGCTTATTAAAATAAAATAAAAAAATTAGATACTTATTTGGCGTATTTTTCATGTATCTTCGCGTATCCTGCTCTATCTCTCAAGTATTCTTCGCATATCTTTCCTATATCGAAAATTGAAGAAAAAAATTAAATACTTATTTACCGTATTTGATACATATCTCACTATAGTGGACACATATCCGTATTCGATACGTGTCCGATGCTCTTACGGGTACCTTTTTTCATGGAGGGTAGCAGGGCTGAGGACAGCATATTGAGACAAAAGTCCAGAATTCAGTGGCCAAATTTGGGGGGCCCAAAATAAGTTTTTCAGTGGAAAATTTGTGACTATTCCATCCGAATGGTCACAATAGCTATTCAAAAAGTCAAGAATTTACCTATATGAATAAGGGGAAATAACAACTCAGTCGCACACTACAAAAAATTATAAATTGATAGAAAAGTTTATACATTTTAATAATTAAAATAATATACCTTAATATGATTATATATATATATATATTGATGTTACCACTATGCAGTTATTTCCCCTATAACTAACTCATGTTGCATTCATTCCGCGTCGAACCATCTTGTTTCTTCTATTCCTTTTGCATTTTGTTTCTTCTATAAAAGAAAGTAGCACAATAAGATTTGCTAGACTTACAAATTGAAGTGTTGTTTCTACAAAGTTCTAATCATTATATCTTAGGAGATGAACATCCAATAATCTCGTAAGTACTGTAACGAGAGACGAATTCGTCTTAATGAAATTGTGTCAAACACATGATTCAATCAAAATACATAATTTGCATTATGTCTGTAAATATTTTCTATTTTTGTATTTTAGTTTTCTTGATTTTTTTTTCCAATACTATTTCCAGATTGAGATTTTGTTTTTATATTTAGATTAATTATATGTTTCATATGAGTAAAAATTTAGTGTAATTGATGATGTGGTATCACCAACAAATAATAAACTACGTAATTTGGACAGTCAATCCTATTTTCAAGTATAACTGCCTTGAGTTCCGCAACAAAAAAAATAAAATAAAAATAAAAAATACAACTACCTTGTCACATATACATAAAGAACATGTTTGTTTGGACAGATTAGATATGAAGGGATTGTAATCCAGTAAACTGTTAATCCTATAATACATAGTCCCTCCCTAGCTTATTTGGTTAAAAATGATGTGTATCCCATATTTGTTTAATTATGGGATTAGAAGTCAAGAAAAGATTATGTTTAAATTTTTTTTTTCCACAAAACTTTTTATTTTTTTATAAAAAAATTAAAAATTAGTTTCTGAAAACTAAACCAAACATGTCCTAAATATTTGGATAAAATTGCCTTTTGACTAGTTAATCCAAATAAGGGCTTGTCTAGGGACTACGTATCCCACCCCTCCTCCCAAGATAGAATAGTCTCACATATAGGGGACTAACAGTCCAATCTGATTATTAGTCTAACCTATAATTTTTCAATCAAATAATGGATTATTCGATATGTTGGATATGGAGTCTAATCCTATCATGACCCAAACTCGCCTCTAGAGGTTTAGCGTCGTAACCGGCCAGCAATCCTTGGATTACCAAAGGCCTCTTAATAGAATAACATATAATTAGGGGTTGTGGAAGCAATATATAAATATACGTAGTCTATTGAGTTGTGTTGACATATATGAGACAGAAAATTATAAACTTTATACACATACACGTGACGTCAATTGAAACAGTCTTTATCACATTCATTACAGATATAGCCAAAATGGACTTAGCCCAATATACAAATAGCAAAAAACTTGTTCTATACCCAAGGAAAGACAAGGTTTTTAAACACAAGCCATTTAAACTTGACTCACTCACAAAAGGGAACCTCCTCGGGAGGCACGGTGGTTGGCTAATAAAATAGAATCCTAGGCCTTCAACTCTAGGCCTGGTCAGGTGCCTGATCACCTACATACATAATATAAATAGTGAGCAGGAGCCCAGTGAATAATAATAGAGTAAAAAATTTCATAAATGATATCCATTTCAAATTCAAAAAAATCATAATTTCATATTCATATATATATATATATATATATATTCTTATGATCAAATGAACATGCATACATGATTTGTTTTTCTCTTCTAGTTCATTAGCTTAATTCATGCATTGATTTACTTAATTCTCTTAGTTCCTTACTTAAGTGAGTCTAATCATAAAGCTTAAGGGTTGATTCCTTACCTAGGGTCCATAATCTCTTAAATTCTAATGATCTCTTGCTTAATCTCACCAATTTCTTTCAATTCCTCTAGTAGTTGCTAGCTTGTCTTCAATTCTCTTCAAGTTTGGCTCTAATTTCCCTCTCTCTCTCTCTCTCTCTCTCTCTCTCTCTCTCTCTCTCACAGTTGGTATCAACAAAATGATGGAGAAAGATGAGTTGAGATGCATATAGAAGCCTTATATAGGCTTGGTTAGTGGACTAATGAATTAGGCTTACCACTAATCAAATGAGCATTAATTATTCTAATTATTTCATTCTGCATTAAATTTTGATTGAACCTACTATAAAATTCTAAAAATTCTAATTAACACATAAATCAAATCAATTTCTAAATCAGATGCCGATAAGGCCTTCAATCCGCAACCAAAATGAAAACATGAACAGATCTTTCTATGCTAAACAGATATAAACACAAATAAGGCAATATATGATGCAAAACTTCACTTAAATTTCTTATTAGGTATAATTAAGTATGGGTTAACATTAATCATGGGTCGGGGTTGTTACAAATTCCTCCAAACAAACACCCCCAGAGGGTAAAAGACAAGAAACGATTGGATGTGATACCAATGACATTGTATCACTATTGAAGTTTTTTTGGTTTCATACATAATACATATAAGATTATTCTGACATCCTCTAGAGTGATTTTTCTTTCTAATTAAGGTGATCTTAGAGGTTTTTTTATTATATTTTTGAGATTTAATTTTACAAAAGTTAAGGGTATAATAGTCATTTCACCTTCTAACTCTCAAACTCTAACTGCTTTCTTCTTTTGCACTTTAAAAGTCAAGTAAAACGTAAGTGTAACGGTGATACCATGTCATCATGCAAGCATGGTATTATCAACCAGTTATACCATAACACATGATTAAGTGAACCCCACATATTGTAACCATTCATTCATGTCATTGTTATACATGGTGAGTAAGTGATAACATGATGATGTCATATCACCATTATAATGAATTTTTTCCCCTAAAAGTCACATTTAAAAAACGTCACTGTAAAAGATCTTGACTCTATTAGGAAATCGTCTCTTCTTAATTAGGATTGGTGAGACAAAATAGTAAATAAGAAAGATAAAACGAATAAAAAAACTACACACACCAGAACATAATAATTTACATAGTTCACTCCAGCAGTTTTCATTATGATTAGAAAACAATACAACTCTCTATAGATAGGTCCCTTCCTACATCTATTTATAAGTATAGAATTAGAGTAACACAAAATTAATAAGGAATTATCAAAAGTAATCAAAAATTCGGGCCAAACCCTCATTGGACTTGGGACCAAGTGAATGATACTTATCAGGATCCACAAGACCCAAAAAAACTCAACTATTGAACCGGTGAAGTGATATACTGTTACTTCCTTGTTTGGAAAGTGAAAAAAATGCTTGAAAAGTCAAAAAAATACTTAGTTGTCACATCACTTTCCTAATTTTTTATATGTTTTTTTCGTAAAAAAAAAACCAAAAAATTAACTAGAATAGTCAATTCCCAAACAAGCAAGGCCAGAGAGTTAACACCCTTAAAGACGTCAACGAGATTGGCCCTGTTTGGTAGCGCTGTGAGAAAGTGATTATAGATTATAGCTTAACAGATTATAGCTTACAGTTGTGAGCATAAGCTGGTAACATGTTTGGTATAGCTGTGAGATTATAGATTTAAGTAGCAGAATAGTGTTTGGTAAATAAGCTGTAAAATAGCTTTTTTTGTATAATTGACTTTTTTGCCTTTGTATGATATAAAAATGTTAATTTTGTCAGTTTTAGTATTAAAATTATTTCATTAATAAAAGTTAATATAATTAGTATTAAAATTAGTATAATTAATAAAAGTTATTATAATTAGCACTAAAATTATTAATTAGTATCAATTAATTCCTTAATTAGTCTGAATTAATACTAAATAATTAGTATTACAGAAATCATTATTTTTATTAACAGTATCAATTGTTAATTTTGTTTAATTTATTAATTCATTACAATTAATATCAATTAATATACATGTTATTTCATTTACTAGAAGTTATTTCATTTTTTATTATTTTGTTTTGTTTTCATTAATATAAATTAGAACAATTATTACAATTTTTTAATTATTATTTATTGATATTAATTGAAATAAATTTATTTAAATTGTGCAATTTATTTTAATTGATTATTTTTGTTTTTAATTGGTAAAGAAATTACCAAATAAATTTATTTTTGTTTTTAATTATTATTTATTGATATTAATCAAAATAAATTTATTTAAATTGTGTAGTTTATTTTAATTGATTATTTTTGTTTTTAATTTTTGTTTTTAATTGGTAAAGAAATTATCAAATAAATTTATTTTTGTTTTTAATTATTATTTTTTAATTTTTTTTTCTTCTCTTCCTTCATTATGAACCTTCCGTACGTCGGAAATTTGCAACCTAGCCACCGCCGCGATCTGGAACGGCAGAGAGGGAGTGTCGTCGCTCGTCACCGTTCACCTGCTTGAACAACGCCGGAGATGGTTTATTGGTTTGTGAGAAACAGAGAGAGAGAGAGAGAGAGAGAGAGAGAGAGTCGACGACGACGACAGATCGCGATGCCTAGGGTTTTGAGATCGCAATGCCTTGAGATCGCGATGACGGCGACTTTGGATCAACCCAGATCTTCATCTTCATCGGCATCTTCATCTTTATCGAGAGAGAGAGAGAGAGAGAGAGCACAACGTCGGAAATTACCTCGACATGCCAAAAATTGCCTCCACACTGCCAAAAATTGCCTTCATCGAGAGAGAGATAGAGTGAACAGTGTTTTCAGACAGGTATATATAATGGCATTTTCGTAAATAATAGAGACTAGGAGGGGCATTTAAGTCATTTTATCACCCACTACACAGCTACGCACTTAAACTATGGGAATAAGCATCTCCAGACCTACTTGGAAAATAAGTTGAAAATTAGCTTTATTTAAGCTATAAGTTGGTGAAATAATTTTTACCAAACACTTTAAAATAACTTATTTTAAGCTATAAGTTGCTTTAAGCTACAAATAAGTTTTACCAAACGGGGCTATTACCCTATGGAAGATGCCCAGAAAGTTGATTTCCACCAAGCAACAGTCTCCTCAAATGAGGAAGAGCCATCCATCCTTGAGGAATTGTACCAGTGAAGCGATTGTTACTTGCATTGAACACTGTCAAAGTCTTCAAGGATGACACTCCAGCTGGGATTTCACCAGAAAACATGTTTTTACTAATCGCGATCCCTGATAAATTCGACGCTAATTGATCAGGAAGCTGACCAGAAAATGAATTGTCATTAAGAGACAACCATGTCAAATTGATCGACGTCCACAAACTAGATGGAATGCTTCCAGAAAGTCGATTTCCATTGACTAGTACGGTCAATAAGCTCCTGCAATTCCCAAGTGAATTTGGCAATTCGCCAATTAGATCGTTGTCAAAAGCTATGACTCCGGTCAATGCCCTATTAGCACACAAGTACTCCGTCAAGTTACCAGTAAAATGGTTTGAAGAGACCTGAAACTCTTTGAGCATCGAGTATTTTCCCAAGTCCGGTGGAAGTACCCGTGAGAGGTTATTGCTAAACAATTTAACGACTTCTAAGGAGGGAAGACGGCCAATACTTGCCGGTAGCTTACCGGATAATTGATTGAAAATCAGATCCAAACCCGACAATTTTGTCAATTTTCCAAAATCATCAGGTATTGTTCCGTTTAAGTTGTTCGCGGATAGATCAAGTTCCACCAAATTCAAAGCTTCAACCACCTGAGGAATAGCCCCGGACAACTAATTTCTGAAAAGATACAGAATTGTTAAATTGTTCAACAAGAACAAACCACTTGGAATGTTACAGTCAAGCTATTTATTGACAAGTCAAGGACCTCGAGCGCCGTCAAATTTCGGATTGTTTCCGGGATTTCTCCCACCAACCCTAATTCTCTCATCTGCAATTTGAGAAATCTAGAAATCCGCTAGATATTGATTTGTGATTATGTATCAATTTAAAGCAATAAACAATCCCAATCAAACAATCAAGACAAATCGACACAACAATTTTAACGTGAAAAAACCACAATTGGAGCACCTCCAATTGTGATAAAAAAAATCACCGGCAACGGTCACAAAACAATCCACTAAGAAGATATAAAGGAATTACACAGGTATACTCTCAATTACCTAGTGAATCCACGCCCGAATTGAACCAACCCCTATGTGTCTCTTCCAACCCCGTCTTCACCTCGAAATTGTCTTGACGATGAGCCACTCCAGAATCCACGAAAGCTTCAGGTTCGAATTCTTCAGAATCCACCGAAGAACAACTCTCTCTTTTGTGTAGAACAAACAAATAATCCTTTGATGTATACTCTTTAAACCATGAGTTGAATACTCAATCAAAACATCAAAGAAACCTAGCAAAATATCCCCAGATATAAATCCTAGAACCCAAGAAGAAGATCTGGAGAAGTAATCCTAGTTTTGGACTAAAACAAATACTTATAGAAATCTGGGACTGCGAAGCTCGCTCGAGCAAAGACTCTCTCGCTCGAGCGAGGAACCAAAAACGTGTGTTTTCCATAAGTGGCTTCGCTTGAGCCACGCACCCTTCGCTCGAGCGTACATTCATCTCTTTCAGGTTTTTACACAGACGCAGCCTTCGCTGCAGCGAGAACTCTTTCGCTCCAGCGAGCAAGGGCGGACAGGCAACTTTGAATGCAATTTTGCATTTTCCTTCGGGGGCACTGCCCCTCGACCCCGCCATAATCAGCGTCATAATCAGCGAAGTGGCAATCTTGAAAAAATTAACATCACAAACTTCTCTACACGGCACAATTTGGGTTGAATACGCATCTAACAAACTCATAGTCTCACTGAAATAAAAGTGCAAAACAAGTACAACTGAAAGGAGTTTTGTCAACCGGGATTGCCAAGAATAAAAACCTAACACAATTCTTTCAGTTTCTTCAACTGGGTAAAGCTCGAAGGTATAGCCATCATTGAGAAATTATTAAAAGACATCTCTAGTACTTCAAGATTTAACAAGTTATCGATTTCTGATGGGAAAGAGCCGTTGAACCCATTTAGAATAACCTGGAGAATTCTCAGCTCTGGGAACTTCCTAATTGTTGCAAGAATGTCACCGATGAAGATGTTGCCGCTGAGGTTGAGAGACTGGAGCTGAGTTGACAACCGGTCAATGTCGCTGGGAATTGGGCCGGTGAAAGAGTTTTGTGAGAGGTCAAGGATTTTGAGCTTGGAACAGTTGTAGAGACTGGTTGGGAATGGCCCGGAAAATAAATTGTATTGAAGATCAATGAGGGTAAGGTTTTGGAGGTCACAAATGAAGGGAGGTACTGTTCCAGTGATGTTTGTGTCGATGAGTGAAAGTCCGGTGACCGAGCCGTTGGTGCAGGTGATCTCAGGCCAATCACAGTGGGTAGAGGTTGAGTTCCTGTGATTAATGGGTGTTGTGTCAGACCAGTGTTGTTTCAGTTTCAATAAGATTGATTGTTCTGAATTAGAAGTAGTAGTTTGGGAGGTTCCATGGAAGGGGAAGATGAGGAAGAGGAGAGAGAGTATGGAGAGAGGAATTTTTGACATTTTTGGAGAGGTGGGTTTTGGGTGGTGGCTTTTTTTTGTTTTCCGGTGAGAAGCCTGCGGAAGCGGAGGTCAGGCGGCGGGGCGGCGAGAGGGTTGGATTGCTATGGGAAGCACTATGAAATGTAAGACTAACACCCAATTTTTCAAAGTTATAATATGCAGTATAGTCTACTTTGGTCGATGGCCACTAATATGAAGACACTGAAATGATATGGATTTTTTTCTCTGATATCTTGAATATAAAAATAAATAAATAAATAAATTACAATTACAACTTGTAGTTTATTTAAAATACTAATTAGTTTGTTTGATTTGGATTTTCAAGAAAAAAATTGAAATTTTTTTTCATTTTTTTTCACTGAATTTTTTTAATATTTTAAATAATTTTTTAATTTTTAGATACACCTAACATAAATATACTTAAAATGTATAATACTTGTGAAATTTTTTTAAGAAAATTCACTAAATACCAAAAATAAAAAAATATATATATTTGAAAATTTAGTAAATTTTTGTATTCTTATGTATTTATTGATTTTTTTTCAAATATTTTTTTGCAAATATTTTACTTTTTAGATACATCTAAAAAAGAAGCATCCTAAAAAAGTTTTAAAAAAGTTTGCTTAAAATTTAAAAAATATTCACCAGAAAAAAAAAAAAAAAAAACGAAAAACAAAAGAGTCAATTTTTAGAAAGTTAAATTTAAAAAATTAAAATCAAACACACTGAATTATTTTTTGCGATTTTAAAAATTACATTGTAACCGTATAACAAATAATTTATTTCATCAATCAATCATTAAATTAATTAATCATGTCTAATGACATTAGTAGTATATCTTAATTAACAGTTCTGATAATTTTACTGTTATATAGGAGGATAGATAAGAATTTTTTTTTTTTTTAAATTCTATGACAACTTTTGATAAGGATAGTTTGTAATTTTTATAATCATAAAGGGTAATTTGTATTTTAAATAAATTAAAAAATATATATTTATAATTTACCAAAAAAAAATGATTGGACAACTTTGCTTCTTACTTACCATCACAAGGTCCATTTTAATGGAATAGTGTTATATAAGTAAAATAACTATACAGAAAATCAATATCAACTATGTGATAAGTTTTGATTTTCACTTTAAAACAAAATTTATGAAAATGATTTATACTTTTAAAAAATATTATTGTTACATCATTTTGGTTGAGAATTACGTTTATAAATTATGTAAGCATATTATCTTTTAATTTTTTATTTTTTTATAATTTGATTGGTTCATTTTTTAAATCTGTGATAATAAAAATAAATAAATTAATGTCAATAATTATAGTTATATGATTTATGAAATTTATTTTTAAAAAATTGTTATATGTTTTTGTTGGCTTTTTGACTTTCGAAGGGTGTTTTTGTAAATGCGAGCGTGCCAGTAAGGATCAATTAGTCCTTACAGAAATTATAATTGCCAACCAATTATCAGACGATTGTGTTTTAGTTCTTTCAGCCTCAATGAAGAAGACTTTTACTGGTGGTTTAACTCAGAAGAAATTAAGCAAAATAACAATTGAAGTATTTTGTTAAAATGAACACCTACAATGATCCAAACTCAGCCTCGAAGAGGTTTACAGCAACAGTCTACTTGAAACTACTCCTATGAACGAAGTACAGTGCAGGAATTTAAAGTGCAGGAATATAAAGAACAGGTATTTAAAGTGCAGGAAATGTAAAGACTGGAAATGTAAAAACTGGAAAGAAAATATGAAGTAAATGACTGGTTTGTTGGATCTGAGTCTGGGGATTTTTTCTGGGACCTTCCCTGCTATTTATACTTCTCAAGGATGACCTTCGAACTGCACTTCAAACCGTCGAACTGCTCCTCCATGATCGCTGATCATGTTGCCTTGTAAGTAGTTCCACTACGCCATTATTTGCAGTTAGGCTTCTGTAGACGTCCCCGAACGCATCCCGGGGAAAGGGGAGTGCGAATCCCCCCCCCCCGTTCTGGTTCGATATGGGGTCTACTACAGTTCAAGGACTCAAATGTCACGGTTCTTAATCTTGAACCAAAGAGTCCAAATCCGGCAAATCGTTTTGAAAACAGATTTTTTGAAAGAAGTGCCAATCATGGACTGCTTCGCCAGATACAGAGTCGCCACCTAAATGTTTTTTAAATGGGAAATTTAGGAAACCCTGACTCGGTGCCAAAGGCCACGTGTCCGTCATCACCAAAGTTGCCTCAGCTCGGGAACTTGGGTACGATTGGGGAAGGTCACTTCGTGAGCACCCCCGCTCGCCCGGTCAAAGACCGGTCTCTACTAACCAATCTTATTTTGAAAACATTGTGAGTTCTTATTCCGGTTATTAGCCTAGGTTACTATGTGATGCGCACAGCATACAAGTATAGACTGAATCGCCTGAATTGGAACAAAACACTTCATGTCTGTTTGTTTGAAAATGGTTTGATGGTGCTACCCGCAGGTAGGCTAAGACGCGGATTTGCCACCCTCAGGTGGGCTTAGAAAACATGATTTTGCCACTTCTAGTGGGCTTAAAGCAAACATTGGATGAATTGTCCCAATTCAAGTAACTCAACCTCCACCCACAGGCATTCAAGGCAGTTACATCACATAAGCATATAGCCTCATGGTAAGCATGCTATTCATGGCAACACTCACACGCATGCAAGGATGCTAAAGCATAAAACTCACCGAGTACTCCAAGCTAAAAAAGAAGCTCGTTAGAAATCCATGCATGGACCTAAGCATACTGAAATGTCTAATGCAACACATGCGAAGATGCAACTATAGCAGGCTCGGTTATTCTAAACGTGGCACATGAAATGCTACAACTAACACGTATTTAATTTGGAATTGAAATACAAATGCAGTTTGTATGATGCGCCGAGCCCGGTGCGTGCAAAACAGATGAATGATGCAAACATGTTGTCATACTGTATGCTAATTGAAATATGCCCTATATCTAACCATCATAAGCGGGTAAATAAAAGGGAAGAAAGAAGTGGGGGTTGGAAGACATACATCACACTCACCCACACTTATTACAATTATGCCCTCGCGCAGAGGGTCCGAATAAATATACAGTCCGAAATAAAAGAATAATACAGTCCGAATAATACAGATTCCTAATTAATTAACAAATTAACTGAGAAAAACTGTAAACTGGCATGCAAGCCAGGGGGCTGCCTTGACTCCGCTCCGGATAATAAAATGATGCATGTTGAGCTGCTTTGCGCAGAAATCCGCTGGGATGCCCCAATTAGCCTCTGTTTGCAATGTTCTTCGAAATGTGTGCCAAGCCTCGGAAGACTACTGATTCTTTATTTTGGCTGCAACAGAGAGCAGGAAAGGGGCATAGCAATGTATTTCACAAATATATGCATGCCTCGATCCTCGTGCCACCAATCACGCATATCGATGCATGATGGCCGAGGAATCGGATTGCACAACTCGATATAGGATGAATGCCGATGGATGAAAATGAAGTGCCTCGAAGTGCGCGCACATGGGCACGCAAACCGAGGCAATGGCCCTAAGGCATGAAATGACATGGAAAATGATATGCAAACGTGCAAATGGAATTTCAGCACTCACAAATGATGCAAAACAGTCCCGAAAGGTGGGGAAATGACACCAAATGCACGGAATGGTCCCGAAATGCGATATTAAGCACCCGAAATGGCCTACAACCATACTAAACATGCATAATTGGTACATGACATGCAAAACAGTAGCAAGACAGCCCCAAAATAGCATTTTTTACAGTACAAAACATGGCGAAATAGTAAGCATAGATAGGACAACAATGGTATGCAAAAATGGGGGCCAAGAGAGGGGTATTGAAACAAGTGATGTATGCGATGCTCAAAATGAAAAATTTCCTTCTACAACACTAAAGAGGGACTAAAAATGTGAACATTTACAGTAGATGACATCCCCCAAATCAGTATGAAAACATGCTAAAAATGTCATGCAAGAACTGGGATACATAGGGCTATAACATGAGGTACCCCAAACATTCATCAAAACAGCAAAGACCCTTAATGAAATATGTCAAGAAGATCAAAATATGACTCTTTCCAGCTCTGATGATGGCCGAAAACAGAAGCTAGATAGGCTTAAAAAAGCATGCAAAAATGGGGGCCAAAGAGGGATATAATGACAAGCACAACATGGAGACCCCCAACAAGGTTTATCCCTTCTACAATGTTGTAGAGGGACACAAAATAAGCTTACTCACAGTTCATGACATGCTCCAAAACAGACTACATGTAGGTCAAACAAATCATGCAAATTTACGGTAAATATGAGAGATTATGAAGCAAGTGCATGATAGAGAGGCCAAACAGGTTGAGCCTTTCTTCAATGTTGAAGAGGGGCTCAAAATAGGCCCACTCACAGTTTACATTATGCTCGAAAACAGATCACACATAGGCCAAATATTCAATGCAAAATAATGGCATATAAGAGGATATTGAAACAAGTGCAAGATGGAGGGCTCAAACAGGGTTGAGACCTTGAACAAACATGAAGAATAGCTAAAAATAGACCTAGTTTCAGTTAAGGTCGGAGCTCAAAACAATAAGAAAATAGGCTTAATAAATGAGGCAAAAATGGGCTACAAAAGAGGGAAAGTGAGACTTACCCTTGTAGACAAGTCTTGGCTGCCTTTTGCTTGAAGAATGGGAGCCTCTTAGCTGCTGGAAAGCTCTCCTAGCTGCTGGAATGGAGTTGTGATGGTAGAGCTTGAAGATGATGAAGAAATGGCACCAAAACTTGAAGGAAATGAAGTTGTATGTCTGTATATGCTCCAACCAATGCTTGTAATCTCTTCTCTTGAGTTGGGAGGACACCAATGTAGACAAGAGAGGGAGAGAGGAATCCTTGGCCAAATGGAGGGAAATGAGCTCTTATTTCCCTCCAAAAGGTTCCCCCGGATCAGATATTTTTGGGGGAAAATCAAAGCACAGCTGGAATGCACACATCCCAAGGAAGCAGGCCGGCTAGGCACTTTTGCTGCAGGTGGCCGGACGGCCACCCCCCATGGCCGGCCGGCTAGGGGCAAAATGGTCATTTGAGAATTTCTGGCCGGCCACCAAAGATTGGTGTCCTCCCATGTGTGTACAACAAGACCCTATGGTTGGAAATTGGCAACTTTGAAACAGGAGAAACAACAAGCCACTTTTCAAAGAGGTTCAAAAATGGACCAAAGAATTACTGGCCGGCCATGTGTTTTTAGGGTCCTCCCATGTGTGTACAACACAAATATGTGGTTTTGGCTCGAAGAAAATGGCCCTAGGGTGTTCAACATTAGCCCGGAAGTGAGAAAAACGGGCCCTGGGGGGCGCCGGAAGAGCATAACTGGTTGCTGAGACAATTGCTGGCCTCCCACCCTCCAGTGATCTTCCTGGTGATAAAACAGAGGTACCTGCCAAAAATGAACAAAAACCGATGCAAAACGAATGCTCGGGGGCCAAAACACGCAGTTCGGGGTCCCGAAAACCGGCCGTTAAGCACCGAAAGTGGTGTTTGGCCACAAAGTGGGTATCTGAGACCCCAGTGTCCCTTGAAAGGGAGTAAATGAGATGCATGCCAAAAACCGGAGGAATCGGAGATGGTTAGACGGTCCCGAACCGAGGCACACGACCTGACGGCTCCGAAAACCGGGAACCGGGCTCCGAAATGGGCAAAATGGCCTACGGCCACGAAATGTAGCCCACGGCCACTGAGAGATGGTCTACGGGACCTCTCCCTCCCCTCAGGAAAGAAAACAGAGAAAACCGAGTCTGGTTCGCAAACCAAGGCAAGGCACAGAAGAGGGTTCGGAAGTCCGGAGGCAGGGCGCACGGCCACGACTCTGAGACTTCTGAACGAGCACAATATGCAACATCACCGAGCGCTCAATCGGTGACGTCTGAGTCTTAAGGTCGGTCAAAAATGGGGTGTCTACAGCTTCCCTCCTATATTTGAATTTGAATGTGAGCAACCGTTGAAGCCACGTCACCTTGCATCTCTTTATTGATCCAATGTTACTCAGATCACATGAGAACCAATATTAACTGCCACGTGTATGATCAGGATTGAAGACTTGAATAATCTCCCCATAATACCCTTACTCTGCCACGTGTCGAATTGTAACTGGCTTTTACAAAATATATAGCTAACATTACCCCCCGCACTAATATATCCAATACTTGGTGATATTAGTGGATCACAGTTTTTTCCCGCGCTTTTAGAACGTGCATGGAGTCCATAGTCTGGAAACACAACCGTCATCTATTTGGTGGTCATTTGCATTAACTCTCTTTCAATTTGTCGAACATCCCAATACCTTAGTATTCGAACAGACTATGGCTAAATCAACTTCCCTTTCTATTGATCAAGCATATGAAGAGCCATTGAGTAATGCTGCTTCTCCTCGAAAGAACCTCCACACATTCATTAGTCACCTTTACCCGCCTGGGAGCCTTTGCAAATTACCAACCTTTGGACTACGAACACATTGCCCTTAATCCTTTGATTCAAAAAGTTGCAGATATAGATACAAGAAGTTCTTCTTCTAACTTCCCCTTGTACCTCGAACAAACTGCTCTCAAACCTTTGATTCGGCAAGTTGCAAATATGGCCTTGGGAAACTCTTCTTCACAAACCTCTGCATGGGATCAAGTTGCAACTTCTTCCTCTTCTGGGGTTTCTAACTGGACAAACTGGTCAACACCTGAGTTCTGGGATTTGAGGAAACGAATCAACCATCATTTTGTTGAGTTCACTGACCCTTTAGAGTTTCCTTCTTACGCTCGAAGTTCAGTGGTCTACCCCTACGTGCCCATTGACCATCGACGTAGTTTGGAGGAGAATCTGCTTGTAGCATGGTACACATCCTCCATGCCTACAAAGATAGTGCACGATACCCGGCGCCTAGAAGAAGCACAAGGGTACAACCCATCATTCTTAGCCCAGAAGGCGAAGATTTGTTCTTCTACTTGGCTTGATTATATTAATGCCTTTGTTCCTTCTGCTCCCGTGTCATCTCCCATAATAGAAGCATCCACACCTTCTTCTCCATCTTCTGAAATTGAAGCATCCACACCTTCTTCTCCATCTTCTGAAACAGAAGCATCCACGCCTCCTCCTCCGCTAACTCTTTGCTGGACAGAGAAATTGAGGCTTGCCCTTCCCATGGATAAAGTCTTCCCACCTTACAAACCTCCATCTTCCCCTACTCCAGCTGAGCGGAAACAAGCTCAACTTTTGCTTGCAGCTTTCTCTCGCTTGCCCTTCAATGTTCTTGAGGACGACGTCCCTCTCAAGAACCTTCGATGGCCCTGTGATATTCTGACTAGGGGCCATGTCCTTAATCCCCTTGCCCAAGCAGAACTTCATATGTTCCTGGACCAACTTCCATTGCTCCTCTACTGGCATCGAAATTCTATGGTCACTACACAATCTTTGGACCAACTTTCGTCTCTTCGAATTCATGCCCAGTACGAAGCAGAGAACTTCATCGAAGAATTCGATGATTTCAAGAATAAAGATTCTGCATATTGAGATGACCTGGTCATAGACGAATTGGAACAGAGATTGAGAGAGAAAGCTTTCGAAATAAAGGCTGAAGAGCTCTACTACGAAGTGAGAGCACATCAACTCATGCAGCCAATGTTAGAAGAAATAGAAGATATAATAAAGAAAGAACAAAAATTCATCGATCATTGTTGGACTAAATTTCATGATCTTGTTATCTATTCTATTCCTTATTTTTATGAGCTTGAGTTTGTACCCAGATAGGGTCATTTGATGCAATTGCTTTGGCTTTAATATAAACAGGATTCTTCTTCATTTGGCATTGTTTGACCCTATTTCTGTTTGCCTTTAAAAGCCAATTCAGAGCTTCGAACTGAACAATCTCATCCTTCAAATCTGGACTCAATCGTTTTTAATGAAACACCAAAAGCAACCAACATGTCTTTTCCAATTTATGGAGTAAAGTCGACAATTCTGGCTGATATCATTTACAATTAGTGCTTTGAATTTAACAACCTCATCCTTCAAACCTGGACTCAATTGATTTTAATGAAACACTAAAAAGAACCAACATGACTTTTCCAATTTATGGAATAAAGTTGGCAGTTTTCGCTGATATCATCTAGAATTAGTGCTTCGAATTTAACAACCTTACCCTTCAAAGCTAATTATAACCAATATATGGTCATGGTTACTATAGCCAATCAATTTTAAATTGACCACTTTTGCTTCGAAGAGCAGTACATGCTGCTTTAGTTCAAAAGACAATCTCCTTTTGTATATATAGAAACCAACGATTGGTTTTGATGTTTCAAACACTAATTCTCATCTTTAAAGAATCCTAAGTTTTGTTTCGAAGGTCGTTACTTTCATTAATAAACCTCAAACAGGTCTTTAATCCCTTTGAAGTAGCCTAATACTAAAGCATTCTTGCATCTTTAAGCATGTAGTATGCTTCGAAGCCGGATTCCGTATTTCGAAGTCGTTGTTGTTTGATTTTTGGCGCCAAAATTTGGCTTCAAAGCCAAATATCTTGCTTCGAAGCTGGGATCAGCATCTGGAATGTGCTCTTCCCTCCAAAAACTATCAATATTGGAAGAGATTCCTCGTACTCGTACTTTTAGTACTTAACGACTTATGGGATATATTTTCCGGACACAAAGGCTTTTAAAACCTTTTTGCTTCGCGTTCTAGAATCCCTTACGCTCTTAACATACAAACCCTCATCAGTCTTCCACTTCTCTCTACTTCCTTCTTCACTTTTCGAAAAAGCGTACTATCAATGGCTTCTTCTTCATCAAAAGTGCCAATCATAGAGCGTGTGAGCTCATCTGTGGCCTTGAAAAGGCTTATTGATGCAGAATGTGAGAAGTACAAGGCTAGGGAAAAAAGCGCTATCGATGGGCGCATCTTTGTCCCTCGTCGCCATATGCAGCAAGATTACATGCTCGGGCCCATATTCAAGGAGATCCTTACTGAGCTTCCTGACCTGTATCCTCGTCTAGAGGATCAATGTCTCCTTTATGAGGGTGGTCTCGACTGGAAGAGCTGGAGAATCAATCGCCCTCACCGATGCTGGCCCACGATGAGAGCGGAGTGGCAAGAATGGTACGACCGGGTTGTCCCTGCTAGGACACTAGACCTTCAAGAGCTCTGTCTTCTCGATACTCTTCGACTATCTAGGGTAACTATCTCAGAAGACCCTTTCCTAGTTCCTGCTGCCTTATGTTTTTGGAACCCCATCTTTAATTTCTTTCAATTTAGATGTGGGATGATGGCCCCTACTGTTCTTGACATTTGTCATCTACTAGGAGTATCCCCTATTGGTACTCCCATTACACCAGATTTTCTTGACTTAACAGTCCCTTTCTCCCTCCCCTCTCTTAACTCATCTTACAGTGATTTTGTTAAAGCTGAGAATAAAAAAGAGGGTCTGGTAACTGATAGGGAATTCTTTTCCTTCTTGTTATATTGGCTTTGCAAATTCCTCTTCTGCACTTCCTCCCAAAGAATCATGCTTGAATTTGCCCCTCTTGCCAAAGCCCTTGTTTTGCAGAAAAGGGTAGCCTTGGCCCCATATGTTCTAGGCCATGTATATAGAGTTTGCTCCCTCTTTTGTTAAAAACCCTTAGATGCTAATCAAGGAGGTCCATTCTGGATCCTTCAGCTTTGGCTTTTCACCTATTTTACTGAATTACAATCAAAATGCCTTAAATTTTCTAGGCTACACTCTCTTACCCATGGCATAGGACTGGCCAATGCTTCACTTTCTCCCTCTACTTTTGCCTTTTATTTCTCTTTCTTCCATCAACTTCCAATTGCCCTTCCTATTCACCATTTCCGTCCCTTCGAACCCAGCATTGGTCCAACTTGGTTCAATAATTTCCTAAGTGACAGGCTCTGTGCCTCACCTGCTCACAAGGATATATGGGCTTCCCTTCTGATTCCTAGAGAGTTATTTATCGGGACCACAAACCCCAAAGCTTATAAATGCATAGATGAGTTGTATTGTCCTGCTCAGTTTGCTAGACAATTTGGGTTCACACAAGGGGTCCCAATACCTCTCTGCAGCAACACCAACCTGAGCCTTACTAGGAGGGATTTGAAGGTTCAGAAGTCGAGGTTAGAAGAGGCAACCTTCAAGTTTATAGATGACTTGGCCAATTTTGAGTACATCCCTTTCATTCCTCAAGGTACTGTATTGAAGAGATACCAAGATTGGTAGGTGGGCAATATGGAAGTCTATTTGGTCATTTCACCTCAAAACCTACTAAAAGTGTTAGATGTGCCCATGCCCAAGGGAGTTAGGATTGTCATCTCTTCCGCTGTTTCAGTTGTAATACCTGCTACAACTCAGTCCACTCCTGCTGCCTCAACTCCTCCTAAAGTCACTCGAACTGCTTCGAAGAAAGGTATATACCTTTGTTTTCTTTCCTTCGACCTTCTATATAATGCTTGTTATCTTATCTTTAATTCTTCTTCTGTGAAGGTGGTCAACAGCAAAAGAATGGGAGACCCCTTGAGCTAGAAAAGGAAAAATCTGAGTTTCAAGTAGAGGAAGAAGAAGAAGATCAAGAGCAGGAGTCTTCCTTGAAAAGAAGGAAAAGAGTGACTAATTTAGCTCAAGAGGAGACAGCTGCTAGGGAGGTAGAGGAGGAGCTCATTTTTGGGGAATCCGGATCTCAGACTGAAGAAATTGAGAAGATAATGGAGGAGCGGACAATACCAATTCAAAGAAAAAAGAGAAGAAAGATTACTGTCTCTCCTTCTGATTTCACTGAAGATTCTGATTCCGAGACAATTGCCCAAGCAATAGAAAAGAGAAGGAAAGTGACCGCTTCAGCTACTGGCTTGGTTGCAGATCCCATCCATGAAGCAGCTAGAACAAGAACATTCCAAGGCCATAGTTGTCTTCGAAAGGGCTGAGAGGAGACGGCAGCAACAATTTCTAAGAGAGGAAGCTGCTGCTGCTGATGCATTACCAAGGGAAATGGCAAGAGAACAACAGACTGCCGAACATTACTCCCTTCGCAGCTCTCCTATCAGTGCCAGCGCTTCTGGAACAAGTAATTTCCTTCATGCCTTTATTCTTTTCTTGTCGCATCTTCAATATTGAGACTTGACATTACTTTATATTTCTCCTTTTGCAGCAACAACCACTGAGCCTATCCCTCAATTTACTTCTCTTCCGAGCCTTGCTCCTCCCTCTCCTTCCAAGGAAATTCCAACTACTACCTCTTCTTCGAAGGCAGTTAATTCCCCAATTGAGGGTGTTGGTAGTTCTCCAACTCATAATTCATCACCTTTGCCTACTTCTAGCCCCTCCTCACTTGATTCGTTGGTGGCTAAGACCATAGAGACTGCCAAAGATGCTCCATCCATTTATTCTATCCCCATGCAGTCCTCTATGCCTTCCACTACAACATTCTCTGCACCCTTCATGTCTACGGATGAGGTAGACGTCTTCGAAGCCAGACTAGCTAGTCTCTTCGATGTACCCTCTACCTCTTCAACATTCAATGCTGAAGCTGAGCCATTAGTCTTGGCTGACTCCTTACTAGAAATTTTTGAGAGTTCTTCCTCTAGCAGCAAGCCTTTTGCACCTTTGATAGACCCGGACACATGCCTGGAACTATTAATTTCCTTTTCGAGGATTCCCTTCGAGGCTCTGCAAAGACCTATAATCAGAAATGGGTTCCTTCAATGCTGCAAAATTGCTGAGCAGTCTGGCATGAATGTTTCCAGTCATCTATCTCAGGCAGCAGCCACTATCGACTTCTACCTCAACATTTGTCATGCTGTCAAGGCTGCGGATGAGAAACTGGCTAGAGATCAGAGTTTTGTTTCCCAAGTGCATACCGAAGTATCAACTTTGAAAGAACAACACTTCTCTGCCTCCCATTTTCGAGTCCAGTTGCTGGAGAAGAAAGCTCAGCTTGAAGAGGAGCTGGCTACAGTGAATCAAGCTTTAGTCCGAACTGATACCAAATTGCAAATCACCAACTAAGGACTGGCTGATTGAAAAGAAGACATGGTTGCAGCTATTCAACTATTTTCCTCACTTAACAATAGGAAGTCTGTTGTACAAAAACAATTAAGACATTGTAATGATTTCTGGGCCAATTTGTGGCAAAATGTACTTAATTCTTTATAAAAGAACAAATTTTGTCTATCATTTGAGCAGTCTTATGTTTTGTACTTAATGTTTATTTTATTCCTGGTGTTTCCCAAATTGTTGAAAAATAAGGCTTTAAATATCTGCCATTAATCTTTTTAGGATGTATATACCCATTCAACTTTCTCAAATGGTACGCTCCAAAAGGCAGAACTCTATAAATTTGATATGGTCCTTCCCAGTTAGGTGACCATTTGCCAAACTTGTGGCTTTTAATTCCTATTGGGAGTATTGTTTTCCATACCAAATCACCTTCATCAAAGCCAATATGTTTGACTTTCTTATTGTAATTCTTGGCTGCTTTCTTCTTTTGGAAAAGAATGTTATTTAATGCCAAAATTCTAGCTTCATCTATGCTTTCTAATTCCAAGCACATACTTTGATGGTATTGCTCAGGATCTAACTGATCTTGGCATCTTACCCTCAAAGATTTAACATTAATTTCCACAGGTAACACTGCATCATGCCCATATACTAAAGCATAAGGAGTGACTCCTGTGCTTGACCTTGGGGAAGTTCTGTAAGCCCACAAAACATCCAACAATAGGTTATGCCAATCCCTAGGATTATCCTCCACAACCTTTTGAATTTCTTTTTTCAAGGACTTGTTGGACGATTAAGCTAGACCATTGGCTTGTGCATAATAGGGTGTGGAATTAACAAGGCTAATTCCAAACTCTGCCACAAAAGACTTTACCATTTTCCCATCAAACACAGTCCCATTATCCACAGTAATGGTTTGTGGGATGCCAAATCTATGGATCAAATCTTTAATGAACCCAATGACCTCTGTCTGGTCTACAACTTTGTATGGCTTGGCTTCGACCCACTTAGTGAAATAATCAGTGGCCACTAGAATGAAACAATGATGCTTCGAAGAAGGTGGGTGTATTTTTCCAATCATATCCATGGCCCATCCTCTGAATGGCCAAGGCTTCACTACTGCATGTAGGTCAGTTATGGGCACATGCCTTATTGTGCCATGCTTTTGACATGCCTGGCAACCCTTTGCATATTCTATGCAGTCTTTAAGGATAGTTGGCCAATAGTAGGAATGCCTTCGAAGCAACCATCTCATCTTTACACCAGGTTGATGAGCACCACAGATGCCTTCATGAACCTCAGCCATAGCTGTTAATGCTTCTTTGGGCCTAAACATTCCAGCAATAAGCCATCTCCCCCCCTTTTGTAGAGAGCATTACCATATATCATATATTGCATAGACTGCAATTTGATTTTCCTGCTGGCCTTCGAAGATGGACCAGCCAAGTACTGCATTATTGGATGCCTCCAATCTTGTTCTTGTAAGTCATTATGATTGACTTCCAAGACCACATTCCTTTTATTCAAAGGTTGTATTAATCTCTGATATGTTGTTTGGCTTATGTCCCTTGGGTATTATCCCTTCTCTTGAAGTTCGAAGCTTTCTGAGCCACATCATTAGCTCTATTGTTCAAGAATCTTGGAACATGAGTTACATTTGCTATTTGAACTGAGAAAGCAGATGTAATGCAACAACATAGTATGGCAAGATACTTATGCTTTGACACTTGAAAATCCCTGTCACTTGGTTAACCACCAATTGAGAGTCTCCAAATATGTCAACTGCATGTACTTGCAATCCAATAAGAATTTCTAGTCCCACTATTAAGGCTTCATATTCAGCCTAGTTGTTGGAACAGGTAGCTTCATCCACTCTGAAACCATGTGTGGTTTCTACCCCTTGTGGAGACTTGATCACAACACCAATTCCAATTAGGCCATTGGCTTTCGACCCATCGAACCACATTTGCCATGGCTCAACACTGGCCATACCAAGTTCCATTATCTCTTGGCTCTCTGTTTGAGATGGATGGTCTGCCAGAAAATTGGCTAAAACTTGCCCTTTTACTGCCCTTTGAGGACATATTCTAAATGAAATTCTGATAAGGCTAGTATCCACTTGCCAATTCTTCCCCTCAACATAGGTCTAGATAACATGTACTTAACCAAATCTGTGGTTGCAATTACCAAGACAGTTGTAGGTAAAAGATAATATCTTAATTTCATTGCAGCAAAATACAAAGCAAGACACAGCTTTTCAACAGCTGAATATTTACATTCACAAGAATTTAAAAACCTACTAAGGTAATAAACAGCTTGCTCCTTGCCTTCCTCATTGTCTTGGGCCAAGAAAGCTCCCAATGAATCTTCTGCTGCAGCTATGTACAACTTCAAGGGCTTATTCCCCTTCGGTGGCATCAGCACTGGAGGGTTGGCCAAGTAGGCTTTGATACCTTCGAAAGCAATTTGATGCTCTGCTGTCCACATAAATTCCTCTTCATCTTTCAGCCTTAACAAGGAAGAAAATACTTTAGTTTTCCCTGCGGTGTTAGAAATAAACCTTCGAAGAAAGTTAACCTGTCCAAGGAACCTTTGCAATTCTTTCTTACTTGATGGAGGCTTGGCTCCAATGATGGCTTTGGCTTTATTCTGATCAATCTGTATTCCTTTCTTGTGCCCTACATAACCCAAGAAATTTCCAGATGATACACCGAAAGCACATTTAAGAGGATTGAGTTTCAACTTGAACTTCCTCATTCTTTCAAAAGCTGCTTCTAAATGAAACAGATGCTCCTCCATGGACTGGGATTTCACTACAATGTCATCAATATAACACTCTAGATACCCTCCAATGAGATCATGAAAGATCATGTTCATAGCCCTCTGATATGTAGCCCCAGCATTCTTCAGACCAAATGGCATTTTAATCCATTCGAAGGTGCCAATATTCCCAGGACATCTGAATGCTGTCTTGTGGACATCCTCCTCTGCAATGCAGATCTGGTTATAACTAGAATGCTTATCCATCATTGATAAAACTTGATGCCCTGCTGAACTGTCAACCAACAGATCCACTATAGGCATAGGGTACTCATCTTTTGGAGTTGCTAGATTTAAGTTTCTGAAATCAATGCATACCCTCATTTTACCATTCTTCTTAACTACAGGCACAATATTAGATAGCCATTCAACATACCTGGCTGTCCTAATAAAGCCTGCCTTGAGTAGTCTAAGAATCTCTTCTTGACTTTCTGAATTACTTCTGGACTCATTCTTCTTGGTTTCTGCTTGTATGGCTTGAAATTAGGCTTCATAGGGAGCCTATGTTCCACTAATGACCTATCCAATCCTGGTAGTTCATTATAGGACCATGCAAAGCAATCTTTGTATTTCTTTAGAACAACCAACAACTGGTCCCTGTCCAGAACATTCAAACAAGCACTTATATAGGTGGGCTGTTGCATAGAACCTTCCCTAAATTTACTTCTTCTAAGGGGTCTTGTGTCTGAGAACTTATTGAAGCTTCTTCTTTGGTTTCTTCTACCTTCGAAGCAACCTTCTTGCTTTGTTCTGCTCCTAGGTTCTTTAATTCAACATCTTTGCCCTCTTCCTCATAGACAAAATCTGTCCATAAGGCATCCTCTTCCTGTATCTCCTGGACTTTTGTTTCAATGTCCAATGCACAGTATTTACCAAGGGTCAAAATTCTGACCTGTTGCTGCTCCTGTTTGCAGCCAATTATCATGGCTTCTCTCTCTTGCTCCTGTACTTTCTAGACTATTACTTTTACATCCAATGCTGAGAATTTAATCAAAGCCAAGGACTTGGCTTCTTGTTCTTCATCTCTTTGCCTATAACCAGGCATCATTGCCATCCTTAACAACAATCTCTTCATCAGCACTCTCTTGGACTAAGTGCTTCAGGTGTGTCACTTCCTCATCAGCCATCACTTCGGCTGAGCCATCAGCTTTCCTCAGTGTACTGAGTGGTGTCACTCCCTCAATATACAACTTGGCCTCTGCAGTGTCTGCACAGGCTATGAAGGGTTGAAGATCTGCATCAATTTCCTCTGTCTCTCCATTGCCCAAAGCCATCATTATTTTCTGATACAAAGAGGAAGGCACACATTTGTTAGTGTGGATCCAATCTCTCCCAAGTAAAGCATTGTATTTAGCATTACTGTCGATTACGAAGAATACTGTCATGCAGTCCCTGGTTCCCACACTCAAGTTAATGGGCAGAATCCCTTGAGCCATCTATCTGTCTCCAGCAAAGCCAGCGATGGTTATGCTGGTTGGGATCAGCCTGGGATTCTTTTTCCCTAGTTTCTTCAAAGAAGATTTCGGTAGTAAGTTCACTGCTGCCCCATTATCTATCAGGACCCGATTCAATTGTATCCCATCAAAGAAAGCCTTGATGTACAAAGGCTTGACATGTTGTGTCATAGAATTCGAAGGATATTCAAAAGGATATGAGAGGTTGATGCTCACCTCTTCTTTATTCTCGCATTCAGTTTCCATCGGGGTAGCCATTCCAGACTCATCCTGTACCATACTCACTTGTGACTCTTCACTAGAGACTGGAATATGATCTATGTCTTGGTCATCTTGGTCCTCATCTCCAGCCTGGAACTCGTGAGGCAGTATGTGTACCATATTGACTGATACTGGAGGAAATGAGCCAAATTGGATAGCTGGCTGTACCTACTTCCCTCCTTGGCCACCTTGTTCAGTGACTTCAGCAACATCCTCCATGCTACACCCTGGCACTTCGTTGCTAACTGATCCCTTCGAAGGATCTTTCTCAACTGGTTCTTCAACCAAAAATGTTTGCTCAGCCATGAAGGCTTCAAACATTTCTTCCTCTGCCATTTCCTTCTTTTGGCTTATGCCAATCTCTTCTTCTGTCTCGCTGTCAGTCTCCATCAGAACTTTCTCCATTCCTGCTAAGCTAGATTTCTCTCTGGCTTTTAGTTCAGAATGAACCTTGGCCAACTGTTCTCTGCTGCAACCCACTTGACTTTGTAAAGTTGGCTTTGGAGTATGGTCTGACTTTGGAGTCTTCTTTTCCTTCTGTCTGGACCAATGAAGAGCTCTCTCCATTTTCTTTCATATCTTTCTGGTACTGAGTGTACCTGCGCTGAATCTTTCTCCTTTGTGATCTGAAATGACTGGGACCATATCTGGTTCCTTTGTCTTTGGGTGTTTAAGCAATACCCAATTGTTCGGAGCCACCAAAGGAGGCTTGACCATCCTGCCTTGGTTTCCAACATCTCTCTGGGCAGGCACTCCCTAGGTTTGTTTTGCATTACAAACCAGTCTGGAACTCCAGGTACCCACGAACTTACTGACTCAGATGTTGAACTGCTTTTTTCTACCTTCGAAGCCATCTTCGAAGCTGGCTGTGAAGGTAAGTGCTTGGCTCTGACCTCATGTTTCGAGCCTGATTCAGACCTTCGATGAAGGTGGCCACTTTCTGTCCTGCGTGAGGTTGGTCTAGGGGGCCAATCTCTGGCTTTGATCCCATAACCTGAACTCCTCTCCAGTCTTCTTTCAGAATGACTGCTCTCCATTCTGTAGTAGTTAGGTGGCCTAGACTCATGCAAGGGCCTCTTGCCTTTAGCATGCATTCTGTCCACTGCAGGCTCAACCACAAATGGCCGCTGCCTATCACTAGCCGGATACGGCCTTTTGTTGTAAGCATTGGTTGATTTAGGATGTCTCTGTACATCCTTGTAATATGGCTTCCCATCAACTGGAAGGCCTTTCAACCATTCATAACTCAGTCTGCACCTGGGACACATCCTCTGCATTACAGCTGCTTCCAAGGAATCATCATCCAGTGCTTCTTCATTAGAGTGTTCCCTCTGGTGTGAGAAACCTTGTCCAATAGCTGGTAGGTTTCTAGTGTCTTTCTTGGTAGTTGTCTGGTTGGCAATGTGCATCTGCACATTGACCTCTTCCAATTCCTGCAGAGATAAATTCTGGAAATTCGGTACAACCACATTAGCTGTACTTTCTCCAACTTCTGGAAATGGATTGCTGTCAATCCCCATGGCCTTTTCTGCTTTGGCTGGGAACTTCAAACTTCCTTTCCGAATTTGTTCTTTGATCCTGTCTCGAAAAACAATGCAGTTTTTAGTCGAGTGAGACCAAGAGTTATGCCATTTACAATATACTTTCCCCTTAAGTTCATCTAAAGATGGCAGTTTTACTCTTTTTGGTAATTTAAGGAAATTGGCTGCAAACAAATGATCAAAAATGTCATCTGCTTTTGTTAAATCGAAAGAGTACTTCCTGTGAAGGTCTTTCTTTTTAAACTACTGGTCAATTGTTGTATCCTTATGAATTAATGCTTCACAAATTACAGGTTCTTTGCCCACAATCTCTGCTGCATCGATCTCATAATTTGGATCTCTATAATATGTCTTGTACGAGGCATTATTTCGATCTTGTTCCTCCTCTAGTAATGCTTCATATCTAGAAACCTTATAGGTTAGTTCCACCAAATCTCTGAATTCAGTTGAGTCAAACTTCTTTCGAAGCCTGAACTCTAAGCCATTTTGAGCCAATCTTACGAATTCTGGCTCTGGTAGAATGACTCTACATTTATTTCGAGCCCTTTTAAATCTGGCAATAAACTGAGTAGCCTTTTCTTCAGGCCTTTGACTCAATCTTGCCAAGTCTGCCATGGAAACCTCTGGCTCCGATTGGAAGAATTGGGCATGAAATGCCTCTTCCATTTGTTGCCAAGTTTTGAATGGAGCCAGGTGTAAGGTTGATGTACCATACAAATGCTCCCCCAGTTAGAGAATTTGGGAATAATCTCAGTTTCATATAGTCATGATTAGTAAATTCACCGCATTGAGCAGCAAACCTAGCAATATGCTCTACTGTTGATTGATTTCCACTTCCATAGAAAAGGGTAAAATCTGGTATTCTGAATCCCCTTGGGTATTCATGTACCCTATCTACCCATTCTGGGTATGGTTTTCTGTATACAGGAGTCTGGACCCCCCGAGCCATCGGTCCACACATCTCCCTAACAATATCAGCAATTTGGTCCCTAGGGACCATATTTTGTGCCTGCTGAACCACTACTGGAGGGACAAACACAGGATTTGGTGGACAAACTTGTGCTTGTGGTCCTCTTGGTCCATAAGGTGGTACATTTGGGACTGGTTGCCCTTGTGGTGCAGGTTGCTGTTGGGGGTATGAGTAACCCCTTTGAGCCTGTCCTGCGAAAGGACCTGGGAAAGGTACTGGAACAGGTGTTGTGTCCCTTCCATTTGTGGAAAAACCTTCCAACCCCCCGGTATAAATTCAAATAAGGGATTATTATACCCCCTAGTGCCAGGTATGGCTTCGAACATGGGATTTGTAACCATTCTTACGCCAGTTTCTTGTACTTGACCAGATCTACCAACTTGTGTGGCTTCATTGTTAAGTACTGAGGCATTTTGGCCTGCTATAGGCCTCGAAATGGGTTCATACCAAGACTGAGGTGATGGTCTTTCATAGTTCTGATTACTAGTTTGACCATTAGAATGTCCATTAATTTGCATAGGCTGTTTGTCTCTAGCCAATCTTTGCTGAGGGACATTTAAAACTTCCTCTGTGTGTCTTGTGTTTGTTGGTTGGTGGTTATTCATTCGATCCAAAAAGGATGTTGCCCACCTTTCCATTGTGTTCATTAATTGTTGTCCCATAGCATCTACTAGGCCATCCCATGGATTTGTTGGCTGAGTAGATGGAACAGTGGATGGTCCAATTCCTTGGTTTCGTCCAATATTATGAACATATGGTTCTTGTCCCGAAGTACTGGTTTGTTCGACCATAGGTTCTGATAACATGGGAGTTTCCACAGGATGTGTTACCACATTATCCTCTGGATTAGGTATTTCTACCTCTCCTTCTACACCTTCTTCCAAGCGTTCATTTTCTCCTTGTCTTCTTTATCTAGCCATTTCAATTAGTCTCACTTGGCGTGCCAAAAATATATGTTGGCTTTTTGGCTTTCGAAGGGTATTTTTGTAAATGCGAGCATGCCAGCAAGGATCAATCAGTCCTTATAGAAATTATAATTGCCAACCAATTATCAAACGATTGTATTTTAGTTCTTTCAGCCTCAATGAAGAAGACTTTTACTGGTGGCTTGACTTAGGAGAAATTAAGCAAAATAACAATCAAATGACGAACAATTGAAGTATTTCATTAAAATGAATACTTACAATGATCCAAACTCAGCCTCGAAGAGGTTTACAGCAACAGTCTACTTGAAACTACTCCTATGAACGAAGTACAGTGCAGGAATTTAAAGTGCAAGAATGTAAAGAACAGGTATTTAAAGTGTAGGAAATGTAAAGATTGGAAATGTAAAAACTGGAAAGAAAATATGAAGTAAATGACTGGTTTGTTGGATCTGAGTCTGGGGATTTTTTCTGGGACCTTCCCTGCTATTTATACTTCTCAAGGATGACCTTCGAACTACACTTCAAACCGTCGAACTGCTCCTCCATGATCGTTGATCATGTTGCCTTGTAAGTAGTTCCACTATGCCATTATTTGCAGTTAGACTTCCCTCCTATATTTGAATTTGAATGTGAGCAACCGTGAAGCCACGTCATCTTGCATCTCTTTATTGATCCAATGTTACTCAGATCACGTGAGAACCAATATTAACTGCCACGTGTATGATCAGGATTGAAGATTTGAATAATCTTCCCATAATACCCTTACCCTGCCACGTGTCGAATTGTAACTGGCTTTTACAAAATATATAGCTAATAGTTTTATCTTCTTTTCTTTTCTCTCTAACTTTGGTAAACATTTATTTTCTTTATTTCTCCTGCGTTACCAAACAAAGTGTAAGAACTGTTTTTAACATTTTTACTTTGTGATTTCGAGAGCCAACAACAAGAATTAATGCTCTCTATTTCGTTCATTGAAATGAGTTTAAATTCTTCTATAAAATAATTATTTTTTTTTATAATATTGAATGATAATTTTATTTATTATTTATTTTTTTTACATCTAAACATGGAAATAGAATGTTTTTTTATACAAGAATAATTTCACTCTATTTCATTTTGATTAACAAAACACTATCTAGTGGTATAACAATGAAAACTTGCATTTTTAGGGATGCAACTCGGGTAGGTTTGGACGGGTTGAAAGTTTATTCAAGTTCAGTCAAGTTATGTTGAGAGCTGCTCAGGCCTACCCAAGCCTGAATTGTAACTCAAGATTGTTTGTCCAAGCCTAACCCAAGTCAAACTTGAATTGTCCGAATTGCACATAAATTTTAGATATCTTTTTTAGTTTAACTAAGTTAATTAATTTGTTAAAATTAGACGTTAATTTCTTTTTTTCTTTTTTTATAAAATCATTAATAACATTAAAAAAAATTATATAATGTAATAGAGATGTCGCTATGGTAATTTCTACATTTTACGAGTTGGAGAAAGAAAAAAAAAAAAAAAAAGAGTAAAATTTTGTATTATGTTACTTGTGTATATGATATATATTCAGTATGATCTAACGATCTAAATTACTATTACATCATCCAATGACTAATAATTTATATATATATTTAATATATTTATATATAATTCGAGTTTTGAGTTACACAAGTTATTTGACGTCTTTGTCCAAACTTGTTTAAATTTAATTCGTGCTTTTGAATTTTTTATCAAAACTCATACCAAATTCAAAATATATTTTGTCCAAGTCTTAAAAAAATTTGGTCTGAACTCGAGTTACTTAGATTGAGTCTGCCCAAATTACACTCTTAACTTGCATCATAAATAACAAAATAAATAAAAATAAATAAAGCATTTGCTTTATAAGTTTAATTTCAAAAATTTTGAAGTAATAGCCAAGATCTACTTTTTGGAGGTTAAAAGATTAAAATAATTTTAAAATATTATATTATTCATATTTATTTGTCTATTGATAAACTCTACATTAAAAATAAAGCAAAAAAATAAATAAATAAATAAATAAATAAATAAATAAATTTGTCCTTGTGGTGGTGGAATTCCCACTAAGAACACTTTGGGAATAGAAAAAAAGTGTCACAGTCATCGTTTGGGAAGTAGGTTAGGGTGGGTTGGAATTAAAATAATTATAAAAAGATAAAATAAATTTTTTAATTGTAGCTTAAAAAGTATCACATCTAAATTATAATTATTTTATTTTTTCTTTCACAAAAGTCAAAAAAATTAAAAAACTTATCTTAAATGAGACTTTTTAATTTTAGACTAAAATAATCAAAAAAATCAATCAACATCCCAAACAAACTCATAATGCTCATCGATTTCTTAGGTCTTGTTTGGCATATACTAAAAAGTTAAAAAGTCACCATCCTATTTAAGTCACATCCTCTTATTTAAGTCACATCACATCTCTACCACATCACTTCAAATCTAACCCATATTTTATAAAAAGTCAAAAAGTGCACTTATTTAGAACATCCCAAACAACCCAACGTGGTTAGTTTTGAGGTAAAAAAAAAAAAAAAGTATCTTATCAAATTAAATTTGTTCTTTAGATATCCAATTACTAAAAAATCATTATTATAATTTTGAAAAATGTTAGATTCTAATCTATATATTATATAAGAAAATGTGATTTTTATTGAGGAGTATTGTGAGAGTTTCAATATCTCATATTAATTTTTTTGATTCTTAATTTTAAACAATTAAGAAAATCTCAATTAGTTAGCTAATTAGTCTATGATTTATTTGATAATCACACATCAGGAGAAGAACACTACAAGAAAAAAGTGGACTTAAAAGACAAAATTTTTTACAACGGCACACTTGCCGTCGCAAAAAGTGACTTTTTGCGAAGGCACAACTTGCAGTCGCAAAAAATATGAGTTTTTGCGACAGCACAACTTACCGTCGCGAAAAAAGAGAGTATTTGTGACGGCAAAAAATTGCTATCGCAAAAAAATAGACAGTATTTGCAACGGCAGAGATTTCTGCCGCAAAAAAATAGAGTTTTTGCGACCGCACCAGCTGCAGTCGCAAAAAAAAAATGAGTTTTTTGCGACTGTAATAGCTACCATTGCAAAAAAGAAGTAAAAATATATATATATATATTCTGGCTTTTAGACGACTTCATATATATGTATAGTCACAAAATGGTTTAAATAAATACAACGATATTTTTCTGTCACAAAAAAAATTAAAAAAAAACGACGTCGTCTTACTCTTTTGATATAATATTTCTCTTTTCACCCATTTTTTCATCTTCCTGTCTCTCTATCTCTTTCTCTCTCTCACTCATCACTCTTCTCTGTCTGTCTGTCTGCATGTCTCTCTCTCTCTTTCTCTCTGTGTCTCTGTCTCTGTCTCTATCTCTTTCTCTTTCTCACTCATCACTCTTCTCTGTCTGTCTGTCTGTCTGTCTGTCTGTCTCTCTTTCTTTCTTTCTCTCTGTGTCTCTCGCTCATCTCTCTCTGTCTCTCTCGTTTATCTCTTTTCGTTCTCTCTCTCTCTCTCCCCCTGTCTATCTCTCGCTCATCTTTTGTTTCTCTCTTTTTTGTCTTTCTCTCTCTCTCTCTCTCTCTCTCTCTCTCTCTCTCTCTCTCTCATTCACCACTCTTATATCTTTTTTCTCTCTCTGTCTACCTGTCTGTTTGTTTGTTTCTCTCCCCCACTGTGTTCGCCTTGCTCACTTTCTCCCTCCATCTTCTCTATTTACCGAGCCCTCTCTCGATTTATCGATCCATTACAAGAAAAATACACTTTTAGCGACCACTTTGTCTTTCTCTCGCTCATCACTCTGTCTCTGTCTCTATCTCTCTTTTCTATCTGTCTCACACTCATCTCTCTCTCTCACCACCCATCTCCTCTACCACCTTCACCATTACTGCAAATGCCATTCCACCACCACCACCACCACCGCTACCGCTACTGTCATTACTATTACCATTACCTCTCATCCACCACTGCCACTCTATCTCCTCTACCACTACCACTACCACAACTTCGCCACTAATCTCTTTCGCCATCACCACCACCATCACTTCTTATCTACCACCATCACCACTACTGCCGCTCCCTCTCCTCTACCACAAAAAATTAGTTCCTAATTTATAGTAACCAAAAAAAATGGGCCGCAAAAAAATATTTTTCATTGACCACAAAAAATTAACTTTATTTTAATAGAAAATATTTTTCATTAAAATATTACCCTTACTTCTACCAAATAAAAAATAATAATATTTTTTTCATTAATATAAAAATGAAACAAATAAATTTTTAATGAAAAATAAAAAAAAAATCAAAAATCAAAAAAAAAAATCATTAACTAAAAAATTGAAAAATAAGAAAAAATAAATTCATTAACTACCCAAAAAAAAAAATTTATTTTAACAAAAAAATAAAATAAAATTCTTTTCGTTTTCCTACAATTTCCCCCTTCATTCCCCTTTTTGTTTCTCATGATCTCAAATCCCCAATCCCTAATGCTATGTTTGATTAAGAGATTTGAAAAGAAATTTAGAAAGGGAAAAAGAAAAAATAAATAAAATGAGAATAAAATGTACTTACATTTCACCTAACTTCACACACCTTTTCCCAACCATTTCCAAATCTCTTCTCAAATCCCCAACCAAACACACTATAGCCTCACACTCCCTCTCACTCTCCTCTCTCTTTATCTTTTCCGCCTATGTCGTCGCCTCTGGTGCCGCCACCGGCGACCACCACTGCCGCCGCCACACCTCCTCCCTCACCGCCCTCTCTCTCTTCTCCTATGCTCTTCACCGATCTTCACCGATCGTCTACTTCGTCTTCTCCACACTCGTCACCTTCTCCACTCCCATCTGCTAGGCAAAGCACTCTTCCCGCCATTGTATTGGCCTCCATCGCTGCTTGTTTCATCTCTGTTTCAGCCCATTGATGATCACAGGTATGGCTCTCTTTCTCTTTCTCTTTCTCCATTTCCCTATTTAAGGGCAATTCATTTGCAAAAATTGGGTTTGCGTACTGAAATTGTTCATTGGGAAATTGATGATAGCCACTGGGTATAAACCGTTGATGATTTATTTGAAGCTATAAGATTGAGGGCGCATCATTGTCAAAAGTTTTGATTTTTGTTTGTTGGTCTGTATTTTCATGCTATTTTTGTATATTTAAAGCTGCATTTGTTACTTTTTTTGGGTAAAAAATTGGGGTTTTGGTTTTATATTCAGTGTTTATGCAATGTGCCTAATAGATTGAGTGATTCACTTTTATATTTTGTTGTATTTGCTTTTATAGATTGCTTGATGATGGGTTTTTCAATGTGTAGAGGGTTTTCTCCAATGTCCTCTACATGTTCAATAAATTGCCTCAAAGAGATATGTATTTGTTTCTACAAGATTGAATGAGCTCTACTCAATTTGCAGTAAAATGTTTATGTTAAAAAATGGTGTATTGGTGTGCTTTTTGTTGTGTGTTTGTAGTCACCAGTTGAAATTTTTTCATGAAGTAGAATGAGTATCTAATGGATTAATTTTTACCCATTTCTGGGAATCCTTATATTGTGATTTTTTGGGGGTTAATTGTCACTCTTGAACTAGACTGTGAATACTTGTTTATATATAAGCATGTTCAAGTCATGTTGGTCTTTTATCTAAGATAAAGAAATCACTGCATGATGGAACTTGTTTATTTGATTAGGAATCTTGATGAGGAACTTCAACCCTTTTCTTCTTTGCAAGTTATGGTATTGTAAAATATATATTGTGTGAAGGAGGCTAGAGTCATTTTTGTTGGTCTGTGGAACTTGAACCCTTTTCTTCTTGTTGGCATCCACAACCTCTTTTAATACAAGTTCCATAGGAACTGACATATACAAGTTTTATTGCCCTTGAAGATTATTGTGTAGTTCAATATTGTAAATCCACATAACATGTGAAAGACGACTATTTAGGGGAACAATAAGAGTATATTATTGTACGGTACTATGCATTAATTGATATTCTAGTAGTAGATTAAAATTTAGGGTTGGTTTGGGGTATCCTAAAAAAGTGCACTTTTTGTCTTTTTACGAAAAGATGTGCAGAAAAGTAGAGAGGTGATGTCAAGGTTTAAAAATGCGCTGTTACGTAACGGTTTCGGCCGTTACGTAACGGTTTCGGCTGTAGGCACTACACGTTACCCCCGATTTTGTGGTGTGATTGAAATTCACAGGTGTATCGGCCGTTACGGCCGTCGTAGCGGTCGTAACGGTGATGTAACGGCCGTAACGGCCCGTTACGCACGTTACAGGGCTTCTTTAGCTTATTCTTTTCACAAAAAAAAAAAACAAAAGAAAAAGGCTGAAGATAGATTCCATATTGTATCGGACATCCACAAATTTTCAAAAAAAAAAACAAAAGAAAAGGCACGTTACGCACCTTTATTATAATGGAGCTTTTGTCGGTTGTCTTTACAGCCCATGAACCACTTTGAATTGAAGTGAGATTCCACAAATTTTCAGATCTGATCTGAAATACGGATGAGTGAGAAATAGAGAGAGAGAAGAGGGAAGAGGAAAGATGGAAGAGATGAACCTGTGTTGAATCTTCAAGGCTGTTGAAACCAGTGACTGCCCCTTTGTGTGGAAGACGAAGTAAGTTCAAAATTTGATCTGTTGCCTTGCCTTTCTTTATCAAATTTTGTTTGCTCAGTAGCTTAGCTTCGTGGGGAAGATAAGCCCCCTTTCTTTATCAAACCGTGTATATCGTTGACTTCACCTTGGGAAGATGCATTTGTTTTCCTTGTGGTTTACAACTGGCAAAGTTAATTTTATTTTTTTATTTTTTTATTTTTTTCCAACAATGATCACAGGTTTTAAATTTTGTAAAATCTATAAAATTTATATGATATATTTAATAATTTTAATTTAAATATATATATAGAGCTATGTACTTATTTTTAGTATTTTATATATAATAATTAGTGATTGATTTTTCTTTTTTATAATATCTAAAAATCATAACACATTTAATTATATGAATACATTTTATATATGTCAGTTTTAATTGATTTTTTTTTCTCTTGCAGGTTATTAAAAAAGATAACAAATACTCAAGTGATTGAAGCTCAAAAAACAACTATGTATGAATTTTTTTCTTCATAATTTATTTTTTAATTTTTATATGATTATGTTAGCATGTAAACTCCAAATGTATAAATAGTGGTTGCATTTTTTTTATAATCATTTCATTTAATGTTTAATTATAAACATTTTTTATTTTGTTATTGTAATGTGTTGTGAAACAATGTTGAATTCACTAATTTTTTTTAAATATCTTTTTAAAAGAAAAAAAAATCAATACGTCAAAAAAAAATTATTTATAATTTATTTTTTAATTTTTATATGATTATATTAGCATGTAAACTCCAAATGTATAAATAGTGGTTGCATTTTTTTTATAATCATTTCATTTAATGTTTAATTATAAATATTTTTTATTTTGTTATTGTAATGTGTTGTGACAACAATGTTGAATTCACTAATATATTTTTTAAAATATTTTTTTAAAAGAAAAAAAATCAATACTTCAAAAAAATTATTTATAATTTATTTTTAAATTTTTATATGATTATATTAGCATGCAAACTCCAAATGTATAAATAGTGGTTGCATTTTTTTATAATCATTTCATTTAATGTTTAATTATAAATATTTTTTATTTTGTTATTGTAATGTGTTGTGACAACAATGTTGAATTCACTAATATTTTTTTTAAAATATTTTTTTAAAAGAAAAAAAAATCAATACGTCAAAAAAAATTATTTATAATTTATTTTTAAATTTTTATATGATTATATTAGCATGTAAACTCCAAATGTATAAATAGTAGTTGCATTTTTTTATAATCATTTCATTTAATGTTTAATTATAAATATTTTTTATTTTGTTATTGTAATGTGTTGTGACAACAATGTTGAATTCACTAATATTTTTTTTTAATATTTTTTTAAAAGAAAAAAAATCAATACGTCAAAAAAAATTATTTATAATTTATTTTTAAATTTTTATATGATTATATTAGCATGTAAACTCCAAATGTATAAATAGTGATTGCATTTTTTTATTTATTTATAATCATTTCATTTAATATTTAATTATAAATATTTTTTATTTTGTTATTACAACACTGTTAAAGGCACAATTTTATTTTAAAAATATCTTTTTTTTTAAAAAAATCAATACCTAAAAAAAATTCTTTGTAATTAATTTTTTAATTTTTATATGATTACATTAGCATGTAAAATCGAAGTGTATAAATAGTTGTTGCATTTTTTTATAACTATTTTATTTAGTATTTAATTTGAAATATATTTTTTTTTAATTTTGTTATTGTAATGTGTTGTGACAACAATTTTGATGGCACAAATTTTTTTTTTGTGCACGAAATAGAAAGGGATGACATGATGAGCACATTTACTTATATATTTCCTACTGGACGGGAAGAAGGTAGTAACAATCAAGCTCAACAATCTGATTCCCAAGATGCACCACGTCACTCATTTTGGTGGGGTGCAGGTAGCAGCAACAATCAAGCTCAACAATCTGAATCTCAAGATGCACCACGTCACTCATTTTGGTGGTGACATTATGTAATTTTAGTAGTAACATTATGTAAAATGTACTCTCTGTTATTTGTGATTTATGCTATGACGTTATGTACTTTGTCAAGTTCTTCCATTATGGATGTATATTTTTTTAAAACTATTTGAGTTAAAATGTACATATGCTTCCACAAGTATAATAATTAAAAATAATTTTATACATCTAAGTTCAATTAAAGGAATTTTTGCCACAAGTGTAATATGGATTTATAACATAAAAAGTCATTAATTATTAAAATAAAATGTAAAAAAATTCATTTTCTAGTGATTTAAAAATATGAAATATATTAGATCATACATAAAAATTATGAAAAATTTATCAAAATTTATTTTAAAACCCAATAAATATGATTATAAAAAAAATATGCGTATCGGTAAGTTTTTTACAAATTGTGCGAAAAATAAAAAAATTCACAGTTCCGGTAACCGCAACCGTTACGCTGCGGCCTTTACACCCCGCAACCGCAACCGCGTCACCGCCACCGTTACGGCGACCGCAACCGCTTTTCAGAACCTTGGGTGATGTGATAGAAAAAAGATAAAAAGATGGATTATATAGTATATGCCAAACCAACCCTTAGTAACCTTGGAATTGATTCTTAACTGTGTTTGCTTAAGCAGGCTATCTCATTAGTTGAGCTGGATTGAGCTTTGACATTAGGAGCTATAGCTTTTCATTCTCTTTATGACACTTTTTCTATATTTTTTACTCTTTTTTTACTATATTTCTATTATTTCTAGCTAACTGGTTTCCTTACTCTGTCCAAAATTACAGGTTATAATGCATGAGTGTAGCTAGTATTGTTTGTTGGCAGTCCTGAATTCTGTTTGATGTTCGAAATTTGCATAACCATAGCATTTTCTTTTCTTTTCTTTTCTGTGTGTGTGTGGAATATCACAGCTTCAGTTTTTTTAAAAGAGCTAGTGTGAAACATTAACCTCTATACTCTCTCCTGTATAGTGTTTGACATTGATAGGATAAGATGTTGCATATGTATATGTCTGTCAAACCATAACTGTCTGCAGAAGATGAAGTTGGGAAAATGGCCCCTCTCCCACAGAAGTGTTATCCAAATATCACACAATGACGTGTTTCATGAGCAAACAAAAAAGATCGAAGAACAAGAGAGCAATCCGATAGAAGTACGGTAGTACATGTGATGTGATGAAATATTTGTTGAGCAGATAAAACTTGAAACTTGAGTACTCATCCCAAAAAAGAAGAGATGAAACTTGAGTCTCTAGGTGTTATCTAAAGAGAATGAATATATTTTTGTATTCAATGAATTACAGCAGTAACAGAGTAAAGATATTTATACACTTCAGTGATTTAACCATAACTACCTAACCTTGATTCTAACTACTAAACTATAGTTAACTCTGGACAGTTAATTTCTAACAGACTTAACAACCTATACTATACAGCTGGATATTACACACGTGTGGCTTAATGCTATAGAACTGCTGCTGTGATGCTCTGCTGCTGTGATGCTAAGGAACTGCTGCTATGTTGCAGCATGCTCATGCTTTGTATCTGTTAATGACTGTGCTGGCTGTGTCTGTGGCTTATCATACCCCTGCAAGCTCAAGGGACTACTGGGAAGGACATTGAGCTTGAGCTGAAGATATTGAAACCGAGCAACAGACAGTGGTTTAGTAAAGATATCAGCAACTTGATCTGAAGTAGGGATATGACAGATATGAAGTTTCTTAGAGGCAACCCGTTCGCGAACAAAGTGATAATCAACCTCGATGTGTTTAGTACGGGCATGAAATACAGGGTTGTTACTCATAGCTATGGCAGATAAGTTGTCACACCAGAGAGTAGGCACCGGAACAGAAATATGAAGATCAGCAAGCAACATTCCAATCCAACTAAGATCAGCTGAGGTTTGTGCTAAAGCTCTATATTCAGCCTCAGAAGATGAGCGAGACACAGTAGGTTGCTTCTTTGCAGACCAAGAGATAAGATTAGGACCAAGATAGACACAGTAACCAGTAGTGGACCGGCGATCAAGAACATTTCCTGCCCAATCTGAATCTGAATATGCATTGAGAAGAAGAGGGCCCGAAGTGAAATGGAGACCATACGATAAGGTACCTTTAAGATACCTTAGTAATCGTTTGACTGAGGTAAAATGGCTAGTCATAGGAGAGTGCATGAATTGACAAAGATGATTAACCACAAAGGCTAAATCAGGTCGAGTAAGGGTAAGATACTGAAGAGCACCAACCAAACTGCGGTACAAAGCTGGTTGAGAAAAAAGAGAATCACCTGCTGCAGTAAGAGCATGAGAAGAGGACTTAGTAGCCATGGGAGAAGAGTAAGGTTTGCAGTCACTCATACCAGCCTTGGCCAATAAATCTGAGGCATATTTTTGCTGAGAAAGCACATAACCAGAGGCATCTTTTATGACAGATATACCCAAGAAATAATTAACAAAGCCAAGCTCCTTCATGGAAAAGGTTGTATGCATATGTGTAATGAGAGAGGTAATGTAAAGTGGATCACTTCCGGTGAGAAGAATGTCATCTACATAGATGAGGAGAATGGTAATAGCAGTAGAAGTCTTCTTAATAAAAAGAGAAGAGTCACAATGGCTTTGAACAAATTGATGAGTGAGAAGAAAAGTGGAGAAGGTAGAGAACCAAGCTCGAGGAGCTTGCTTTAAACCATAAAGAGCCTTGTGTAACTTGCAAACAAGCTGAGAGTGATTTGGTTGAACAAAGCCTTGAGGTTGGACCATATAAACTTCTTCTTCAAGAACACCATGAAGAAATGCATTAGATATGTCAAGCTGCTTGATGGGCCAATCAAAATGTAGAGCCAGGCATAACAAAATTCGGATAGTAGGTTGTTTAGCCACAGGACTAAAAGTCTCATGATAGTTCACCCCTTCAGTTTGAAGAAAGCCCTTGGCAACTAATCGTGCCTTGTATCTGGCTATAGAACCATCGGAATTTTTCTTGATTCTATAAACCCATTTGCAGCCTATTGCTTGTTTGCCAGATGGAAGATCAACTAAAGACCAAGTACCTTGTGTTTGTAAGGCTTGAAATTCTTCAAGCATAGCAGTTTGCCAAACAGAAGAAGATTTTGCTTGCTGAAAAGTTTGTGGTTCAGACTGAGGAGAGAAAGAAGAAAGACAAGCAGTATGAGAAGAGGTGGATTTGGATCTGGTAATCATGGGATGAGTATTGGAAGAAATAGAGGGAAGAGCAATAGAGATTTTGGAAATTGCAATCTGATCAGAAGGGACAGCAGATAGAAAAGGAACAGAATTGGAAGATACAGGTATTAGTTGAGCTCCTGAGTGAGCTCCTGAGTGAGTAACAACAGGAGAAGAGGAAATAGTGTTAGCTGCTGGAATTGTTTGAGCTGCTGGAGGAGTTGCAGATGCTGGAACTGCATCTGCAACTGCTGAAATTGTGTGAGCTGCTGGAGTAGTGGCAGTTGCTGGAACTGCTGTAAATGAATGAGCTGCTGGAGTAGTGGCAGCTGCTGGAACTGCTGGAAATGAATGAGCTGCTGGAATAGGTGCAGAGGAAGAGGAAGAGAAAGGTGAAGACCAGAAGAACTGCTGGAGAGATGCAGTAGTGACAGATGAAGACAGTGGGGAAGAAGTCTGAAAGGGAAAGTAAGACTCATCAAAAACCACATGTCTGGAAGTATAGACTTTACCTGTGATGGGATCAAGACACCTATAACCTTTGATGGAAGGTTGATAACCAAGAAAGACACAGGACAGAGATCGAGGTTGAAGTTTATTAGTGGTGTATGGTTTGAGCCAAGGATAGCATCTACATCCAAAGGATCTCAAGAGTGTATAATCAGGTTTATGTTTGAATAAGACCTCATAGGGAGTAAGATTTTGAAGTTTGAGAGTAGGATGTCTATTGATCAAATAGACAGCTGTTGCAAGAGCATCAAACCAGTAAATCAAAGGGAGAGAAGAATGATGCATGAGTGTAATAGTAGTTTCAATGAGGTGCCTATGCTTCCTTTCAGCGACACCATTTTGTGAAGGTGTATGGGGACAAGTTAATTGATGATCAATGCCTTTACTTTTAAGAAAATTTTGAAATGGTGTACTAAGATATTCCCCTCCATTATCACTGCGAAGAATCTGAAGTTTAGTGTGAAATTGAGTTTCCACAAAAGATTTAAATTCAAGAAATTTAGTGAAAACTTCACTCTTATAATGCAGAGGAAAAAGCCAAGTGAATTTGCTAAAATCATCAATGAAGAGCACATAGTACTTAAAACCTGAAACAGAGGAAGCAAAAGGGCCCCAAACATCTGTATGGATGAGGGCTAAAGGTTTATTTACAGTGGAATTAGACAAATGAAAAGGCAACCTATGGCTCTTTGAAACACAACAATGTTCACACAAACTAGAGCCTTTATTAGACAAAAGCTTAGAATCTAGATTATTATGAGAAAGAATATGATGAAGCTTCTTTGATGAAGGATGACCGAGTCTGAAATGCCAATTAGTTGTAACTGCAGGTGATAAAGAGGAAGAAAAACAAGCTTGAGAAGCTTGAGGAGAGACAGGTGCAGCAGAAGAGGATGCAGCAGAAGGAGAGCCTTTGAATGGATAAAGGCCATTTGTGTAGCTTCCTTTATACAAGATTTTCTGAGTAATCTTGTCCTGAATAACAAAAGAGCTTTCATCAAAAGTGATAGTGCAGTGATTATCTATGGCTAACTGGTGAACAGAGAGCAAATTGGATGAAAGTGTAGGCACATGAAGAAGCTTTGTAAGATGAAAAGGAAAAGAAGGAGTTGGAAGAAGACCTGTTCCAGTATGAGCAATGGTATGTGTAGAACCATCACCAACTGCAACTTGATCTTGACCATAGTATGGCTGAGGGAAAGAGAGTTGACTTAGATCAGGTGTCATGTGACTGGTGGCTCCGGAGTCAAGGAACCAGTTGTCAGATTGTGGCTGATTTGAGAATGATGCAGCATAGGCTTTGGTTTGAGGCTGTGTAGAAGCAGGCTGTGGAAAATACCAGCAGTCTAGAGCAGTGTGATTTGGCTTGCCACAGATTTGACAGATCAGAGTCACAGAATTAGTATTGGCAGCAGCTGGAGAATTGTAAGAGCTGGATCTGCCAGCTGTTTGAGTGTGAGGATTATAGGTATAATTGAATCTGCCTCGTGAAGATTGTGAGCCTCTTTGATAGTGACTCATCTGACCTCTAGACCTTCCTCCATCTCTGCCTCTGTAAGAGCCTCTGCCTCTATAATAACCTCTAGAATTTCCTCGATTAGAATAATTTCCTCTGTGTGCAGTATAGGCAATGGAGCTTGGAAGATCTGAGGCATGTGCATGTTTAAGAGAGGACTCCACATGAATAGATTCTGAACAGAGTAAAGAACATAGCTCATCTAGAGAAATAGGATCTGATCTGGTGCGGATAGCAGCTTTTGTAGCATTATATTCTTCAGGCAATCCAGTTAAAATCAGCAGAACTAAATCTTCATCATCAATGGGAGATGATGCAAGAGCAAGCTGATCAGATAGTACCTTGAATTGAGTCAGGTATTCTTCCATTGTTGTGCCTTTCTTAACAATTTTAGTCAACTTGATCTTCAACTGATGGATGTGAGATCTGGAAAGTGAAGTAAATCGTTTGGCAAGAACAGTCCAAACTTCATGACTGGTTTGACATGGAATGACAGTAGCACAAATGGACGGAGACAGAGTTGCAATAATGCAACTTAACAGATGATCATCAATAGTGGTCCATAGTACATGATTTGGATTAGGAATTTCAAGATTATTAGAATCTAGAATCACTGCAGGAGGACATACCTCTGATCCATCTACATAGCCAAGAAGTTTTGTGGCTTTCAAGATTTTCTGCAATTGATTCTTCCAAATGATGTAATTGGATGAATCAAGCTTGATAGAAACAAAAGAACTCAGATTAGAAATCAACAATGTGAGGTTTGAAGGTAAGGCTGTGGCAGAAGTTGCAGGTATTTCAGGTGTGATGTTGGGAGCTGCCATGGCTGAAGCTGTGAAGCTTTCTTGCTCGTAAGAGCCTAAAGCTCTGATACTATAAAGAGAATGAATATATTTTTGTATTCAATGAATTACAGCAGTAACAGAGTAAAGATATTTATACACTTCAGTGATTTAACCATAACTACCTAACCTTGATTCTAACTACTAAACTATAGTTAACTCTGGACAGTTAATTTCTAACAGACTTAACAACCTATACTATACAGCTGGATATTACACACGTGTGGCTTAATGCTATAGAACTGCTGCTGTGATGCTCTGCTGCTGTGATGCTAAGGAACTGCTGCTATGTTGCAGCATGCTCATGCTTTGTATCTGTTAATGACTGTGCTGGCTGTGTCTGTGGCTTATCATTATCGTTACCTAATGATTTATTTACTTATGATCTCACTTGAAGAGAGAGAAGAGAGAGATGGGGGAGGTATATAGTTGATGATTCTTCTTTTCTGTTGGATGGATAGTTTTAATATAATAGTGAATGAAGTATGAACATAAGGGCATAATTTTTTTTTTTTATTTGTCCCAAAACTTGCTTTTTGGCACCACACTTCTATCACTCCAGTACCATCCCTGGAGTTTGGATTTCCTGTAGTGCTAGGTTTGTAGTGCAATCTGTAGTTCTTTCTATCATAGTGCACCACATCAAAAGCAATAGAAATGGAGAGCTAAGATTTGGTGCTAATTAAAATGACGTAATTTTTTTTTTTTTTGCTAGTCTCTCTCCCTTAAATCAGATCTAAGTTGAAAATCAGGGTGACGAACAGTGACGAGTACGACACAATTGCAGCATTAAACTTCCTCCGATACATAGGTGGTGGGGAGACCCCGAGCGTTTGTGAACAGCTACATTGAACTCTCTCTCTCTCTCCTCTTCATGCACCATCATTCTCTCTCCTTTCTGTTCTGACAGTGTTGAAGAAGAACATTTCCTTAGGATCTTTTTTTTTTTTGGCTGCACCAAAACGGCACACAAGCACTACAGAGAGCAGCACTATAGAGAATCTGAACTCCCACCACCACCACCATCTGAACTCCCAAATGGCACACAAGCACCTCTTTGTTGTCCGTCTTATATTGCAATTTAACTATATTATCCCAAATGACAGGGAATCAAACAATTCTTCATTGCAGTAGAAAGGGAGGAGTGGAAATTTGATACTTTGTGTGATCTTTATGATACCCTTACTATCACTCAGGCTGTTATTTTCTGTAACACAAAGAGGAAGGTAATATTTCAGTTGCTTTTTTCTTAATATTGAAAGCCATTTGGCTTAATTGCTTACTATTTTGTATGAGATGGGCCCACTTCGCATAATTTGTTCTGGTTGCTAGACAGCTCAATATTAATATAAAACTAAATGTAATGCTATTCTGAATGTATGTACAATTGAATGAGAATTCTTTATCTCCAGATTCATTTTTGTAGTTGGAATTGTTTGCTTATTAAATACTTGAGTAATATTACCAATCTGCTGCTTCCATAGTGTAGCCAAACACATATTAAACATCTGATTTTTTTGGCGGACTTTGCTCAATATTTTTGGTGTACTTGATGATTCAGTGCCTTCAAATTTTGCTACTTCATAGTCATTAACAAGATGATTGTTAGTTTCAATGAATCCTAGTATTAGGAGTTAATGCACTTGCATATTTGGACAGGTGGATGTTAGTGTTAATTCATATTAGAGTTGATGCCAACAACGACAATATTTTGTACAAGGTGGAACTCTAATTTTGTTGTAAGTTTTGATAATTTTTACTTAGTTTGATTAAGTGGTCAAATAGTCAAGTGCCCAAGAGTTTGTTGAGCTGTAAATTGTTAAGAGTTGTGGTAATGTTAAGCATATAGCAGTGAGTTATATAGTGGATGTATTTAACATTGGCAGTGCAACTTGATGAATGAGTGAAAGATTATAAACTGATTGTTTCCAATTAACTATCACATAGTTGGATCTTTTTTCTATTTTGTTTAAGGTTTAATTTAATTTTGATAGAAAACCTGCTTCTTTTGAAGCCTATTTATATGATGGGAAACTCCTAAAACTTTGGGAACCCATTTTCTAGGACCTAAGAAGCATAGATGGGAACACAAGACACAGGTACATATAGTAATTTTCAAAAAATAAAGACATGACAATAGACAAAATATATGTTTTAGATACATCATCATCATCATCATCATCATCATCATCATCATCATAATAATAATAATAACATTTATTTGTTATATATATACATTTTATTATATCAAAACAATTAGAGAGATTTTTCCCCCATCTTATTTATTAGAAAAGAAGTGTTAATGGCTATCTTGAAATGCCCTAAACAAATTGGAAGTTGGGTGCAAGCATAGACAATCTCCAAACACTCCATATAGATAGGATAGGCAAGCTATGGCCTCTTAGAATTTGAGGTGTTAACGCTCCAAAATCACCAAACGGCGTTGGATTTACACGAAATTTGGTACACACAACCGCCTATGCACGAGAGACTTATAGGAGAAAACGGGACTCGAATCGGATTCCCAGTTTGGGAGTTAGAACCGGATTTCACTCTAAGTAAACTAGCTTCTTAAGAAACTTATAATTCGAGGTGTTAATGCTCCAAAATCACCAAACGGCGTCAGAGAAGCACGAAACTTGGCACACACGACTGCCTAGGCATGAGAGATTTGTAGGAGAAGACGGGACTAGAATCGGGTTCTTGGTTTGGAAGTTAGAGCCGGATTTCACTTTAGGCAAACTAGTTCCTTAAGAAACTTAGAATTCGAGGTGTTGATGCTCCAAAATCACCAAACGGCATTGGAGTAGCATAAAACTTGACACACATGACCGCCTAGGCACGAGAGACTTGTGGGAGAAGACGAGACTCGAATCGGGTTCCCGATTTGGGAGTTAGAGCTGGATTTCAAGTTAGATAAAATAGTTCCCTAAGAAACTTAGAATTCAAGGCGTTGACGCCCCAAAATCACCAAACGGTGTCGGATTAGCACGAAACTTGGCACACACGACCGTCTAGGCACGAGAGACTTGTAGGAGAGGGCAAGACTCGAATCGTGTTCTCGGTTTGAGAGTTAGAGTCGGATTTCGGTATAGATAAAATTATTTATTTAATTATCTTTATAATTGTATAGTAGTTAAATTTTTATAATTTTTTTGTAATTAACATATTAACACATAATTATATTGTCACTAATTATTTTTATTTTTTGTTTTCAGATATGTCCCGAGTAGGAGTTTGCTTCTTGTGAAATGCATGCATGTGAAAAAGGCGAAACTTTTGTTTTTGTTACCAACGGAGAACGATGAGGAAAATTTTTAATCTTGTTTATGTTATTTTGAATTATGAACAACTTTATGTATTTAAACATTATATATGTATTATGGAACATTATATAGTGGGGTTTTTGTGTTGATGTGTAGTTATAGATGCAAGAATGTTTTTATTATGGAGAAATTATTATTTCTATACAAGAATTTTTATATTATTATGCAATTATTAGTTTCTTTTTCAATTGTTTTTCATTTAATATAGGTAATTTTAATATTTTTAATAATTATATTGTAGTTTTTTTTTTTTTGGCGACGACACCACACCGTCGAAAAAAAAAAATTCGCGACAGCATTACTTGCCGTCTCAAATAAGACTTTTAGCAACGGTAAAATAATGTCGTCGCAAAAGTTCTCACTTTTTTACATATTATTGTAGACGTCCCCGAACGCCCCGGGAGGGTTAAGTCCCGTTCCGTTCATATTGGGGTCACTACAGTTCAAGGACTCAAATGTCACAGTTCTTAATCTTGAACCAAAGAGTCTAAATCCGGCAAATCGATTTTGAAAACAGATTTTTTGAAAAGAAGTGCCAAACATGGACTGCTTTGCCAGATACAGAATCGCCACCTAAATATTTTATTTTTGAAAAATTTAGGAAACCCTGACTCGGTGCCAAAGGCCACGTGTCCGTCATCACCAAAGTTGTCTCGGCTCGGGAACTTGGGTACGATTGGGGAAGGTCACTTCGTGAGCACCCCCGCTCGCCCGGTCAGAGACCGGCCTCTACTAATCATGATATCCGATTTTGAAAACATTACATGTTCTTATTCCGGTTATTAGCCTAGAATTACTATGTTATGCGCACAGCAAACAAGTATAGACCCAATTGCCTGAATTGGAATAAAACATCTTATATTTGTTTTGAAAAGGGTTTGCTACTCGCAAGTAGGCTAAAATACAGGTTTTTGCCACCCTCAAGTGGGATTTAGAAAAGACAGTTTTGCCACAATCTAGTGGGCTTAAAACTCTCAGTTTTAATGCATTACCCCAATTTAAGCAATTTGACCTCCATCCACAGGCATTCAAATAGTTATATCACATAAGCAGCTAGCCTCATGGTAATCATGCTGTTATGGCAACATTCACACGCATGCGATATGCTAAAGCGTAAAAACTCACCTAGTACTCCAAACCAAAACAGAAACCAGTTAGTAATCATATGCATGATCCTAGTTCATGTTAAGTGGCTAATGCAACACAAGCAAGGGTGTAATCTAGACAGGCTCGGCTATCCTAAGCATGGCATGTGAAATGCTACAAGTAACAAGTATTCAATTTGGAAATTGAAATACAATGCAGTTAGCGTGATGTACCGAGCCCGGTGCATGTAAGACAAATGTATAGATGCACGCATGCTATCATACTGTATGCTAATTTAAATATGCCCTAATCTACCATCATAAGCAGGTAAATAAAAAGGAAGAAAGAAGTGGAGGTTGGAAGGCATACACACACACACCCACACTTATTACAAATTCGCCCTCGCTCGGAGGGACTAAAAGAATATACAGTCCCAAATAGTACAGTCCGAATATAGAATAAATTATTACAGAATTTCTAATTTAATTAATAATTTAAATGCAGAATAGAAAAGGCCGCAGCCCCGCCTCAGGATGCGCGAATGATGCATGCTCGAATCCGACTCGCCCAAAAAACCCACACCATACCACTGCTGCCTCTGTTTTCACTGTCCTGCCTCTCCAAAAACTGCCAAAGTCCCAGAATACCTTCCTTGCATGCTGCTGTACACCATCGGCTGGAGGAAGTGCCCACCGGCCATCTAAAATATCTACCGGCTGCTTGAGAGGTTATCGGCCACAAACAAATGGCCGGTCGGCACTCTATTATGCCGGTCAGCAAACAATTCCTGCAGAAGACAGTTTTGACAGCAACAGCAGACAAGCAGTGCATGGTGTGGGATTTTGAGCATATGTAAGCATGGCCAATGCCCCCTATCATGTATGGGACTCAAGGAAGCATGGCCCTTGGTCCTTGTGCCACCAATTGTGCATTTTGATGCATGATGGCCTAAGGGACCAAGATTGCAATTCAATGTACATATGCATGCAATACACAAAATGAGAACCAAGACCCTATCATGTCAAGATCAAGGGCCTTAGTGACATGAGAATTGAGATGTGTTTTGTCACTTGAAGTACAAACACCCCTCATTTCTCACACTTGGTTTGACGCCCCAAACCAAGTAATGCAATGCATTTTATGCAAACATGGCTCAACAATGCATCATGGTACTAAAATGCAAGACATGCCAAATGCTATGCAACATATCATGTTAAGTATATAGTGCTAATCATATGGGAGGCAAATGTGATGCAACCATGGACCAAAATGTCATTAAGCTAGCATGGGATAACATGTAATGAACCAAACAAGCAACAAGCATGTGATAAGCAAACAATGGTGGACTTAACCCCAATGGGGCAGACCTCAAACCTCCCCAAAATAGTGGCAAAAAATGCCCAAAAACATGAACAAAATGCTATACAAGCATGCAAGTTGATGAGCCTAAACCTAAGGCACCAAAGAGAGCATCTTACTACCACTAACATGACCACTCATGGCATGTATTAGGCGAGCAAAAACAGAGTACTATCATGCAAAAATACACCCAAACCCCTTGACATGGTAGCCCCAAAATACCCTAAACAAACAAGCATGCATAAGGCCTATTCCTAGGCATAAAAGGGCACACCCTTAAAGCATGAAATAGGTCACATATGCAAACATACAAACATGATTTATGGACTGAAATATGATCCTAAATGATGCCAAATCATGAGGATGGTCTAAGTTGAGCATGCTAGAGGCCAAAATACTCAAGGCTTACAAGCCCAAAATGCAAAACAACGACATTAAGCATGCCAAACATGGCAAAATCAGTGGCTCACAGCCCTTAAACATGACAAAATGAGGCTAATATCTTCATGGAGTTATGCTAATACATGCAAGAAACAAGGCCTAAACACAAGATGCATTTCTATGCCAAATAGAGGAATGCAAAGCAAGTATGTGAAGCATGCAAGAGGAGAACAAAACACCATTAGACAGAGATAAAATATGGTCCAAAACACCCAAAAAAGTTCTGAAATGGCACCAAAAACAAGCAAGCATGCATGTTGCCTTTTAAGCCAAAAACAAAGGCAAAAGAGGGACAAAGGGGAGAGGGGTGTCCCTCCCCTATACAAGACTTCAAACCACCTTCCTCACCACTAAAAACCCACTGGTTTTCAGTGGTGAGAAGACCAAAACAACAAAGCAAACAAGGCTCAAAGTAAAGGCACCAAAGAGGCCAAAATAAGGCCTAAGAGGGTGAGTTTCCACTCAAACCACAAAGTGACCTTAATGAAAGTTCAAAAGCAAGAAAAAATAATACTTTTTTCAGTTATACACAAAGCTCAAAACACAAAGCAAGATAGGTAAAAAACTTGTTGCAAAATGAAGAATCTAAAGTAAAGTGCTCACCCTTGAAGAACCCTTGAACAATAGGTGGTACATGTAGACACCCCATTTTTGACCGACCTTAAGACTCAGGCGTCGCCGATTGAGCGCTCGGTGATGTTGCATACTGTGCTCGTTCAGAAGTCTCAGAGTCGCGGCCGTGCGCCCTGCCTCCGGACTTCCGAATCCTCTTCTATGCCTTGTCTCGGTTTGCGAACCAGACTCGGTTTTCTCTGTTTTCTTTCCTGAGGGAAGGGAGTAGTCCTGTAGACTATCTCTCGGTGGCCGTGGGCTACATTTCGTGGCCGTAGGCCATTTTGCCCATTTCGGAGCCCGGTTCCCGGTTTTCGGAGCCGTCAGGCCGTGTGCCTCGGTTCGGGACTGCCCAACCATCTCCGATTTCTCCGATTTTTGGCAAGTGCCTCTGTTTTATCATACTGAGGAACACTGGGGTCTCAGATACCCACTTCGTGGCCAAACACCACTTTCGGTGCTTAACGGCCGGTTTTCGGGCCCCGAACCTCGCGGTTTGGCCCCCGAGTATTCATTTTGCATTAGTTTTTGTTCAATTTTGGCAGGTACCTCTGTTTTAGCATCAGGAAGATCACTGGAGGGTAGGAGGCCAGCAATTATCTCAGAAAACCAGTTATGCTCTTCCGGCGCCCGTTTTGCTCACTTCCGGGCTAATGTTGAACACCCTAGGGCCATTTTCTTCCAACCAAAACTACATATCTGTGATCAGGGGACCTGGGAGGACCCTAAAAAGTGGTGGTCGGCCAGTAATTGTTACTTTCATTTTTGAGCCTCTCCTTCAAGTTCAATGTTGTGACTCCTGTTTCAGAGTTGCCAAATTCCAACCTTGGAACCTTGTTCTACACTCCTGGGAGGACACCAAAACATGGTGGTCGGCCAGCAATTCTTCACTTCTTTTTTTGGCCATGGCCGGCCGGCCAGGGGGAGTGGCTGGCCGACCAGTTGGGGTGGCTGGCCGGCCACCTTCAAGAAATCCACCTGGCCGGCCAGCTTTCTGCTTTTGAACCCTTTACAACTATCCAGCTGCTTTTCAAAATATCCCTGTCCTCCGGGGGATATTTTGGGAGGGAAAGCTTGGATGCATTTCCCTCCCCTTTTACACCCCTTTCTTGCCTATTTAAGGGGCTGGCCTCCTCCTTTGTTGAGGTTGGAAAAACTTTCCTCAAGAACTCTTAGCCCATTGCCTCCATTTCCCTCTCCAAAAACTCCAAAAACCTTCAAGTTTCTAGCCCACTTCTACATCAACTCCAAGCTCTATCATCACCATACCATTTCCAGCAGCAAGGGAAGAATTCCAGCAGCTAGGAAACACCCATTCTTCAAGCAAAAGGCAGCCAAGAAGTTGTCTACAAGGGTAAGTCCTCTTTCCCTCTTTTCTAGCCCTATTTCGGCTCATTTCTTAGACCTATTTGCTTATGGTTTTGAGCTCCGAGATTAACTGGAAATGTCACTATTTTGAGGTGTTCTTCATGTTTGTTTAAGGTCTCAACATCATTTGGGGCCCCTATCTCATACTTGTTTCAATATCCCATCATATGCCATTGTTTTTGCAAGCTTTCTTTGACTCATGATTAATCTGATTTTGAGCATGACATAAACTGTAAAAGTGCATATTTTGAGCCCCTCTTCAACATTGAAGAAGGGCTCAACCTTGTTTGGTGAAAGCTTGTACCACCTCTCTTTGTGGCCCCTTTGGTGGCCCTATTTTGCATGGCATTTCTAGCATGATTTTATTCTGAATTGGAGGCTACCATCTACTTTAAATATGCATATTTTGGGCTCCTATTCAATGTTGTAGAAGGAAATTTTGATGTTTGAATTTTCTACATACCACTTGTCTCAATACCTCTCTTTGGTTCATTATTTTGCATGCTTTATTAGGCTTATTTGGCTCCTGATTTCAGCCTTCATCAGGCTTAGAAAATGTCTTATTTTGGCCCATTCTTCATGTTTTGTTAAGGGTCTTAAGCCTTTTGATAATCGCTTTTTGGTACCTCATGTTATACCCACTATTTGATTCATTATTTTGCATGCTTTGTTAGGCTTTCTTAGCTTTTGTTTTCAGCCTCCATCAGGCTTGGAAAGTGTCTTAAAATGACCCATTGTTCATGTTTTGTTAAGGGTCCAAAGTTGTTTGGTGTATGCTTTTGGTACCTCATGTTATAGCCTTTGTTGGCTCATTATTTTGCATGTTATGTTTAGCCTATCTACCTACTGAATTGGGGGATGTTATCTCTTATAAATGTGCATATTTTTGGTCCCTCTTTAATGTTGTAGAACTTTTTTTTTTGGTTTGAGCATTGTATATACTACTTGTTTGTAATTCCCTTCTTTTTTTCCCATTTTTGCATGCTAATTTTGCCATACTTGTGGTTGTTGTTTACCTTTGTTTGTACTGAAAAAATGTTATTTTAGGGCTGCCTTGCTACTGTTTTACATGTTATGTGTCATTATGCATGTTTAGTAGGGCTGTAGGCCATTTCGGGTGCATTACATCGCATTTCGGGCATCGGGTGTAATTTGTCATAATTCGGGGGCTATTTGTGCATCATTTTAGCTGCTGAAATTTGCATTTTCCTATTGCATATGGTCACATTCTCATTCGCATGTCCATTTTTATGCCTTAGGATTATTCCTCGGTTTGCGTGCCCGCGTGCACGCATTTTGAGGCATCTCATTTTCATAGCATTGCGTATGCTAGGATCATGTTTAGCTGCATTTCATGCATATCATGCATATTGCATCGTGTTCGGGATAGGAGTTAGCCCGGGCACGGGAAACGAGGCACGTTTCGCACCCCGAGTGACGGAACGGGTCTCAATTCCCAAGTCACCGACACTCCGGATTACCCATGATGGAGTTAGGTTTTTGTTGTAGCATTCATCTGCATTCATCCTATATTGAGTTGTGCAATCCGGCTCCTCGGCCATCATGCATCGATATGCGTGATTGTGGCACGAGGATCGAGGCATGCATATATTTGTGAAATACATTGCTATGCCCTTTCTTGCTCTCTGTTGCAGCAAATGAAGAATCAGGCAATTTTCAGAATCTGGCACGCATTTCGAGAAAAACATGCAAACAGAGGCTAATTGGGGCATCCCATGGATTTCCGCAAAAGGCAGCCCACATGCATCATTCATCAGAGCGGAGTCAGGCTCCCTGGCTTGCATGCCAGTTTACAGCCTTTAGTTATTTGTTAATTAATTAGAAATTTGTATATTTATTTCGGACTGTATTATTCTTTTATTTCGGACTGTATTATTTATTCGGACCCTCTGCGCGAGGGCATAATTGTAATAAGTGTGGGTGAGTGTGATGTATGTCTTCCAACCCCCACTTCTTTCTCCCTTTTATTTACCCGCTTATGATGGTTAGATATAGGGCATATTTCAATTAGCATACAGTATGACAGCATGTTTGCATTCATTCATCTGTTTTGCACGCACCGGGCTCGGCGCATCATACAAACTGCATTTGTATTTCAATTCCAAATTGAATACGTGATAGTTGTAGCATTCCATATACCATGTTTAGAATAGCCGAGCCTGCTATAGTTGCATCTTTGCATGTGTTGCATTAGGCATTTCTGTATATCTAGGACCATGCATGATTTCTAACATAGCTTTTGTTTTGGCTTGGAGTACTCGGTGAGTTTTATGCTTTAGCATCCTTGCATGCGTGTGAGTGTTGCCATGATAGCATGCTTACCATGAGGCTATGTGCTTATGTGATATAACTGCCTTGAATGCCTGTGGGTGGAGGTTGAGTTACTTGGATTGGGACAATTCATCAAATGCTTGTTTTAAGCCCACTAGATAGTGGCAAAATCACGTTTTACTAAGCCCACCTGAGGGTGGCAAATCCATGTCTTAGCCTACCTGCGGGTAGCACCATCAAACCATTTTCAAACAAACAAACATAAAACGTTTTGTTCCAATTCAGGCGATTCAGTCTATACTTGTATGCTGTGCGCATCACGTAGTAACCTAGGCTAATAACCGGAATAAGAACTCACAATGTTTTCAAAAACAGATATCATGGTTAGTAGAGGCCGGTCTTTGACCGGGCGAGCGGGGGTGCTCACGAAGTGACCTTCCCCAATCGTACCCAAGTTCCCGAGCCGAGGCAACTTTGGTGATGACGGACACGTGGCCTTTGGCACCGAGTCAGGGTTTCCTAAATTTCCCATTAAAAAATATTTAGGTGGCGACTCTGTTATCTGGCAAAGCAGTCCATGTTTGGCACTTCTTTCAAAAAATCTGTTTTTCAAAACGATTTGCCGGATTTGGACTCTTTGGTTCAAGATTAAGAACCGTGACATTTGAGTCCTTGAACTGTAGTGACCCAATATCGAACAGAACGGGGGCTTAACCCTCCCCGGGCGTTCGGGGACGTCTACAGTTTCTGGCGACTCTGCTGGATTTAGAGAACTTGACTCGAACTCATGATATCTGGTTTTGACTACATTTGTGTGTTTCTTTGCATTGCATTTGCATTGGTGCGCCTAGGACACCGTGTTTGCCATATGCCATTCCCGAACGATTTGCCGGAGGCTTGTCTTGTCAAGTCATGTCCGTAAGGCTGATCGGCTCTGGGCTCTGACAGCATGGGAACACAAACCCCGGTTTTACCGGGGCACCCTTTTTGACCATTCGACCTAGTGCATATTCGGATCCATAGTGACCATTCCAAACTAGGACAGGTTGCTTACCCGTTTATAGGTTGTTTGAAACCGCTGCGTGCGTAGTGAAACCCTAGTTCCTGACAAAATAGGACAGGGAAACCCTACCCCAACATAGGGGTGTTTTGGCTCTCACTTATCTGCTATGTGCTTGTTAGAGTGCGTCTCTACAGGGAATGCATGTATCAGTTGAGTTTGGGCATCAGGCCTGCGGGCATCAGTCAGTATCTGAGAATCAGTTGTCTGCGGATATCCGATTCAGTTTTGGGGGGGACAGTGATACAGGAACAGTGATCAGTGGTTGAGGACAGTGTATTTCAGCTTATCAACTGCGTGTTGTATGCCCGACTGTGTGTTGTGTGTATTTAATTTAAGCTGTTATGCTGCCCGTTTTTCTGGTCATTTATTTCCTTTTTGCTTTATTATCTTTTTGCTAGGGCAGTTTTTAGCACGATTGCTTCCGAACCAGTCGATACTCCCCAAGCACCTTGGACACGAGGTCGCCGACTCAACCGATCCGAGGATCTCGTTGACGGACATCCAGTGTTTCACTCTTACCCCCAGTCACCAGAAGAAGGCCGAGGAGGCACAGTGTGTCAGAACACGGATCACCAGAACAGCAGTCTACTTTAGTGGCAGACAGTCGGGTTGAGATTTCTGTTTCCGCTATAGAGATACACTTGCCAGTTATTCAGATGGAACACAGGCTACACCAACTATGGAGGCGATGATGCGCCAGATGCAAAGAGCATGACAGATGCAAGATGATGCTATCCGCCAAGCGGACTTTTCTAAACAACAGGCCGCTGTCATGGCCCAGCAGTCCGAACTGATCACCAGATTACAACAGCAGAATGCAGCGTCTGCTTCACATCAGATTCCTCCTCCACCAGCGGCTCACTGCCTGAGCAGGCACCCTTGGTCAGAATACCTGCCAAATCCTCAGAATGCCCCTCCAAATCCTCAGAATACCCAAACACCCAGAATACCCTCCCAAATCCACAGAATGCTCTGCCAAACTTCCAAAACACTCAAGAGGACACGAGTCTTCCAACGGGGCTGGCTCCGCCCCCGCTTCCGCCGCAACTGTCCAAGAATCTTACACCTACCACCCGGACTCTCCATTTGAGTTCGAGGTAGATCATACAGCTCTGAAATTGAGCAAGCTGGAAAAGCTTTTCAAGAAATCACAGGGGGTGAAGGCCATCCCAGACATTGAAGACGGCTACACTGACGTGGCCGTGACACTGCCGACAGATTTAAGATGCCACAGATTGACCGTTTTGATGGGTCCGGAGATCCTATGGTCCATCTTCGGCTATTTTCAGACATCTGAGGCCAATGGCCTAACCCGATCACAAAAGCTTTCTTTGTTCGGCAGAACTTTGTCGGGGGTGGCGGCCATCTGGTACGCAAAATTTAGAAGATGATGTGAAGAGAAACTGGGATGAGCTGGCGAGGCCTTCGTTGCACAATACTCGTATAATACACAGATCGAGATTACAACCGTGATCTCGAAACGACGAGGCAGGAACAAAAAGAGACTTTCTCTGATTTTGTAACTCGGTGGAGAGCAAAGGCATCGATGATGACCTTGAGGCCAACAGATAAAGATCAAATCCGGATGATTGTACGCAATCTCCAACCGAAGTTAATGCAGAAAATGATCGTACTCCCTTTCCCTACTTTCTCAGATTTACACGAGATGGGGGTACAGATTGAGGATGCGATGAAGCAAGGTTTGATCGATCAGGATCGGGAGCAGCCCCGAAGAACATTCAACCGTAATAACAATGCAGGCCCGAGTGGCTCTGCCAATACAAGGACTTCAGAGGTCGGTATGGTCACCACCACTCCCCTCCCCAACAAGGCCCGCAGCGGCCACACCTTTTCTAATGCATCTGGGAGCAGTAACCAAGCCTCAAGATACCAATCCAGAGGCCAACGAACCTTCTCCCCACTATATATGCCTTTGTCTAAGTCCTCGGGGTTCTAGTCAGAAAGGGGCATCTGAAACCCCTGAACCGAGGCCCCACCAAATCCACTCCCCCCTTCCCACAACCCAGCCAAATACTGCACATACCACCAGCAGCATGGTCATGACACAGACCAATGTTACCGGCTGCGTCATGAGATTCAGGACCTCATTGACAAAATATCATTCTACCTCCCGAAAGACCCAACGTCACAACCAACCCACTCCCCGCACATAACCAAGATCCACCACCCAAAAGAGTCAACCTCATCCAAACTGGGGACGTTTCCTACGACCCTAGTATCTATATTACTCCCTCTCACCTACCCAAGCCGGAGGTGATCCTTCCTGATTGCACTGACTTGTGCATGTTGGACACCTTCACAACCCAATCTGAGCCAGAGGTGGTGACCTCCGAAGATGGAACGGGGCAGGTTTCAGAGGAGAGCAGAATTGGTGAGTCTGGGATGGAACAGTCTGGGAATCTAGCTGGAAGAGCCTATGATCCAAGCGGATATATCTTGTAATGGGCCAGCCTAAGCTGAGTGTGGGGCTGCCAGAGAAGACTGAACTGTGCATGATCCGGGGGGACGGACTTGAACAAAGGGCAGATGATCTGACAACAGTGGAAGAGGACTTCGCCAACCTCCAGTTTTTCAACGACCAAGAATCAGGGGATGCAGCGATCAACTGGTTCGAATCTGAGGAGTCGGCAGAAGTCGTCGGATGGTTGGATGATCAGCCAGATATTGTGGAATTTCAGCCAGCACAAGGCCCGACAGGGGCAGAAGTACCATTTGTGGCCGGAAGGGCCGAGAGTCATATTGCATTACCGGAGAGCACCGGTACAAAGAATTTCGCTCGAGACCAAGGCATTTTGAAAACCGAACAGTTAACACTGGAGGAGCAAGAGAAGAAGTGGGATTCTGAGCGAATCCGGAAAGCCAAGAACCATGAAAGGTTGAAAGTGCTGCGAGCACGAGAGCAGGACATGCTGTGAGCATGTGGGATGAAAGTACTGAGAGTACAAATTTGCCGGAACCAGATAGGTGTTGTTGAATGCCAATGGGATGTGGTGGGAAGACGATGACTTATGTCTTGCCCACACAGACGAAGATTGGGCAGGCGCTCAACCAGATGATACTTGGTACCTCGATGAGGTGGACCACATGACCAGGAGCGGGCGGTACTTCAAACCCCCACACCTTGACCAACCCGAGGCATCTGGAAAAGATAAAGAGGCGGAGAAACAGAGAGAGAAGCAAGTTGAAGAGGAGGCTGTACTGAGACAGTTAAAGAAAATACAAGCAGACATCTCCATCTGGGGACTGCTTATGGCTTCAAGGGTACACAGACAGGCTGTCCTATCTGCTATGGACAAAGCCAAACTTTCCATCGATACTACACCAGAGCAGCTGGTCGGCCTGGTCTTTCCGGGAGGGGGTTCCCCGGCATTAACCTTCTCAGATAAGGAATTGCCGCCTGAGGGCGTGAATCATAACAAACCTCTCTACATCTCTGTGGAGTGTAGAGATAAGTGGATACCGGTGGTATTGTTGATACCGGGTCTGCTATTAATGTCTGCCCAGTCAGAACGGCATATGCAATCGGGTTAAAGCCCGCGGACTTCATACCAACACCTCAGGTGATCAAAGCTTATGATAATACAGTAGGAAGTGATGGGGATTGTCAAGTTCAAACCTAGGTTGGTCCAGGACAACACAACGTTGAATTTCATGTCTTGGACGTTCCCGCAACCTTCAACTTGCTCTTGGGGCGGCCGTGGCTGCACCAAGTAAAGGCAGTCTCTTCCACTCTACATCAGATGGTGAAATACCCTCATGGAAGGGGGTAGCCACTGTTTTCGGAAACTCATCCATCCATCCGCCGCGAAGTATCTACGCCAGTTTTGGAGATTGAGCATGGCACAGAAGATGTCTTCTTATCAGGTTCACTTTGGCCGAGGCCCGGGTAGTACAGAATATTATGGCTGTGAATGAAGGTGTGTACGTCAGTGCCCAATCAGTCTACCTCATGAACAAGCTACAACATATTCCCGGGATGGGATTAGGAAGGAGCGGCAGGAAAGGAGTCGCAGCGTTGGCCGAAGTGCCACACAACCCGCATACCTTTGGACTGGGTTATCTGCCCACCAAAGAAGACTGGGTGAGGAAAGGAAAGGAAATGGCCGGCAGAGCCAGAGCGAAGCAGGCTGGGAAGCCTTTTGACTTAATGCACAGGCCCATTCAGGGTACCCTGAACGGACGCTTCGTCCGGGAGGGGGAGGACTTTCCATTTTGCGGCTTCCCAGAGCCATGGTTAAACGCGGAGAAGAAGCGCGTACCAGGTTTCGAAATCTTCTTCGACCTGCAACTATCCGGGGATGACGTTGCCACAGAGCAGACAGACCCAACAACTGAGGTTGAGCAGAATAAGGCAGTGGATCCTGAGGGCACAGAATTTGAAATGGGGGTAGCACTGGCATGTCTCCTCTCTGATCCTCCGATCGACCAAGAGTGCTTGGGGGATAACTTCGTGGTTTCCATGATTGGGGATGAAACGGCTGCGAGCCGACCAGCAGCTATCTTGGATGCATCAATCGCACCCTCTCTCACTTGGCAGTACGAGGAGGGATTTTTGTCCAGCAGTTCCGGGTCAGGTAGTGAGCCGGAATCTGATTCCACCGAGTCCTGTGAGTCGGAATCAGGTTCCAGCTCGACTGAGTCTGAGTCTGGTACTCCTGGGGATGTTAACCCGGATGCCACAGTCCTGTCCAGGTCGTCTTTTTCCTTTTCATTTGAGTCTGTTGTAACAGAAGAATTGGACGATTTGGATGTGCCTAATGAGAATGAACTATCTGTGGTTTCCGAGTACTTTTCTGTGCCCCTAATTTATTGCATTAATTCAGACTTTCAAAATAATTCAGACTTTCAAAATTTTATCAAAAACGACGAGGATGAAGTTCCTCCAGTTTTACAACGTTTAATGAGCGAAGCAAAGAGAATTTGTTTAAGCCATTAATGGATGAAATCATTTCCGTGAATATTGGTACTGAGGAGGACCCGCGGCTGGTCCAGATCGGGTCCACGTTGTCTTCGGAGGAACGCGAGCGCTTAGTCGCTTTATTAAAATTTCAAAGATGTTTTCGCGTGGTCCTACGAAGACATGCCTGGAATCGATCCTGAGATTGTACAGCATCGGATCCCCCTTGACCCCGAGGCCCGACCTGTCAAGCAGAAACTCAGAAGGATCCGCCCGGATTGGGCTCTCAAGATTAAGGAAGAGGTCACCAAGCAAATCGACGCAGGCTTCCTGCTGGTATCTGAGTATCCGACTTGGTTGGCCAACATTGTTCCGGTGCCGAAGAAAGATGGCAGGATCCGGGTGTGTGTAGACTTCAGGGATTTGAACAAAGCTAGTCCGAAGGACGACTTTCCCTTACCGCACATCGATGAGTTGGTAGATTTCACAGCAGGGCATGCATTGCTCTCATTCATGGATGGCTTCTCAGGATACAACCAGATAGTGATGGCACCAGAAGAGAGAAAAGACTGCATTCACCACCCCGTGGGGGACATACTGCTACCGGGTAATGCCGTTTGGGTTGAAGAACGCTGGAGCTACTTATCAACGGGCCGCGACCACAATACTACATGATATGATCCACAAAGAGGTTGAGGTGTATGTGGACGACATGATTGTCAAGTCCAAGGAAAGAGAGGGCCACTACACCGCCTTGCACAAGTTTTTCCAAAGGATCAGGGAATTCCGGTTGCGGCTAAACCCTCAGAAATGTACGTTTGGTGTTACAGCGGGAAAAATGCTGGGGTTTCTGATTACACAAAGGGGCATCGAGGTCGACCCTTCCAAAATCAAGGCCATCTTAGAAATGCCACCACCAAGGACTGAAAAGGAGGTGCGAGGCTTTCTGGGTAAAGTGCAATTCATAAGACGGTTTATTTCAAAATTAACCTTGACTTGTGAACCACTTTTTGGCCTCCTGAAGAAAGGAAAGAAGTTCCAATGGGACGGCCGATGCCAAGCTGCATTTGAACAGATTAAAGAATATCTACAGAACCCACCCGTTTTGTCGCCACCAGAACCAGGGAAACCGTTGATTTTGTATCTGTCAGTGACTGAAACTACAATGGGCTGCATGCTTGCACAAGAATCAGAAGATAAGGTGGAAAAAGCCATCTATTATTTGAGCAAGAAGATGCTGGAGTATGAGACCCGATATACACCGCTGGAAAAGGCTTGCTTAGCTCTGGTATGGGCTACCAGGAAGCTGCGGCACTACCTGTTAGCTCACTCTGTAATGTTGGTTTCACGACTTGATCCCATCAAATATCTCTTCGAGAAACCAGCGCTTACGGGTAGGCTAGCTCGTTGGTTGCTGTTGCTCTCCGAATTTGATCTCACATACGTGACGCGCAAGTCAGTGAAAGGAAGAGCAGTGGCAGAGTTCCTTGCCGACCACCCGGTTGAGGGGGATGAAGCAGTTGAGTACCTGTTCCCGGATGAATCAATTCTGCATATCGACGATGAAAACTTGGACGATGTACTTTGACGGAGCGTCAAATCAACATGGGTATGGGATAGGAGTGTTGCTGATAGCACCCGATGATTCCCGTATCCCTCTAGCCTTCAAACTCCGATTCAAAGTCTCGAACAACGAAGCAGAATACGAGGCGTGCATCGCTGGTTTAGAAGCAGCCCTGGAACTAGGGGCAAGACGGTTGGACGTCATTGGGGATTCGAACCTTGTTGTGTCTCAAGCTAAAGGAGACTGGAAAGTGAAAGAGGAAAAGATGATGATGTATCACCAAACCTTGGATTTGCTGATTCCTCGGTTTGAGAAGCTAAGTTTTACTCATCTACTAAGAGAGAACAACAGGTTCGCAGACGCTTTAGCAACTCTATCATCTATGATAGACATCCCGTGTGGAGTCCGAATGCGTCCAGTCATCATCGACCAGAAATTTGCACCTGCCTATGAGTCGATTGCAGCCATAGATGAAGTTCAGGACGAACACCCTGGTATTACGACATCTGGAACTTCTTGGAGAAAGAAGCATACCCGCCAGGGTAAATGCCAAAGACAAGAGGGCAATCAGAAGAATGGCAGTTCAGTTCATCATCTGCGGGGGTAAACTGTATAAACGGGGTCATCTGGGAATGCATAAACTGTGCGTTGATGCCGAAGAGTCAAAGCGTCTGATGGAAGCCATCCACGGGGGTGAATGTGGTGCACACATGAATGGGGTAATGTTGGCACGGAAGATCCTTAGACAAGGTTATTATTGGTCCACCATGGAGGAGGATTGTATTAGTTTCGTCCGGCGATGCCACAAGTGTCAAATTCATGCAAATCGCATGAACATCCCGCCGTCAAAGCTGTACAACATGACTTCGCCATGGCCGTTTTCAGTCTGGGGAATTGATGTAATCGGAGCAGTTACGCCGAAGGGGTCGAATGGGCATGAGTTCATCTTGGTAGCGATAGATTATTTCACAAAGTGGGTTGAGGCCCAATCTTATGCGGTGTTGAAGGCTTCGCATGTAGCAAAATTCATCAGAAACAACATCATCTGTCGCTACGGAGTCCCAAATGAAATCGTTTCAGACAATGGTTCCCACTTCAAGAAGAGGTGATTGATTTGTTGGAGAAATACAATGTGGCTTTTCATAAGTCGTCTACTTACGGCCGCAAACCAACGGAGCAGTTGAGGCCGCCAACAAGAATATCAAGCGCATACTACAGAAGATGGTGGAAACCTATCGGGACTGGCCAGATAAGCTGCCGTTTGCTCTGTGGGGCTACAGGACTTCGATCAGAACTTCTACTACTGGGCGACTCCGTACTCATTGGTTTATGGGATGGAGGCCGTTCTGCCTATTGAGATTGAGGTTCCGTCATTACGAGTATTGGCCGAGTGCCAATAGCCGAGGCAGATTGGCACAAAAAGCAGATTTGAGGAACTCATGCTTTTCGATGAAAGAAGGTTGAAAGCACTGTACCACGTCCAAGGCTACCAACGCAGAATCGCCCGGGCTTTTAATAAGAAGGTTAAGTCCAGGAATTTGAAGGAAGGAGATTTGGTGCTCAAAGACAACCGAGCTCCCATCCACGACCCAAGGGGCAAGTTCAGACCCAATTGGACTGGTCCCTACATCATCAAGTCAATCTGGTCCGGTGGAGCTGTGGTTCTGATGGATCTAGATGGCTTAGAGTTTTCCCAACCGATCAACATGGACAAGTTGAAGAAATACTACCCCTGAGAGGCTCGCTAGGCCGAAAACCCGAAAGGGCGACCTAGGCAAAATTCAGAGCATAGAAAATTTGAAATTATAAAAACTGAGCTCGCAAGGTTGAAAACCCGCAAAGGCGGCCTTGGCAAAAGTTAGAGCGCAAAAGGAGAGTAAAATACCCGAGCGAACCTAAGCCTGAACTACGTAAGGCTTGATTCCCATCTTTGGGATACGTAGGCGCTTCATCTTGAAGTTCAGCCACAATCTTTTCCCCGATCAACTTTGTCCATTTTGATCATCTCAGTCATCTCTATTCATCAGCATTTATCGTGATCTCCGGTACAGTGCTATTCAGACTAGGGGCAACTTTCCGTTGCCATAAGTGTTGCGGCACCATCCAACTAGGGCAACTTTCCGTTGCTATGAATTGCCGAGTTTTCAAACTAGGGGCAACTTTCCAGTTGCTAGGATTCGGCGTTGTACATTCAGTGACAGATCTCAGGCGTGTCCAGTTCTGATCCATATCGAAAATAGTTTTGAAAAGTTTTAATAAAGTTGACTTTGTTCAAATTAATCTTTTTACAACTAAGACCATTTTTGGACCAAAACGGAGAATTTTCAGTACCACAACCTTCAATTTCATTGATTTCAAAACAGAGTTCTCTTGCTCTTGCATACAATTGAAGTTGCTTTTTATTACACTCATAAAGAAAACTTGAAAGTACTAGTAAAGCAATAAATCTGGGCATAGTCAAGTCAGGTGTCCCTGCGCCCCCTTCCAGAGCTAGTTGAAGCCTCTGATGCCGACCTAGGCCCAACCTGTGCTTCTTCGTTGAGCCAATCCCAGCACTCGTCAGACAAAGTGCAACTAAAAGTGGGAGCAGGGGCCAGAAGTTCTCTAACTCTCCATGCTGCGGCCTGCCTGCCGAGCCAGCTGTGCGCCTCGAACTGGAAATGTAGCCGGATACTCTATCCCCTCTGGTGGGCAAGTCTGATCATGGCCAAACTGGCGCAGAATACGGAATGGGAAATAGAATACACAGTGAGTCAAGCCGATCAGTCGAATCCCACCTGTCCGAGACATGCTGTAGCTCATCGCCGGAGATTGAGCCAAGGGCAGCGCCAAGCAATGCGTTCGGCTGACAAATTGCACATCCATTCAAACCACCACCCCTCATCAGGAGCATTGACTAGGCGTTGCCGAAAGAAGTAGCCGCGAGCTGAGTAAGCAGGGCAAGAGTCCACAACTTGCAATTTATCCATCAACCATATCTGGGGAGGGATGAAAAATGAGAGAATAAAGAATAGAGAGATGTGCGATGAGAGAAAAGTAAGATAAGGGTTTTGTGAGAAAAACCGAGCCCGAGGGCCGAGTGATGTGAGCAAATATACATGTGAGCTTGGGTGGGAAACATTACCTGCAGTAGTAGTGGACTCCCTGCAAACCTGGTTGTCTCCCGGCAGTAGAAGGCATCCAGACCCATCAATGTCTCGGCCAAGTCATGGCAATGCAACTCTTTCCTTCTTTCAAACCTGGGCGACTCAATCAAACGGATGCTAGCTCCTCCGGAGCCCGAGACAAACAGAAATGAGATAGCAGGCACAAGCAGAGGGCGTGCTGCCGGAAGCCTTGCCAATGATGGTCGCTGCGGTCACCAGCATCAGAGAATCGGTAAATCAGGCTCGGGATATCCAACATTCCGTTACAATCAGGGATCGAGCATCATGCGCGTTGAGTCCGCACATCCGCCCTAAGGCCTGGGCATAGCCAAAATTGAGCTGGGGCAAGATTTCCTCGCCTCGCTCGGATTCCATCAAGGCTTGAAAATCTTCAAAAGTAGGACATACCTCTTGCCCGCCAAGCTAAGACGTGCGTCACCGGGTTCCAAAACTTCGCCGCGGCATGAGGAAAGGAAGATGTAGCGGAGTCCGGCCCAGCGTGAATAGTGCATTCAAGCCGAAACCCCGGAAGTTCAACTTTTCCGAGCCATCTAAAGAAGAAATCCAAGATGTGAGATTTTCTGCAAGAAATGCCTCCATTTTTGTGAGAAATGGTGATGAAATGAATAAGTTCCAAGGGTGGGGCTTTTATAGAGGAGGTAAAACACTATTCAAGGACACTTGTCAAAATTCTGGAGGTTCGGGAGAGGTGGCCGGCCGGCCACCTATTCTAGTAGGCCGGCCACCCTCTGTTTTCTAGATACAAAATGTTTCGGCCATGCATTGGTCCTGTTTTGCCCTCCGGAAGGAAGTTTGAAGGCATTTCTAGGCATCGGGATGTCGAAGGCCTCCATTTCTATCAGTTTCGGATGCGTTCCATCATCCAGATTGTCCGTCCGAAGTACACTTTGTTGTGTTTTTGCTTATCGAGTTGTTGTTTTGTTTATCGAGTTGTAAGTTTTGTCGAGCTGTCGCATTTTTGTTTTGAGTTGTTACCTTTTTGTTACACAATTTTGTTAAGTCTTGTTTATTGAGTCGTTAACATTGTTGTACTTTGCTTATCGAGTTGTAAACTTGCTAAGATTCTGTTATTTCTTAGTGAGTCGAGTTTGTTTTGATTTGTTGCGTCGGTTCATTACCTGACCCGGTAAATACAAAGCACATTTTCATTCAATTCCATTTTGTGCAAAATGATGCGATGCGATGCGATGCTAAGAATTTCAAATACAAACATCTTTTCAAAAGCTGTTTCATTCCATCATGTTTACAACAAATAAAGGTACAAGTTTTACAGAAAAGAAACTGCCTAACAATGTGCAAAGTGCTACAAACTACTAGCTAAAAAGTAAAATAAAGCAGGAAATAACATCAGTATCCTCGGGAACGGGAAGGAGGAGGCCCTCTCATCCTCTTCTGTGGGATAACCTCTGCACCATCATCACCATCCGGATCAGAGCTGTCATCCTCCGGATCCCCCAGCCTCGCCTCCGCTCCCGGAACCAAGACCGGAGCCTCCCTCCCCAGGAGATGTCTCTGACACACGGTCTGCGACCTCCTCCTCCTCATCCTCGACAATGGGTGCCCTGCGTCTGCGAGACGACCCTGCTCCTCGAGCTCCTCGGTAAGGCCTGGATGGCCCAGCTCCTCGAGGCCCAGTACCTCGAGCAGGTCTAGCACCCCGACCTCTCTGAGAAGGCCCGGGTGGCCCGCCTCGTGTCGGAGCATATACGGGAGGCATCTGAAAATGAAAAGTGCAATACATCAGTTCAAACATAAAAAGCAGGTGCAAGTACAGTATGTGAGTGGTGTGTGTGCCAGATGTGTTCTACACAGCCTATCAGTGCAGCAGAATGCTCAAAACCAGCATGTTAACAGAAATATGATAAATGCAAGAGAGATGAAGGGTACCTGGAAGCCCATGATGGACATCTGCCTCTCTACGCAGGACCATCCCCTCAAGTGAGGCCACCACCCCGAGCATCTGGTCTATGTACTCCCGAGGTGGCTGCAGACACAAGCTCAACTCATCAATAAATAAGCAACTGCCAAAATGTCTGTGTGATAAATGAAAAATGGTAGAACATACCGGTGGTGAGTCAGGATCACTGACATATCTGTGACCAGGCATCGGAGGCTCCATAGGGATCGGAATCGGAGAAGTAGTCCCATACTGCCAACTCGTCAACTCAGTCGGCATATCTGGCCATCCAGGATGATCGAGAGTCGGAGGGATCGGAGGAATCGAACTGCCTCTACCTCTAGATGCACCAGCCCTGCTAGAGAAGGGGATGTCTGCAGCACGGGCACGACTCGAAGATGGGCGCCAGTGGGCCTCAGTGGTGGAGCCCGTACTCCCGTCAAGGGGGCATCAGATATATGCGGCGATAGGTGGCGTAGTTCCCCTCAATGAGATGTAATAAAGCATCGGTGCCCTGCATGTCCCTAGTGACCTCCTCAGTAGATAGCCTGTCGGCAGTCCGCATAGTGGGTGGAGGCACAGCAGGAGGGTCCTGAGAATCATACCCCCACCTGACGCTGAAAGCGTTCCCCCAGAAACCAAGCCCTACCGACTGGTCCCTCGAGCAGGAACCTATACTGGGAACTAGTCGACCCTCCGGGGTACTGATTCTCGAGATCGTCGCCAAAGACTGCCCAGGGCTGCCAGGTGATCTGCGGATAACCAGTGTACAAATCAATCAGAAATCAAGAAATACAAAGCAGATCAAAGATGAAAATGAAAGGAACTGAGAGTTCTGAAATACCTCTGTCGCGCGCACGGTGTCGAAGTACTGTCGCAGAGAGAAGAGAGTCTCTCGAGGCCTCGATAGGTGCTCGCCCTCAAACATCAATGAAAACGGAGTCATAGGAGGTCCTGTCACCTCCATCTCCGGGGCCAATGTGGGGAAATATGCATATACCCATAGCTGAGAAAAGCAGTGCGGAATGTGAATACAAAGTGCTAAAGGCAGAATACAGAATGCAAAGTGCGCCGTGTGTGCAATGAACAAGTAATGAGGAGCAAAATGTAAATCAAGAGGACAGAATGTACCTCCCAGGCTCTCCAGTAGCCGCCGAGTAAGTCCCCCCGCCCACGAGAGACTGCGCTCATATAACAATAAAGGGTAGCCAGGCCAGCGCCGCCCCAATCATACTGATTGACCTGTGATAGGTCTACTAGGGCACTCAAGAGATACAGCCCGACCATGTTCCCTCTATCGGCAAACAGAGTGGTGCCAAAGAGGAACATGAGGAAACCACGGGTATACTGCTCGACCTCCTCGGGAGACTCAGGCTCCATCTGTGGCCGCCGGAAATGGGAAGAGAACCAAGTATACCGAACCCTCCCGAAGCTCTGTCTACAGGTGGGGAGCCCCCAATAGATGCATCCAAGCAGCCTCCCACTGACCCATATCCTCGTCGTAGGGAATGGGTCCACCGCCTACGTCTAGGCCGGTGAGTACAGCGAAGTCCAGTGGGGTCATGGTCATATCCCCGGTGGCAGAAAAATGGAAAGAATTGGTGGTGTCCCACCATCTCTCCGCCAGAGCAGCAAACAATGTCCTACTGATAAGACAGTGAGATAACCCCCTGCAGAATGGTCCGAATCCTGCAAAGTCAACCAAGTCTCGGACAGCTTCCGGAAGCTCAGCATACCACTCCCTCGCGGCAGTGGAGCCATATCCTCGTACTGTGCGAGAGCCAGCCTGCATTTAGAGTGAATGCGGTATCAGCAAATGAAGTGAAAATGAGCTGTGTGCAAATGAAGTGAATGAGCTGTGTTCAATTTGATTTGGGCTGCGTGTTCAAATTTCAGAAAAATTAGTGGCTGCGTGTTCACTCAATCTGGGCTGCGTGTTCAGTAAATTTGGTATTTGGGCTGCGTGTTCAAATTTCAGAAAAATTAGTGGGCTGCGTGTCACATCAATCTGGGCTGCGTGTTCAGTAAATTTGGTATTTGGGCTGCGTGTTCAAATTTCAAAAAATTAGTGGGCTGCGTGTTCACATAAATCTGGGCTGCGTGTTCAGTAAATTTGGTATTTGGGCTGCGTGTTCAAATTTCAGAAAAATTAGTGGGCTGCGTGTTCACATCAAATCTGGGCTGCGTGTTCAGTAAATTTGGTATTTGGGCTGCGTGTTCAAATTTCAGAAAAATTAGTGGGCTGCGTGTTCACATCAATCTGGGCTGCGTGTTCAGTAAATTTGGTATTGGGCTGCGTGTTCAAATTCAGAAAATTAGTGGGCTGCGTGTTCACTTCAAATCTGGGCTGCGTGTTCAGTAAATCTGAGTTTGGGCTGTGTGTTCTACTCTTAATCAGTGGGCTGTGTGTTCACTTCAAATCTGGGCTGCGTGTTCAGTAAATCTGAGTTTGGGCTGTGTGTTCTACTCTAATCAGTGGGCTGTGTGTTCACATCAAATCTGGGCTGCGTGTTCAGTAATCTGATTTGGGCTGTGTGTTCTACTCTTAATCAGTGGGCTGTGTGTTCACTTCAAATCTGGGCTGCGTGTTCAGTAAATCAGAGTTTGGGCTGTGTGTTCTACTCTTAATCAGTGGGCTGTGTGTTCACATCAAATCTGGGCTGCGTGTTCAGTAAATCAGAGTTTGGGACTGGTGTTCTACTCTAAATCAGTGGGCTGTGTGTTCACTTCAATCTGGGCTGCGTGTTCAGTAAATCTGAGTTTAGGGCTGTGTGTTCTCTCTTATTCGTGGCTGTGTGTTCACTCAAATCTGGGCTGCGTGTTCAGTAAATCAGAGTTTGGGACTGTGTGTTCTACTCTTAATCAGTGGGCTGTGTGTTCACTTCAAATCTGGGCTGTGTGTTCAGTAAATCAGATTTGGGACTGTGTGTTCTACTCTTAATCAGTGGGCTGTGTGTTCACTCAAATCTGGGCTGCGTGTTCAGTAAATCAGAGTTTGGGACTGTGTGTTCTACTCTTAATCAGTGGGCTGTGTGTTCACTTCAAATCTGGGCTGCGTGTTCAGTAAATCAGAGTTGGGCTGTGTGTTCTACTCTTAATCAGTGGGCTGTGTGTTCACTTCAATCTGGGCTGCGTGTTCAGTAAATCAGAGTTTGGACTGTGTGTTCTACTCTTATCTATGGCTGTGTTCACTTCAAATCTGGGCTGTGTGTTCAGTAACAGTTCAGGGCTGTGTGTTCGCTTCAATCTGGGCTGCGTGTTCAGAAAATCGAGTTTTGGGACTGTGTGTTCTACTCTTAGTCAGTATGTGCTGTGTGCTCATTTTCAACTTCGGGCTGTGTGTTCGGTAAACAATGTTTGAGCCGTGTGTTCAATTTCAACTGTGTACTGTGTTCACAATCAGTCAATGAGCTGTGTTCATGAAATTCAAGTGGCTAAGTCACATGCTCAGGATCAAGTACTATGTCGTAAGCTAAACTGTGTGTCTAAGCATGGCAAGTACAAAATGCACGAAAGATACAGGAAATAAAGTAAAATACCTCTGCATCGTGGAGAGGTGCTGCTCCGGCTCTCGCAGAAGAATCCCCTGGTACCCGATCGTTGAAATCGGTGAAATGACGGAAAACGGCTCGCGGAAGCCTATGTACCGCTGGGCGTATCGATCGGGAACAAAGGGCGGACCCTCGGGGGCAATGTCATAATGTCAAAATCATCTCCGGCGCCGGGAAAATGACCCGCCATGTCGAGAAATCTGCAAAAGGAGCAAAAATGAGCAAAATGAGCCAAAACTGGAAAAGTCAACAAAAGTCAACTCTCGGGAAATGAAAAGTCAACAAAAGTCAACTCCTGGGAAAATTTTCCAAATATTAAGGCAAACTTACCTCAGGTGGTGAAAACGAGAAAAGAAACTCCGAAATCAAAATTTAGTTGCCTCGAAGTGCTTAAATCCGAAGGATTTCGCGGAAACAACTTGCGTGGAAGGCCGGGGGGCGCGTATAAAATGCAGATTTGAAAGAGAAAATGGCTTGGGAAGCAAGAGGAGAGAATTTCACACTTGGGGGAGTGATTTCGGATTGAGTGGAGGTGTGTATATATAGAAATAGCCGAAATGACCAAAATGCCCCTGCTTTTGGGCAGGTGGCCGACCGGCCACCTTTCCTGGCTGGCCGGCCTCTCCTTTTCCTCCCCTGGCCGATGGCCTCTCCTAGGGCAATGAGCTGGCCGACCATGGTCCCCACCCCCTCCCCTCCCTCTCTGTAAATTTTGAGGAAAATCGGAGTTCCCGGGACCTGAAAAAGTTCAAGAAAAGTGCACTTTCTGGCGCCGAATTGCTCCACCGGAATTTCAATTGCAATTTCTGACATGTGTCTCATCATTATTCATCAAAATCAGAGTGTATCCTTTTTAAACATGTTGTGACCTCTTCGGGAGGTGAATCAGAGGCCGCGATCGAGTTGCCGTCGCCGAAATGCGCGTTTCCCAGCTCGTTGTTGCGCAACAAACGGGCACCCTGATTTGTGTTCGTTTTGCGTTATTTGGCTCATATTTTGCATTCTCATGAATGTTTTGCATTGTCATGCGTGATTTCTTGGTATACAATACCTCTATACTTGAGCGTGCGTTGTCACGCGCGTCCCTTTCTCTCATTGCGATGCATCCATTCGCCGACACTGCGTGTGTCAGACTTTTGGAACCATAGGAATCACATTGAATATATGTTGTTAGCATATTGTTCTTGTTGAATTTCTCTATTTGCAGGCACGATATTGTATGTACGGTTCATTTGAAGCTGGTGCGACCAGACGAATCGCGCAAGTATCGTATCTTCTCCGTGTGAGACGCGACGAGAATTGAATGATTTCTCCGCATTCCTAACTGCATGAAATGTAGTTGTTGCTTTGCATTCTTGCTTAAAACTGTTGCATCTATTTGTCAATACTTGCTTCATTACAGCTTGCTGCACTTGCATAATCGCCTGGCTCCGTGCCTATCATTTGCATTTTGCCCCCTTTTGCCTGAAGGCACGCCTGTGGGCACACATCTCTGTTTATCTTGTATGATTGTCTAAGTCTTCGGCCTTGTCAAAAATGGGTCGTCTCTAGGCTTTGACATTCACTCTCGTCACTTCTTGACTTCCGAGTTCTGTCAAAGAGGGGCAACTATAGACACTCCATTTTTGACCGACCTTAAGACTCAGGCGTCGCCGATTGAGCGCTCGGTGATGTTGCATACTGTGCTCGTTCAGAAGTCTCAGAGTCGCGGCCGTGCGCCTGCCTCCGGACTTCCGAATCCTCTTCTGTGCCTTGTCTCGGTTTGCGAACCAGACTCGGTTTTCTCTGTTTTCTTTCCTGAGGGAAGGGAGTAGTCCTGTAGACTATCTCTCGGTGGCTGTGGGCTACATTTCGTGGCTGTAGGCCATTTTGCCCATTTCGGAGTCCGGTTCCCGGTTTTCGGAGCCGTCAGGCCGTGTGCCTCGGTTCGGGACTGCCCAACCATCTCCGATTTCTCCGGTTTTTGGCAAGTGCCTCTGTTTTATCATACCGAGAACACTGGGGTCTCAGATACCCACTTCGTGGCCAAACACCACTTTCGGTGCTTAACGGCCGGTTTTCGGGCCCCGAACCTCGCGGTTTGGCCCCCGAGCATTCATTTTGCATTAGTTTTTGTTCAATTTTGGCAGGTACCTCTGTTTTAGCATCAGGAAGATCACTGGAGGGTAGGAGGCCAGCAATTATCTCAGAAAACCAGTTATGCTCTTCCGGCGCCCGTTTTGCTCACTTCCGGGCTAATGTTGAACACCCTAGGGCCATTTTCTTCCAACCAAAACTACATATCTGTGATCAGGGGACCTGGGAGGACCCTAAAAAGTGGTGGTCGGCCAGTAATTGTTACTTTCATTTTTGAGCCTCTCCTTCAAGTTCAATGTGGTGACTCCTGTTTCAGAGTTGCCAAATTCCAACCTTGGAACCTTGTTCTACACTCCTGGGAGGACACCAAAACATGGTGGTCGGCCAGCAATTCTTCACTTCTTTTTTTGGCCATGGCCGGCCGGCCAAGGGGAGTGGCTGGCCGACCAGTTGGGGTGGCTGGCTGGCCACCTTCAAGAAATCCACCTGGCCGGCTAGCTTTCTGCTTTTGAACCCTTTACAGCTGTCCAGCTGCTTTTCAAAATATCCCTGTCCTCCGGGGGATATTTTGGGAGGGAAAGCTTGGATGCATTTCCCTCCCCTTTTACACCCCTTTCTTGCCTATTTAAGGGGCTGGCCTCCTCCTTTGTTGAGGTTGGAAAAACTTTCCTCAAGAACTCTTAGCCCATTGCCTCCATTTCCCTCTCCAAAAACTCCAAAACCTTCAAGTTTCTAGCCCACTTCTACATCAACTCCAAGCTCTATCATCACCATACCATTTCCAGCAGCAAGGGAAGAATTCCAGCAGCTAGGAAACACCCATTCTTCAAGCAAAAGGCAGCCAAGAAGTTGTCTACAAGGGTAAGTCCTCTTTCCCTCTTTTCTAGCCCTATTTCGGCTCATTTCTTAGACCTATTTGCTTATGGTTTTGAGCTCCGAGATTAACTGGAAATGTCACTATTTTGAGGTGTTCTTCATGTTTGTTTAAGGTCTCAACATCATTTGGGGCCCCTATCTCATACTTGTTTCAATATCCCATCATATGCCATTGTTTTTGCAAGCTTTCTTTGACTCATGAGTAATCTGATTTTGAGCATGACATAAACTGTAAAAGTGCATATTTTGAGCCCCTCTTCAACATTGAAGAAGGGCTCAACCTTGTTTGGTGAAAGCTTGTACCACCTCTCTTTGTGGCCCCTTTGGTGGCCCTATTTTGCATGGCATTTCTAGCATGATTTTATTCTGAATTGGAGGCTACCATCTACTTTAAATATGCATATTTTGGGCTCCTATTCAATGTTGTAGAAGGAAATTTTGATGTTTGAATTTTCTACATACCACTTGTCTCAATACCTCTCTTTGGTTCATTATTTTGCATGCTTTATTAGGCTTATTTGGCTCCTGATTTCAGCCTTCATCAGGCTTAGAAAATGTCTTATTTTGGCCCATTCTTCATGTTTTGTTAAGGGTCTTAAGCCTTTTGATAATCGCTTTTGGTACCTCATGTTATACCCACTATTTGATTCATTATTTTGCATGCTTTGTTAGGCTTTCTTAGCTTTTTTTTTCAGCCTCCATCAGGCTTGGAAAGTGTCTTAAAATGACCCATTGTTCATGTTTTGTTAAGGGTCCAAAGTTGTTTGGTGTATGCTTTTGGTACCTCATGTTATAGCCTTTGTTGGCTCATTATTTTGCATGTTATGTTTAGCCTATCTACCTACTGAATTGGGGGATGTTATCTCTTATAAATGTGCATATTTTTGGTCCCTCTTTAATGTTGTAGAACTTTTTTTTTTGGTTTGAGCATTGTATATACTACTTGCTTTGTAATTCCCCTCTTTTTCCCCATTTTTGCATGCTAATTTTGCCATACTTGTGGTTGTTGTTTAACCTTGCTTTGTACTGAAAAAATGTTATTTTAGGGGCTGCCTTGCTACTGTTTTACATGTCATGTGTCAATTATGCATGTTTAGTAGGGCTGTAGGCCATTTCGGGTGCATTACATCGCATTTCGGGCATCGGGTGTAATTTTGTCATAATTCGGGGGCTATTTGTGCATCATTTTAGCTGCTGAAATTTGCATTTTCCATATGCCATATGTCACATCTCATTCGCATGTCATTTTTATGCCTTAGGATTATTTCCTCGATTTGCGTGCCCGCGTGCACGCATTTTGAGGCATCTCATTTTCATAGCATTGCGTATGCTAGGTCATGTATTAGCTGCATTTCATGCATATCATGCATATTGCATCGTGTTCGGGATAGAGTTAGCCCGGGCACGGGAAACGAGGCACGTTTCGCACCCCAAGTGACGGAACGGGTCTCAATTCCCAAGTCACCGACACTCCGGATTACCCATGATGGAGTTAGGTTTTGTTGTAGCATTCATCTGCATTCATCCTATATTAAGTTGTGCAATCCGGCTCCTCGGCCATCATGCATCGATATGCGTGATTGGTGGCACGAGGATCGAGGCATGCATATATTTGTGAAATACATTGCTATGCCCCTTTCTTGCTCTCTGTTGCAGCAAAATGAAGAATCAGCAACTTTTCAGAATCTGGCACGCATTTCGAGAAACATCGTAAACAGAGGCTAATTGGGGCATCCCAGTGGATTTCCAAAAAGGCAACCCAACATGCATCAATTCATTATCCAGAGCGGAGTCAAGGCAGTCCCTGGCTTGCATGCCAGTTTACAGCCTTCTTAGTTAATTTGATAATTAATTAGAAATTTGTATATTTATTTCGGACTGTATTATTCTTTTATTTCGGACTGTATTATTTATTCGGACCCTCTGCGCGAGGGCATAATTGTAATAAGTGTGGGTGAGTGTGATGTATGTCTTCCAACCCCCACTTCTTTCTCTCTTTTATTTACCCGCTTATGATGGTTAGATATAGGGCATATTTCAATTAGCATACAGTATGACAGCATGTTTGCATCATTCATCTGTTTTGCATGCACCGGGCTCGGCGCATCATACAAACTGCATTTGTATTTCAATTTCAAATTGAATACGTGTTAGTTGTAGCATTCCATATGCCATGTTTAGGATAGCCGAGCCTGCTATAGTTTGCATCTTTGCATGTGTTGCATTAGGCATTACAGTATACTTAGGATCATGCATGATTTCTAACAAGCTTCTGTTTTGGCTTGGAGTACTAGGTGAGTTTTATGCTTTAGCATCCTTGCATGCGTGTGAGTGCTGCCATAAATAGCATGCTTACCATGAGGCTAAATGCTTAAGTGATATAACTGCCTCGAATGCCTGTGGGTGGAGGTTGAGTTATCTGGATTGGGACAATTCATTGACTGTTTGTTTTTTAAGCCCACTAGACAGTGGCAAAGTCATGTTTTTCTAAGCCCACCTGAGGGTGGCAAATCCGCGTCTTAGCCTGCCTGCGGGTAGCACCATCAAACCATTTTCAAACAAACAAACATGAAGTGTTTTGTTCCAATTCAGGCGATTCAGTCTATACTTGTATGCTGTGCGCATCACATAATAACCTAGGCTAATAACCGGAATAAGAACTCATAATGTTTTCAAAATAAGATATCATGGTTAGTAGAGGCCGGTCTTTGACCGGGCGAGCGGGGGTGCTCACGAAGTGACCTTCCCCAATCGTACCCAAGTTCCCGAGCCGAGGCAACTTTGGTGATGACGGACACGTGGCCTTTGGCACCGAGTCAGGGTTTCCTAAATTTCCCATTATAAAATATTTAGGTGGCGACTCTGTTATCTGGCAAAGCAGTCCATGTTTGGCACTTCTTTCAAAAACATCTGTTTTCTCAAAACAATTTGCCGGATTTGGACTCTTTGGTTCAAGATTAAGAACCGTGACATTTGAGTCCCTTGAACTGTAGTGACCCAATATCGAACCAGAACGGGGGGGACTCGCACTCCCTTTCCCCCGGGATGCGTTCGGGGACGTCTACAGTACAGCCCTCTTCTTCTGATCAAAAACAGTCCAAAACCTCAACAAACAACCCTCCAAGCCTCCCAATCTCGAGCTAAGGTGTAATGGTGTGTGTATTGGTGCAAAAGTAAGGTAAAAGTGCACTTTTAGGCCTAAAAACACACACACAAGAGGAGAGAGAGGGAAAATCTAGAGAGAGGAGATATATGGCAGATATATAAATACACAAGCTTTGGTTTTTTGATCAAAATGGCTAACCTCCAACAAAGGGAGAGAGATGGTGTTTATATAGGCAAAAATCAAGGCTCAAGGCTTCTCCAAGAAGCTAACTAAAAGGGACAAAGGGTGCAAAAGGGTCTTGGCTTCTTGGAGAAGCTAAGACAGCTATCCAAGCTTCTCCAAGAAGCTTGGGCAAAAGGGTCAACCTTCTAGAAGGTTTGGGGGTTCAAAGGTGCAAAGTGGTCACTCCCATGCACGGGGATGAGTGATGGTGCATTCCAGCTGGCACAGCTGGCATGCACCATGCCTCAGGGGTGCAAAGGGTGCACGCCGGCCAGCCAAAGGGATCATCGGCACAAAAAAGTGCCGGTCGGCAACATATAGTGTTGACCGGCCAAAGGTTTTAAGAAAACAATGCCGGTGGTACAAATATGCAGCCGGTGATGATAGGAGAGGGCCGGTAGGGTGTGGGGATGGCCAACAAGCCATTCCCTGCCCTTCAAGGCAAAAACACAGGTGTTTGGTGCCAAAACCGAACACGAAGTAGTCGAGTCAAGAGGTCCTGAGACGAGGCGCGCTGCCAAGACCTCCGGGAACTCGAGACGAACACAAACATGGATAATCACCAAGTATTCAAACGGTGACGTCCAAGTCTTGAGGATGGTCAAAAATGGGGTGTCTACAATTATTAGCGACAGTAAAGTGCCATCTGTAGACACCCCATTTTTGACTGCCCTCAAGACTTAGGCGCTACTGATGGTTTGCTCGGTGATGAGAACTGTGCAGGGGAAAAGTTCAATTTCTTCGACAAGGAGAGAGACAAATCTCAACTTCATACCCCATTGTCGACCAAAATTATTTTTGATGGTTTTTATACCTTAAAACCCTCTCTTTCAAAACATTTTTGAAATAAAATTCCCACGATGTTCCGACGCTCGCATTTCGGTAAATGTTGCGCTTTTCGGTAAACCGAGCAAGGACAAAGGGGAGATGAATGAAAGAGAGATGAAATCTTTGAAAAATCTTTCCAAACACCTTACTTAGGGGTTTGAAGTTGAAGAAAAGAGAAGAAGAGGGGAGAAAACTAGTTTGGGAGAAGTTCAGCATGAATCCGTGTAGGAGAAAGACGAGCGGTCATCGCTAAAATAAGCTTATCTGTCTATACACTTGGATTTGAGCTATAAGGCCACCATCGTTGAAAATAAGACTTCCGGGGCTTCATTTTGTACTCAAGAATCTCTCAAATCCAAGTCGGGGTGGGGGAGATATGGTTGGTTGAAATAGGGGATTAGTCGGTTGGATCGAATCTGCACGGCTTCACCAAAAAGGGCATAACTTTTTCCACAGGAGGAATTTTAATGCAAGGTTTGCGCCATTGGAAAGCTAACTTCCAGGGCTTCAATCTGGATTTCCACCGGCACTTTTTGACCTCCTTAGCCACCCATCGGCACTCTATTTATCTGACCGGCACAAAAGATTGCCGGCCGGCCAAAAGTGCCCAGAACTCAGATTTTTGACAGATATTTATCATCCAGCTGCTATACACTGTACCAGATATTTTCAATTGGGATATTTCGACCAAAAGCTCTTATTTTGATATATATAGAGCCTTATATCTCATATTGGAGAGGTTAGAACAAAAAAGCAAGTTTTGGGAGCTTCTCACTCTACAAGATCCCTCTCTCTCTACACTTCCAAGTTCCAAACCTCTCAAATCCTTGGCCATTTCTTCATCACTACCAAGCACCACCATCACCACTCCATTTCCAGCAGCAAGGAGGGGTTTTTCAGAGGCTTAGAAGCAACATTCCTTGGTCCAAGAGGTAGCAAAGAAGTGATCTTCAAGGGTAAGACCATTTTCCCTCTTTTGTAGCACTTTTTTGCACCATTGCTTAGGCCTATTTGCTTACTGTTTTGGGCTCCGACCCTAACTGAAAGGGTCATTTTTTTGAGCCATTCTTCATGATTGTTTAAGGGCTCAACACTGTTGGGGGCCTCCATGTAGCACTTACCATTATACCCCTCTTTGGCCCCCATTTTTGCATGCTTTGTTGGCCCGTCTTGCTTCTGTTTTTAGGCCATCATCAGAACTGAAAATGACCATATTTTGACCTTCTTGGCATATCTCATTAAGGGTCTTTGGCTGTTTGGTGAATGCTTTGTATACCTCATGTTATAGCCTCTTGTTGGCCTATTTCTTGCATTGCATTTTGAGCATATTTGTATACTGTTTTGGGGCTTTTCATCAACTGTGAGTAGTCATATTTTTGGTCCCTCTTCAGTGTTGTCGAAGGGTCTTTTTCAGTTTGGGCTTTGCATCCACCACTTGCTTCATTACCTAGCTTGAGGGCCCGTTTTTTGCATGCTGTTTTTGCCCTATCTATGCTCACTGTTTGGCCATGCTTTGAACTGAAAAAATTCTTGTTTTGGGGCTGCCTTGCTTCTGTTTTCATGCTTCATGTCCAGATTATGCATGTTTGATATAGCTATAGGTCATTTCATGAGCCTAATCTTGCATTTCGGGTCCATTTCATGCACTTAGTGTCATTTCGCTATGTTTTGGGACCGTTTGGAATCATGTTCCAGCGCTGAAATTCACATGCTTGTATGCCATCTTGCATCCCTTGCCATGCTTTGGTAGAATTGCATTTTCGTGCCTTAGGTTTGGTTAATGCATTGTGCATGCATCTCATGTATTGTGTTGCCTCACTTGCCTCATTATGGCCACTGATTTTGGCATGCTTGTGAGCTATCCATGTTAGTTTAAGTCCATCGTTGCATGTTGTTGCATACCATGTTTGTTTACATGTTTGGGTTGCGCGCCTAGCATACATTGTTCATTTGCATGCCCATGTTGCATACTAGATCACATGCCTAGGTTGCATTACATTGGCATGCATGCCTTGCCTCTTGATCAAGTGATAGAGGTTGGGCTTTATGTGTTTGTTTGGTTTGCATGACATTTGAAATCAAAGTGCATACTTGGTTTCTTGGGCCATCATGCATCGAAATGCGCAATTGGTGGTCCGAGGACCAAGGAACATACCCCTTTGAGTCAAAATCATGATAAGGGATGTGTTGGTGCACACATTTGCTTGAAATTTCATGCCATGCACTGTCTGTCCTTTGTTGCTATCAAAACTGTCTTCTGCAGGAACTTTCTGCCGACCGGCAACATACAGTGCCGACCGGCCATTTGTGAATGGCCGATAGCTTCATCAGCAGCCGATGGACATTCCTCATGGCCGGTGGGCATTTCCTCCAGCCGATGGTATTCTACAGTGTGCAAGGAACGTGTCCCAGGACTTTGGCAGTCTTTGGAGAGGCAGGACAGTGAAAACAGAGGCAGCAGTGGTATGGTGCGGATTTTCTGGGCAAGACGGATCGAGCATGCATCATTCGCGCATCCCGAGGCGGGGGCGGCGGCCATCTTCTCTTTGCATTTATTTTGATTAGATTAGAAATTATGTAATAATTAATTTAGCGATTTGTCATTCAGACTGTATATTCTTTTGGTCCCTCCGAGTGAGGGCGTATTTGTAATAAGTGTGTGTGAGTGTGTGTATGTCTTCCAATCCCCGTTTCTTTCTTCCCTTTTATTTACCTGCTTACGATGGTAGATTAGGGCATGTTTATTTTAGCATACCTTATGCAATGCATGCGTGCATCCATACATTTGTTGACATGCACCGGGCTCGGTACATCATACAAACTGCATTGTATCCTCAAATCTAACTTGAATACGTGCATCAAATGATTGCATTCCACATGCCATTTTAGGGTTAGCCGAGCCTGCCCTAAACTGCATCTCTGTATGTGTTACATTAGTCACTCTAACATGAACTAGGGCATGCATGTTTTGCTAACTAGTTTTTGTTTTGGCACGGAGTACGATGTAAGTATTTATGCTTTACCATATCGCATGCGTGTGAATGTTGACATGATAGTAGGCTTACCATGTGGCCAAATGCTTATATGTGATAAACTGTTTGAATGCCTGTGGGTGGAGGTTGGATTGCTTGAGTTGGAATAACCCATTGAAATCCGTATTTTAGCCTACTTGCGAGTAGCAGTTTCAAACTGTTTTCCAAACAAATGGATATGCAATGTTTATTTCCAAATTAGGCAATCTAGTCTATACTTATTTGCTGTGCGCATAATATAGTAATTCTAGGCTAATAACCGGAATAAGGACACATAATGTTTTCAAAAACGGATATCACGGTTAGTAGAGGCCGGTCTTCGGACCGGGCGAAAGGGGGTGCTCATAGCTGACCTTCCCCGATCGTACCCAAGCTCCCGAGCCAAGACCACTTTGGTGATGACGGACACGTGGCCTTCGGCACCGAGTCAGGGTTTCCTAAATTTCTCATTTTAAAAAATATTTAGGTGGCGACTCTGTATCTGGCAAAGCAGTCCATGTTTGGCACTACTTTTCAAAAATCTGTTTTCTCAAACGATTTGCCAGAGTTGGACTCTTTGGTTCAGATTAAGAACCGCAACAAACAAAAGGGAGTCCGAACTGTAGAGTGAAGCCCAAGGGCGCGTCTACACCATCGCAAAAAGTAACAATTGCCGTCGCAAAGAAAAGGCGACGGCATAAAGTTTTTGCAATGCCTTCTGTTGTGACCCCCTTTTTGCCGTCGCTAAAAGTTTTTTGAGACGACATTAGGAGTGTTAGCGACGGCATTTTACCATTGCAAAAACCTGAATTTTTTGTAGTGGAAGGAAAAAAGTGAATTGTTTTATTCATATAAAGTGAATCTTATACTTTTATTTAATATTGTAGTGTTGTACATGTTTCAATTTAATATAATTTAAATTTTAAAATAAAATTTAAAAGTTTTAATTAATTAATTTTTGTATAAATTGGTTAGTCTGTTGACCTAGCCAATTAGGCTGAATCATTTTTTATTTGACTGATTCGTTGGTTTAATCTCTGATTTTAGCAATTTTATTAAAATATATTGATTAGATTTGTTTAATTCGAAATAAACTAAAATTTGATCTAATTAAAGATTAAACAACTGAGATTGGTTGATTCGAAATAAACTTTTCGTCCAAATAATTGTTAACTTTTATTTTATAATTCCACATCAGAAGAAAAAGAAAAAAAAAGTTCTTTTACTTTTTAAAAGTGAATCTTAATATTGTAGTATTGTGCATGTCTCAATTCAAGACAGTTTAAATTTTAAAATTAAAATAACATTTAAAAGTTTTAATTAATTAGTTTTTGTATAAGTTGATTGGTCATTTAACCTTACCGATTAGGCTGAATCGTTTTCAGTGAGAGCATTGTGAGAGTTTCAATATCTCATACTAATTTTCTTGATTTTCTTAATTTTAAACAATTAAAAAAATCTCCATTAGCTAACTAATTAGTCTATGTTTATTTGATAATCCCACATAGGGAGAAGAAAGAAAAAGTGAATTATTTTATTCATATAAAGTAAATCTTATACTCTCATTTAATATTGTAGTGTTGTGTATATTTCAATTTAATATAATTTAAATTTTAAAATAAAATTTAAAAGTTTTAATTAATTAATTTTTGTGTAGGTTGGTCTTTTGACCTAGCCGATTAGGTTAATCATTTTCTATTTGATTGATTCGTTGGTTTAACCGCAATTTTAGTAGTTTTATAAAAATATATTCATTAAATTTGTTTGATTCGAAATAAATTAAAAATTGACCTGATTAAATATTGAACGACTGAGATTACTTAATTAGAAATAAATTTTCCATCCAAATAATTGTAAACTTTTATTTTATAATCCCACATCGAAAAAATAAAAAATAAACAAATGAGTTGTTTTACTTATATAAAGTTAACCTTAATATTGTAGTGTTATGTATGCTTCAATTCAAATATCATTTAAAATTAAAATATATTTAAAAAAAATTAATTAATTACTTTTTGTATAAGTTGATTGTTCATTTGACTTAACCGATTAGGCTGAGCCGATTTCAGTTTAACTGATTAGCCAGTTTATCCATGATTTTTTATACTGATTTTCTTAATTTTAAACAATTAAATTTTTTTCCCATTGGTTAGCTTTCATTTAACCATATAAAAATAAAATTCTAATTAGTTTATAATTTATTTTATAATCCTACATCAAGAGAATAAGAAAAAAATGAGTTATTTCACTTATATAAAATAAATCTTATACTCTCTTTAATATTGTAGTGTTGTGCATAATTCAATTAATGATAATTTAAATTTTAAAATAAAAACTCTAAGTAGTCTATGATATAATTTATTTTATAATCTCACATCGAGAAAATAAAGAAAATGTAAGTTATTTCACTTATATAAAATGAGTTTTATACTCACATTTAATATTGTAGTATTGTGCATGTTTCAATTTAAGATTTTTTAAATTTTAAAATAAAATTTGAAAGTTTTAATTAATTAATTTTTATGTAAGTTGGTTGGTCTTTTAACTTAACCGATTAAGCAGAATCATTTAAGGTGTGATTGATTTGTTGGTTTAATTACGATTTTAACGGTTTTATTCTATTTCTTATTGTGAACTTGAAATATACAATTAATAACATAACAACTACAATATATATATATATATATACCCACTAGCGTATACCCGTGCCTGAAGACACAGTGTAAATAATGTTGGGATTAGAATATAATTGTAATCCCAATACTATTTAATAAATTATCAATTATCAATTTAATATAATTGCAATCCCAAACATTCGTCTTAAAAATAAATTATCAATTATAGAGATGAAATTATGCCTTCAACCTGAAAATCCCTGTTTCTACACCAAAAAAATGGCATAGACAAACGATCATTGTTGAGCTTTGGTGACCCACCATGAAACAAACTCAAAAACATCTATCTAAGTTCATAGAATTGAGCGCACTGGACCCATAATGAATTGGCATTTGCCTTCATTTCCCATAATCAGCCTTGTTCCCAAAACATTGGTTGGCAAATTCTTGCAAGGTGAAACCACGCCACAACAGAACACCATGTTCCCTATACTGCATTGCATTATACATGTCCGTTTACATCATTCTCTATCGTGGACTTCCTAATATATCCAACCAATTATTGAAAACCTATCCATCACATGGAGGGGTCTAAAAGAAAATATGAAAAGCTGAAATCAAAATAATTGCATGATCTTCAAAGCTAATACATTTCTGGGGTTTGGGCTGGAGTTTTATCTTCTATGGATATGAAGTTGGCTTCAAATCATTCTATTTATGAGAGTTGAAGATGAATGACTGAAGCATTAAAATTAAGATCAAGCTGCATAAGCTGACAAAGAACATAAATACATATGGTTAGAGATTTTGAAAACATTGGTAGTGGAGCAATGGAACTACAGTAGCAAGTCAGCAACCTGAAGGTGGTAAAATGAGGAAAGGAATCTGTGAGCAATATATACAATAGTGTTGTTGTTCATGGTATGTATGACTCTATATCATATGGCTCCTAACAGATTGAAATCTGTTGCTGATATTGCATAGTATATTGTGACACTAATTAATTGGTTGAGAAGAAAGAAATAAGTAACCTATGAAAATTGATCTCTAATTCATCTAGTTTCTTACCTGAGGCAAGATAATATCGTCTTGGGTGAGTGCAGCAGCTGATGCAATTTTGATAGCATCTTCTCCATATGAGGTGAGATAGAAGGAAATTCTTCCTTGCCTTTGTGCTTCGTAGAAGTTGTCCATAGTTTGAAGGGTAACCATACTACTATACATCTTCAATGCATCATCCTTGCTCACCTAATGAATGTGATAGCTGAAAAATTAACAAAAGACAATGTGCTTGCATGCAATCTAAATAATCAAATTAACTAAAGCTGAATTGTATAATTCTAAAATTTTCCGCCCTTAAAGTTGTGTTTGGATCTTGAATTTGTAGAGGGATTTATAGAGGGAAAGGGAAGGGATTTGTGGGGGTAAAAAAAGAGAGCTTAAGTCACTTTTTCCCTTCCCTTTCCTTTTCCCACCACAAATCTGAAATCCAAAAACAACCTAAAGAGAAACTTATAAAATATTGCAAACTTGGATTATAGACTGGGTTTCATCAGGTTTTAAGTTATTTCAGGAAAGTAAAATGTACACAATGGCTAGAAAATCATGAAAAATACAACATATATAGTGCATAGTTCTAACAATATGGAGTTGGCAAAAAAATAACATATATTGTGCATAGTTCCACATATATTGTTCTAGATACAGAACACAGACCCATATTTTTATGTAAACATATATTTCCACATATATTGTGTATCGCAAAAAAATAACATAATACAGACTCAGAAGAATAATATTGGTAGTTGGATGATTCCCATTGTCCAAAAGCAAGTTAAAAAATTATTGGGATGATTCCCATTTCTCTACAAAATCAAACCTAAAACAAAAATATGAGAGAAGATACCATCAACTGGATTTGTTGTGTGTAAATTCCATTGAAACATTTTATCAAACACTTATTAAGTAAGGAATATAGAATGGTTATCGAACATTTTGGTAACAACCATTCAATAGAGTAACTGTGTGTGTGATTTTCTGACCACACTGCCCGCTTAGTAATTCAGTTGTAGAACACTGGCAGAATAGATGGCACCTTGCTGACCTGCAACAGAAAGAGAAGGCTCCGGCAGTGGTTCTTCCACCCGGGGGTACTCCGACGATCAAGTCAGTACTCAATATCTCTCAAAGATAATTAATCATCTATTCAACTCACAAGCTTGAGGATAAAAAAACATACCTTAGACCCATGGGGGTGCCTCTCTTTTATAGCCAATACAATCCTAGTCCCAATAAGAGCCTGGCCCTAATGGACTTAGGATTACTGCTAATCTGGGACTCCCAGTGGGATTAGGATAAACTCTCTAAGAGTTTTATCTTTACGCAAACTGAAGTCTTCTCCCAATCTAGGACTCTTGTCCATATCCAGGTTGAGTTCCCTTTTCATTCTAGGACTCTTGTCCCTTATCTGCTTATCTCGGATTCCGATATCTTCGGAGGTAACCTCGGCCTAACCGAGATCACCTCGGCATAACGATCAGGACACGTGGCACCTCGGCTGACACGTCGGCGTCACCTTACCACGTGTTGGTACTCAGAAAATATATCCCCACAGTAACTCAATACAATAGTTGCACAAATTCCTACTAAATCAAAGTAAATGGGTTTCGTGAAACCTAACCAACTCTTCATATATGTGTGTGTATAAAAGTGGACGCAAAATTAAAGTGAACCCAAAATTAACAAAACCCATAAAAGTGCACCCAAAATTAAAGAAAAACAATACTCCCAGAAAAAAAAAAAATCGGTAAAAGATAACACAAAGAAAAACCTGAACAACAATAGTATACTGTTGTTGTCATTTGGTTAATGTTGAAGAACCCTAACTAAACATTTTCTTCTTACCAAGCTCAACTGAAGTATGAGAATCCAAAGTAATAAAACTCAAACCAATATCCATGGCATGAATCAAAACAAATACTTGCATCTTGCAACTGGCATTTGATTAATATATATATATATATATATATATACACATATAAGAAAATAAATAAATAAATAAATCTCCAAGAATTTTAATTTTTGTGCTTTTTAGAAAAATTGCAATAAAATGGAAAAAATTGAAACAATTGCAAAAATGTGAAAGAATAAAAATAATTGAAATGTATATACAATTTGAAGATTAATTTTAAAAACATAGTAAAATTACATTTTTACCAGCCACCCCTCACCCACCCAAAATTAAAGTGCACCCAAAATTAACAAAACCCATAAAAGTGCACCCAAAATTAAAGAAAAACAATACTCATAAAAAAAAAAAAAGAGAGAGAGAGAGAGTTAGGGGAAGGGGGGAGGAAGAAAGAGAACAGGGCAAAAGTTAGGGGAAAATTGTAAAATTTTTAAGATTAATTTTTAAGTTTCCACCTCTATTGCAATTATTTTTGATACTCAATATTTTTGCAATTATTCTACCTCATCCCATGTTTTTGCAGTTTAGCCTTTCTATTTTTCAGGGTTGGGGATAATTGTTTTGCAGCTCTGTTTCACTACACTTAATGCCAAGTAAAAACTGCACTTGAGTCAGCCAGATGCTGGCGGCTCTCCAAATTCACTGCAGCAATCAAAAGGAAACAGTAGATACATACAAAAGCAGCTGTTTCATCTTACAATTTTGGAGAAGAAGTGCAAAAAAGGGAAAGAGGAGAAAGTGGGAGGAGGAGAGATGAACATACAAATTGCAATACACACAAAGAAAACATTACCCATTATATATACACAAAAAAAACATTACCCATAAAAGTGCAACCAACTGCACTTGATGATCTCTTAGCTTCAAACAAAAAAAAAAACTGTAATCAATATATATACACACAAAGAAAACCTTACAAAAAATCGGTTTCATAAGGAATGAACAAAAAGATTTGCTGGCACTTTGAGCAAATAGCTAATCACAAATACAGAGCACTTTGAGCCCTCCAAGTTCAACAAAATCAAATGAGTTCACTAATTGAGAGTCTAAACCTTCTACTTTGCTGGCAACAAATATAGGTTTTTTGAATTCATATGTATTTATGAAGTTTATCTTTCTATCATTATTTTCTCTCCTACCAAACAGAGAATCGCATAGCAAGAGCAGATATCTAGTAAAAAAAAATCTTTCTTGATAAAATAAAAACAAACCAGAGAATAATAGAAAATACCCATAATCTAAATGATAGTTAAAAAGCCAAAAATCATCAAATTTGGGCCAAAATGAATTATATATATATATATTTTTAAAAAATCTATATTATAGCGACCCCGGTCTTTTCCCATTTGGATATTGTATCCAGACTTAGGTTCCGTGGATCCTATCATTGTATAATTGTTGTTGTTGTCCTTTAATTCTTTATTCTTGAGTTATAGGATGTTTTGGGCAGGTTTGTTTCAGGTTGGTTGGGTTCGGAAACCAAGTGTTGCTGTCCAGTTTTTGGTTTGGTCGCTCGAGCGAGGGTTAAGTTTTGTTTCTGGTGGCTCGAGCCAGGGTTTCTTCGCTCGAGCGAGAGATTGCGTCTAGTATAGACCTGAGAGCAGTGTTTCTTCGCTCGAGCGAGCGAGGTGTATGTTTTCGAGTTCTTCGCTCGAGCGAGCATTCTGTCGCTCGAGCGTGCTTCTGGGTTGCAGACCTGAAGCATTGCATTCTTGGCTCGAGCGAGGCTTTCTTATGTCTGGTCGCTCGAGCGACCAAGTCTTCGCTCGAGCGAGCTTGTTAGGTTTAAATAGGCAACAACGGCTTTTAAATCACTTTTTCACCTTCTTTTTAATTCCAAAACCCTAGGTCCGTCTTCTCTCTCTCTCCACTCACCTTCTCTCTTAGGTTTCATCTCTTTTTAGGGTGTTTCTACCCTAGGTCCTTTATATAAAAAATAGAGTGAGTCGAGGGCTTCGTTTTAATCTGAGCGTTTGGCGGTTTGGAGCACTTTGGATTTTGGGTCATCATCTCTGTCTTCTCCATTCGGGTTATTTTCTTCGAGGTAGGGATTTCCTACTCCATATTATAGGTTTTGTTCTAAGTTTTGGTATTTTGATATGTTGGGGGTTATTTGGTAATTTTGGGAAAAACCCTAATTGTTCTAATAAATTAATTTGTATAATTAGTTTGAGGAAAATTGGGGAATTTAGTTGAATTCATGAAATTGGGCAATTATAAGTTTAAATGGTGTAGTTGGATAATTTAATCACTCACCTACTGAATTGTTGAGATTATAATTGTTGATATGTTTATTTCTTGTTAAGAAATAACTGTTTTGGGCTATCGGTGGAGGATAGTTGTGATTGTTGTAGACATTGCATGTGGATTAGGGAAAATTGAAACTAATCACTTTGGTTAAGTCATATATTTTGACTATTGAATTAATACAGAAAATACATGTATTGATTGAGCATTGCATATGCATATTGTTTGGGAGGAGATAGGGGATGTACTCCACGGTTTAGGAGAAGATAGGGGATGGACCTCTAAACCGGATTTGTTTGGGAGGAGATAGGGGATGGACTCCATTAGCATCACTATTATGTGTGCTTATTGATTTATAGAAGTGTTTTTACATGTTGTTGATACAGCACTAAAATGTGTATCAAATGAGAAGTATGGAAGTGTTTTGACATGAGCCTTAGTCTCATTTGTTTTGTTGATAAATGGAAGATATGTTAATGTGATATGTAGTTCACTATTATAGTTTGGCCAGGTTCTGAGCCGTATTGGTAAAAATGAAAAGTTGAATGAATAATGGAAAGTGAAATTGATATTTGTATTAACCATCTATTGAATGCTATTGCTTTATTCAATGCTTATATTTGGTTTAGTATATTTCTACTGGGCTGTGGCTCACCCTATATGGGAACATCATTTTTAGGTTCAGGTGATGGGCTACCTCCAAGAACTTAGCTTGGAAGGATATGGAGTTGAAGACTTTGTTTAGATTAGGTATTTGTTTAGTTATTTGCTTTATTTGGTATTACATGTAAACACTCAGGCCAAGGGCTTAATTTGTAGTTGAGTTAGTACTCACATTTTTGTGCCCAAGTGTTAAGCTAGGAAAGATGTAAGCCCATAGGGCATTTATTTTGATGTTACATGTAATGTCTTTCAATAATGATACTCTGATGAATGAGATAATAATTGGTTTTCTTTTATCAATGCATGCTACGGTTATATATTATGGGTTTATCTTGAGGGCGTTACATATATAAGAACAGTATATACATCAATCAATACACATGTAAAACTGAATCAAACTAACCTTCAATTTATGAATTTCTTCTGCAGGTATGCAAAAGAGACGAATAAAAAAACAAAGGAATTAGAGAAAAATTAACATTGAATTGAACTTTTGGAATCGATTTAGTCAAACTTTGAACTGAGCTTCTGGAATTATTCCGACATTACAGGTTGATTCGAAGGAAGAGAACTAACCTTTTTTTATTATAACCACATTTTTTTGTCACATCTATTTTAAAATGAATATACAATTGTGCCTACAGTGTCTAAGTTTTAAAATTAAAATTTTAATTGATTATAAGCACTGGTAGAGTTATAGGATGTGAAAAAAGTAATAGGCAAAGTTATTCTATTGAATCAATATAATCTAAATTTCTCTTCCACCCCCAAAATCACCTATCAAGAAGAAAAATTCCAAAAAAAAGAAACTCAATAAATAAACTTCTAAAATTGTGAAGAAAAAAAAAAGGCTCACTTGTTTAATAGGTCGTTGTGCCATTGCTCTCCATTTCTTGAAACATTCACTAATAGACCCACACAACACTCGCCTTCATTATCTAACTTGAAATTTTCAAGTCTAATCAAAACAAACTAAAACATCTTGTTTTTGAAAAACAATAAAATCAAACATAAAGGCATTCTAAACAATGCTAATTTTTAAAATTACAATAAAAATTATCACAATGATTATCATCAAAATAGTATGAAATTCAAAAATTAAAATAGAAGATCCAAATTATTAGCATAAAAAAATCAATTATTCGCTTTTCTTGGTTCTTAAATTATTAGCCTCACACCTTTTGGATAACTACATTTAGAGAGTTCTAAAAGCTAGGCAAACTAATTTCATGAGTAGCAATTGTTATTGGAGTACACATATTAGGTAAAGTTGTGAGATAAAATTAAAAAGTAAAATTATTTTATATATACTTTTGTTAAGTGAAATGCAGTGTTAGAGTTACTCTAAAAAGTAAAAAAAAAAAAACTTTGTTGATTTACAAACCAAATCAGAACTAAACCACATCACATTCAAGCAATTTCTTCCAAAAAGAGGAGGAAGAGCAAGCAAAAGGAAGTGAGGCAGTGCTTACCATGAAGATGTGGTTGAAGAGGAGGAAGAGCTGCGGAAGCATAGATGCTGTACAGAGAGAAGATGAACAAAACAGAGCATAGAGAGAGAAACAGAGCCATTTGCTGATGATGTAGTGTAGCTGTGTATTGAAATGAGGAAAGAGAAGAGAGTGGGCTATATCTGTATATTAGTGTATGCCCATGCCTAATGTTAAGATCAAAACATAATTGTAATTTATACGTATCATGTTGAAATTTGTAAAATTTGTCATTTTTTTGATAAAGATACTAAAAATATATATATATTGAAATTTTGTACAGTTTGTGTCATTTTTTCCGCTTTCTAATTATAGTGGTAATAGAAGGCTCCTCAAAAGGGCATAAAAATTCTATCAGTTAATTCTTTCACTTGTTAACTAAGACAATTTCTTGCCACGTAAGACAAATTCAAAAACCTTCTTTCCATATTAAGTGCCTATTTAAAAAACCTTGGTCTGAATTGGGCTAGGCTTTTGTAAGCTATTTAAGTGCCTATTTTTGAATAGCTGAAACAAACATTAAGGGTTTATAGTGAAACCACCTTCTTCTTCACTTATGAGGTACCGTTATGCATAATCATCCAATTAAAAGTATAAAGCAGGTTTAAACTACTTCAAGCATAAAGTAAGTTTATGCCATCACTCATTACTCCAAGATGACTAACTAATAACATAGATAGTCTACTGAATTAACGTAGTTCCAAAACCAAATATTTGAAGAAAAATCAAAACGGCCAATTGGATTAAAACTAACTTTTGTTACTCTAGACCTCTTTACTGTTTTTTTTTTTTTTACAAATTCTTTCTAGACCTCATTGAGCCAATCTCAGCATTGTTTAACTGGCAAAGCTGAAAGCATAATTTGTTTTATTTTTGATCAGAACTTACAATCCTCACTCTGAAAGTAAAACAAAAAATGAAAGGAAAAAAAAAAGGAAATAATAGGCTTAGCTCCTGTAAAAAATAACAGACGGTTTTCACCCAATGAAACAAAAATATATTGAGTTAAGAGTCACAGGAGTAAAGGGAAGAAGAAAAAAAATTGACTCCAACCCATCCAATCAAAAATTTAATTTATTATAAAAAGTGCCTACTAAATTTATCAGAAAAAGTGCCTACTAAATTCCATCAACTGGATTTGTTGTCTATAAATTCCATCAACTGGATTTAGAGGATATCATCAACTGGATTGGGTCTGGATGATTCCCATTATCCTTTTAGTATTTAAAGCATCGAACTTGTTGAATAATTCCATTTTTTTAAATTTAATATTATTTTATTATGGCTGGTTATGGCTGGTGGGTTGTTGTTCCACCGTGACTATAATGGGGCCGTGCATATTATATTAAATTAATTTAATGGAATAAAAAGGGTGACGCAACAATACCCAACCCTCGATTATCAACTTCACATCTCCAGACCCACCCAAGAAAACTTCACATCTCCAAATAAAAATTGAGTAAATTATCAAACATTGAATGGTTATCAAATTGAATGGTTACATCTCCAGACCCACCCATTGAATGGTTATCAACTTCACATCTCCAGACCCACCCAACAATACTGAATCTTTTGAGATTTCTTGTGTGTAAATTGAATGGGTTTATCAAATATAGAATGGAATCAAAATGGGTTTATCAAAATGGGCTTGAACAAAATGGAATTAATTCCATTTTATATATAAACCCATTTTGATAATATATAGAATGATAATGGGTTTGAACAAAATGGAATTAATTCCATTTTATATATAAACCCATTTTGATAATATATAGAATGATAAACCCATTTTGATTTGTTCAAATATATTATCTGGAATTTGGGTTTCACGAATCTGAACTGGGTTAATTTTGAACAAATATAACCCATTTTGGGTTTGAACAAATATAGTTTGATTTGTTATCGAACATTTTGATTTTGATTTTGGAATTTGATAGTAAATGGGTTAATTTGATTTTGGGTTTATTAACCCATTTTAGTGCCTACGAATTTGATATTAAAAATTTTGGCGAACCTCTTGAGGAATGAACAAATATAGTCAAGATTTTGAAGAACCTCACCGATTTGCTACGTATGTTGCCGATCTGCTGGTTTGTCGCCGATCTGCTAAACATTCGAACTAAACAGACACAAATTTAAAATCTCCATTGCCATGAAAAATTATTTCCATTTGCCCCAAAATATAATTACTTAAAAAATTACAATCCGCCAAACATGTATTCGTTTCTTTTGCACCGAAATTCAATTAACTAACTGACACATAGATAATTATACATAAGCAAAAGCGTATATACAAAGTGAGCCGAGAGAGAGAGAGAGAGATTAGAACCTTGAATCATATCCTTTGATTCGTTTATATTATTCTACACAAAAGATCCAGGCCATCCTCCTTCCAAGGCCCATTACTTGCTCTAGCATGTGTAACAGTGGTGTGCTCTGTAAACTTGACATTGTCATAATTCTCCCTTGGTTCTTCCGAATGATTGGTCTTTAAGAGGGACGAAATACAAAAGCAATTTAGAGAAAAAAATACATAAAAGAAGAGTAATTAAGTAGATTAATAATGGATACTCATGAAATGATTGTTTCTTTGTAGTTACACAAAGTGAAATTTATAAAAGGCCCACTTAAAATAAAACCCCAATACATTCCTTCTTGAATTGCCTAATGAATACATAAATATACATAATCACATCCTTTGGTTGCCCAGAAACCATAGAAGCACATGCTAAGTGAAGTGAAAAATGAAAATTTAGCTTAATTTTCCCTTCACTTCACGAATCACTCCTCAAATACTCAAAAGATCAAAATTCAAGAAAAATACAAAAAGAGATGAAGATAAAAAGTAGGTATTCGGGATTAAATATGAATATAAAGAAGAATAAGAACCTCGGCATCGAGGGGGTTTTTGGTGTAGGGCCTTGCGAGCGTGTTCGAAGAAGAGGATGCGATCCATTGTTGTCGTCGACGAATACAAAGGTTAGATTTGTCTCTCGCATAGACGCAGCACCGCCAAGGCCTTTCTTTTGTTGAAGAGAATAAAGGGGTTGGGTCTACAGCAAGGGAATGGGTTCTGATGGAGAGAGAGAGAGAGAGAGAGAGAGAGAGAGGGTTGTGTTCAAATTTTGAAATTTGAAAATTGAAATAGAGAGATTTTGAGCAGAGAGGAGCACGTGAGAGATTTCCAGCCACAGAGCTGAGGTGAGAGACATTTTGAACCATTGGATCTTGATTGTAATTGATCTTAGCCCTTGGATTGAGTAAGACATTTTCAGCCCTTGGATTGAAGCAATCTAAAGGTTCAAATTTTGACACATATATATTTTCAATCTTTGAATTCAAATTAACCCTTCCATTTTTATATAGATATATACTAGTGTATGTCCGTACTTGAAGACACGGTGAAAATATTATTTGAATGAAAATGTAATTAAATATAAAGTATTGGGTTAAAATAGAATTTATTTAAATAGATGATACATATAATTTTAGATTTTCAAATGAATTTTATAACTAGATTTTTAAAAAGAGTTTGTGAAATTTAAATTTTTATTTGGTTGTATATATTAAAAATAATTTTATATTATAATAAAATGATTAAAATTTAATTTATTTTAAATCATTTTTTATATTTTTTAAATAAATTTTATATTATTATTTAATTTTAAAAATATTTTTAATTATTTATTTAGCCGTCCATCGCACCAATTCATAGCCAAGTTTTGAAAAAGTGGAGGGGGGTGTTGGACTCGTTGTGAAGGAAAATGATGGACTGGGCTAGAGAGAGAGAGAGATGGCAATTGGACAGATGTACAGTGCATTTGCCCTGTTTCACGTCATATCATAGCGAGATTTTTTTATAGAGCAATGATTCATCCCCTTAAAAGTCCCACCCCCATCACCCCATACATGTGAGAGTTGGGGATTGAGAGATCAAAAAAAAAAAAATTTAACCAATCAAATGCAAAAAGGTGAAGGGAGTGACCCCAAAGAGCGTCTCAACTTTTATTGTTTTTTATATAAGAAAGAAAATTTTACTAAAAATTATATTATATTGTAAATACTGATTTATGATTAATAAGATTTAAAAGATGTAATATAAAAAATAAATAAGTGAATATAAATGTTAAGGGTAAAATTTTAACGTTTTAATTTTATTATATTAAAATATTAAATTATATATATTTTATACATAAATAAAAATATTTAATAAACATAATTGTAATGGAATGGGATGATTCTTGGTGGTGAGGATAGAGGAAGGGCTAGTGGTGACGTCAGGAGTGGTGGATTTAGGTAAGGGTAAGGTTTAAGAGAGTGGGGATTAATTTTTGAAAAATTTATTAGGAAATCTTTTTTTTTTTAATATTTGTATCTCAATTAATTCATAATATATTTATATATTTATTTTATTTATTTGATATTGATTTGATATTGCATTGGCATAAGAATTATGAATTGATTTTAATTATTTTGATTAGTTGTGTATACCATGTTTAGAGTTTTTTATATGTATTTATTTTATGGTTGTAATTACACTAATGGATTTATAAAATTAAAATAAATTAGGAATTCATAGATAAATTCTTTACACTCCACCATGACTTCATGAATTATTGTTTTATTTGAGTGTTGGTGAAAAAGAGAGTATAAAAAAAATGTGAGGATTATGAGATTTATTTGAATGTCTTAGGCTTGGCATTGTTATGTTTGTTCTCATGAGTAAATGAGAGATTGTGTATATATATATATATATATGTATATATATTGTTGTCTCGTTCTCAAGAGTAGACGAATGTTTTGATTTACGCACGTACGTATATACTAATCATCCGGGGAGTGTGGGTCAAACTCGGAACGATATCCCTGTGCAAGTTTGGCTTCGGAGAGGTATTAAGTATACAGAAGGTACATGGAATATATGTGTACGCCGGAAGTAAATGGCCGAAATAGTGGAGTTAAAGTACAAATAATTAAATATAAATTTATTGATATAATTTGAATTGTATTGATTTGTACATTTTGAAAAATAGTAAACGACCTTGATAAATTATGAAATTTGGACAGATGCATGTATATGTAATTCTAGATAACTTTTGTATTTGTACCAAAAAGATCGATTAGAACTTCTAATCGGATGATCTTGATTATAATAGTTTTTATTCATTTTAACAATGCAGATTTTAGATGCTATTTTAACTCATGAAACGAGCTATATTTTTATTGATTTCACGTAAACTAAAGTAAAACATCATTCTGAACACTTTTCATGTTTTGAACTTTTTCAAAAATAATCATCTTAGAACAGTTTCTTTTCGTTTTCAGTTTTAGATTTTTCAATTGAATTCCGTCTAGATTCTTGTATCAAGTTTTCCTCTCAATCTGTTTAGTTTCTACTAAATTCGTTTGCATTACCTTTTAGGAAATATGATTATGTACAACTTTTGTTCTTTAATTTTTGGTCAACTCGAATGATTTAAGCATGAAACAATACGTTTTTTTTACTTTTTTAGCAATTTACTTATGATAAAATTATACTAACTTTATTTTTTACAGAATAGTGTATCTTACTAACTTTTTATGCAGAGCTGACCACCATATTTTTATGTTTATTTTGTTTACTTTATACTCAATTTATATTTAGTTGTGTACGGGTAAGAAACTAAATGTCACTGTATTTCGAGAAACTACCCCTTCGTCTCGATGCAAGTGGAACTACTTGTCTTATCCCGTAACAAGAATTAAATGTATTTTTATTTGTGTTTGGTGGACACATGGGTGTCAAATATTTGTACTCATACCAGTATACTTATATACTGATCCATTTTGTCTCTTGGCATCTTGGGTGCATTTTATTTGAGTGCAGCCGAGCTTCCTTTGCAGGACTAGTTAGGGCTACAATGGTGACGAGAAATAACTATAGTTGTTGAACATGTCTCTTAAACTTCTTTTGTTTTCTTGAGCTTAGGGTTGATATTAGTTTATTGTATTTTTTTTATGACCTTAGTATTTTGACAATTTGACATTGTGGATTATTTTTTAACTTTACATTATTTAAGTTGTTTTAACTAGTTGTTGTTACTTTAATGTTGGAAGTATTGGATAATTATGAATTTATAATAGATAGTATAGTTGGCATTTATTATTTTTTTTTATCCCTTGTATTTTATTTTTTTTTAGCATTGAAATTTACTTAAACTTTATGGAGACGAGAACATTTAGATTTTATTTTACCCCTAGAATTTAAATGATGGAATATTGATTGAATGTTTAGTTATCCAAATTTTGAGACTATAGACACCCCATTTTTGACCGTCCTCAAGACTCGGTAGTGCTTGCAGGTACATCTAGCAACAAGTTTGGTTGTTCGCTGAGCTTTCGAACTTTGTAGCGGAACGTCACATGTTTGAGCTTTCCAAACCCTGTTTCATTTCTGCGTCATCTTTGGACCATGCTTTGGTCCCTCCCTATTGCTTGTTTTAGTGCACTGTCGACCATGATCAAGGGCTGCCAACCATGGTCTAAGCCCTGCTGCCCATTGATAAGGCCTGTCGGCCATCAATGAGGCACTGTCGGCCACCACTGATGGCCGACCAGCCACCGTGTTTCAACAGATAGTATTTTAGATATTTTGAGCCAGCTGTGGCTCACTGAGCCATCCTCCATACACGTGTATAGATGGATGGAGGCAAGTTTAAGCTTGTCAAGCAAGCTTTTGCTTGCATTGCCTATATAAGGGAAGGTGCCCCCCCTTCTCAAGGGTTCAGAAAATTTAGAGACAAAATCTCTCTCTTTCTCTCTATATTGAGCCTTAAAGTGTTGTTTCTTCACACTTTTGCACACAAACACCTACTCAAACACCTTCATTTTGGAATTGAAGTCCATTGGAGCTTGTTTTGAGGTCTTGGCATTGGTTTTGGTCCAAGTTTGTTGCTGAAGTTGCTATCTTGCCTTAGTTCTTCAAGGGTAAGAGACTAACCCCTTTTAGGATTTGTTTTGCTTAAGCATTTGGCCACCTTTGCATGCTGTTTTAGGCCTAGCTTTCAACTACAAAAACTTTTGTTTTTAAGTGTTTAAGATGGTTGTTTGAGGCCTTGTTTGAGTTGGGTGTGGTCTACCCCTTTTGTGGCTTGTTTTGCTTTGCTTTGTGCTCTCTTTTAAAGCCTTTCAAACCATCTTGTTTTGACCTTTTAACCACTAAATTCTAGATGAATTTCAGTGGTGGAAAGTGGGTTTTGGGACCTAAAATAGGTAGGGGTGGTCCCCCCCTTTTGTATCTTGCTAGCTTGTGTTGATTGACCTATCAAATGAGCATGTGTTTCTACCCTTTTGAGGCTTAGTTTGAGCATGTTTTTGTGACTTTTTGGACTTGCCATAACTCTTTTTTGGCATGGTTTGGTCACCTCTTGCATGCTTTTGGTGCTTGTAGTGCAATCATGCTTGTTGGCCTAACATACTTCATGCTTATAGTTCATCATTCTAGCATGTGTTAGCTTTGCTCCAGCACATTTTTGCCAATGATTTAACATGCTTGAGGTCTGTTTTAGGTGGTCTTGGTCATATATGCTTAGCTTTGTATAGCTATAGTGTAGTTGAGCTTCACTAGCTTTGTGTTTGAGATCTCTAGCATGCTTTGAATGTGATGATTGCGTGCCTTAGCCTCATTTCTTACTTGATTTCAGTGTGTATAGTATAGTTACACTCTCACATGTTCTACTCTTTCAATGCTTTTGAGAGATGTGACTTATGCCTTGTTTATAAGCTAATATGTATGCATGCTTGTCTAAGTTTGTGGGCTACCATTTCAGCATGTTTTGGCCTTTGTTTTGGCATGGTTGAGGTCGGTCCATAGTTGGTTTGGTCATTTGTGCTGTGTATTGCATGCCTCTTGTGTAGGGCCCTTTGCTAGCCTTATGCTTTAAGCCCTCTAGTATGTCTTATTTGCGATGTTTATGTGATATTGCATCATTTAACATGTTATTTCAGAGCATACAGCCTTGCCATACTCTCACGTATATCACTCTTCAATTGTGTCTCAGAGTTGTGTCTCATGCCTTGCTTGCGAGCCATAACTTGAGCATGCTTTTCTTGCTTCTTGTGCTTAAGTTTCATCACATTTCAGCCACTGTTTTGGCATGCATGAGGACTGTTTGGGGTTGGTTCAGTCCATTGAGCATTGTATTGCATGGTCCTAGTGTTGTATCCTTCGCTAGTTTTGACGCTTAAGTCTCTTAACATGTTGTGTATGCTTTGTTTACGTGTTAGAGTCTTGCGTTTCATGCCAAGATTAGCATGTTGTTTGCATAGCATGTTGTTTGTGTGCATTGCATCGTGTTCAACCGGATGTTATGTTGAACACGAGTTGGATTGGTCCATTTCATACTCAAAGTGATGAAAATGAACCAATCCCCTTTGTCTCCATTGCCTTTGACCTCTCATGATAAGGCCATGGTCTTAGAGCCTTGTTTGCATTGCATTCATTGAATGTGTACAAGATTGGATATTTGACCATCAAGCATTGCATGCTTGATTGATGGTTTTGGATCCAATGATGCCTCTCCCTTGATGTTTTGAGGTGATATGGGGTGGTACAGTACATACATGTCCTAGGGAGACCCTCAATTTCCTCTGTTTTTGTGCTTTATTGCAGAATGGTGTCATAGCAAACCAGTGGTCGACAGTGCCACATTGATGGCCGGCACCCTTCCATCATTGGCCGGCAGAGGCCCACTCTTGGCCAGCAGGTCGCCGACAGCCACCTTTCATGGCTGGCAGGCCACTAGTGCACTCCCCAGCCTTGATTTGGTAAGGTTTAGCAGCAAGTCCTTGAAGACACCCTGCAAACAGAGCCTCAAGAGAGCAAACCGGAGAGCTTTTCGGGGCGGAAACCAAGCATGCATCTTCTACTTCTTCGAGCAGAGTTGGAGCAGCTTGGTTTAGTGCTTACTCGTTAGTTAGCCTCAATTTGTAATTTAATTAGCTAATTTGTTAATTAGTTGAAGTGATGTAATAATTAGTAAGTAGATTGCTTATTATTTAATTTGGTTGTGTAATAATTAGTCTAATTAGATTATTAGATTAGTTGCTTAGCTTAGCTTAGATTAGCTTAGCTTTTTTTCGGACCCTCCGTCGAGAGGGCACAATTTTGTAATAAGTGTGCGTGTGTGTGTGCATGTCTTCTAAGAGGGTAATTTATATCTAAAATGGGCTGAGCTAAGGAGAAGACTTCTTTTGGAGTTGGGCTGCACAACGGACCGAGGTAAGAGTAGATGTACTTCGGTCTAAGGACTAAGCGAATATGGGCCGAGGTTAGTGGGCTTCACAACCTGGACCTAGTATCTGATTAGGCCGGTCAAAGGGCCGAGCTAGCTAGGCGTTATGCATAGTCACGCTGAGATAAGGACGCTGTTTTGCATAGTTTGCTCAGACTCGAGTTACTAGCTCTGTTGAAATATGTCAAACCGAGGTACAAACAGAGAAAGGAATAACCGAGCTAGGCATAGCTCGGTCTACACTGTCATTTTAGCATGGCGACACTAGTTCGGTCGTTTGCTTATACCACCGAGCTAGGACCATCTCACTTGGTTTATGCAGTGAGGAGGGTGTGAGAGGATAAGCATTATCTTTCAAGAGTGTGATTCCTAGGAGGACTCTATATGGAGGAATAAGAGTCCCATTAGGATTGTGCCACACGGAACCTATAAAAGCTCATAACATCACCTATGGAGAGGCAACACAACTTTGATTCTCGAATACACAAAGCTTTTGTCTATTTGTCTATTTTGTTGACTTAGGCATCGGAGAGGTATCCGGCACACACCCGCCGGCTAGCTCACGTTTGTGTTTTCAGGGAGTAAAGCGACGACGTTTGGAGGAGCGCATACTTGATCAACAGGATTATACGAGAAAATTATTTCTTCCTCGTACAATTGGCGCCGTCTGTGGGAAAACCAGAAAGAACAAAACCTCTTGATCAAGTTTTTCCTCTCTAATCGGAAGTAATGGCGCACAACAAAGATTTGCCGCAGTCCGCTATCGATGAACAAACCCCCAGAGAAGGGTAGGAGGCGCGAAGGTTTGTGTAGACACCCCATTTTTAACTGGCCTTAAGACTCAGACGTCACCGATTGAGCGCTCGGTGATGTTGCATATTGTGCTCGTTCAGAAGTCTCAGAGTCGCGGCCGTGCGCCCTGCCTCCGGACTTCCGAACCCTCTTCTGTGCCTTGTCTCGGTTTGCGAACCAGACTCAATTTTCTCTGTTTTCTTTCCTGAGGGGAGGGAGAGGTCTCGTATACCATCTCTCAGTGGCCGTGGGCTACATTTCGTGGCTGTAGGCCATTTTGCCCATTTTGGAGCCCGGTTCTCGGTTTTCGGAGCCGTCAGGCCGTGTGCCTCAGTTCGGGACCACCCAACCATCTCCGATTTCTCCGGTTTCTGGCATACATCTCATTTAATCCCTTTCGAGGGACACTGGGGTCTTAGATACCCACTTCGTGGCCAAACGCCACTTTCGGTGCTTAACCGCCTATTTTCGGGACCTCGAACTGCGTGTTTTGGTCCCCGAGCATTCGTTTTGCATCGGTTTTTGTTCATTCTTGGCAGGTACCTCTGTTTTATCATAACAAGGGACACTGGGGTCTTAGATACCCACTTCGTGGCCAAACACCACTTTCGGTGCTTAACCGCCTATTTTCGGGACCTCGAACTGCGTGTTTTGGTCCCCGAGCATTCGTTTTGCATCGGTTTTTGTTCATTTTTGGCAGGTACCTCTGTTTTATCATAAGGAAGGTCACTGGAGGGTGGGAGGACAGTAATTGTCTCAGCAACCAGTAATGCTCCTCCGGCGCCTCCCGGCGCCCGTTTTTCTCACTTCCGGGCTAATGTTGAACACCCTAGGGCCATTTTCTTCGAGCCAAAACCACATATTTGTGTTGTACACACATGGGAGGACCCTAAAAAATGGTGCTCGGCCAGTAATTGTTTCTTTCATTTTTGAGCCTCTCCCAGAAGTGGATTGTTGTTTCTCCTGGTTCAGAGTTGTCAAATTCCAACCACAGGGCCTTGTTGTACACACATGGGAGGACACTACCCTTTGGTGCTCGGCCAGCAATTTTCACTTCCCATTTTTGCCCTTGGCCGGCCGGCCATGGAGGGTGGCTGGCCGGCCACCTTCAGCAAAAGCAGCTAGCCGGCCTGCATCCCCTCAGTGCACACTTTACAGCTGTATACCTGTTTCTTCAAATATCTTTGCAATCCGGGGGATATTTTGGGAGGGAAAGCTTGGGTGCATTTCCCTCCTCTTTTACACCCCCTTCTTGGCCTTTATAGTTGGCTGGCCATGTTCTTCTTTAGGGTTACAAAAACTTTCCTTAAGAGCTCCTAAGCAATAGCATACATCTATCTATCCAAAAACCTCCAAAAACTTCAAGTTTTGGCCTCATTTGTTCATCAACACCAAGCACTACCATCACCACTTCCATTCCAGCAGCAAGGGAAGGTTTTTCAAAGGCTAAGAAGCAACAAATTCAAGCCAAGAAGCAACAAAAGTCTTGTCTTCAAGGGTGAGTACTCTTTTACCCTTTTTGAGCTTTTTTTTTGTTTCATTTTTCTACCCTATTTGCTTGAGGTTTTGAGCTCCGACCCTAACTGAGTTTGAGCTTATTTTGAGCCCCTCTACAACATTGTAGAAAGGCTCAACCTTGTTTGGAGCTCCTGCATACCACTTGCTTCAATACCCATCATATTTACCGTAAACTTGCATGCTATTTTTAGCTCATGTACATTTGTTTTTGGAGCCTGCCATAAACTGTGATTGAGCTTATTTTGAGCTCCTCTACAACATTGTAGAAGGGCTCAAACTTGTTTGGTGCTTCCATGCATGACCTCCCATTATACCCCTCTTTGGCCCTCATTTTGCATGCTTTTTAGGCCTATCTAGCTTCTGTTTTCGGCCACCATCAGTACTGAAAATGTCCATATTTTGGATTTCTTGTCATGTTTTGTTAAGGGTCCAAGGCTGTTTAATGAATGTAAGGCACACTTCATGTTTTAGCCTTTGTTGGCTTCATTCTTGCATGACATTTTTAGCATACCTACATACTGTTTTGAGGGTTGTCATCTACTGTAAATGTGCATATTTTTGGTCCCTCTCCAGTGTTGTAGAACTGTTTTTTTCATTTTGAGCATTGTATATATCACTTGCTTCATTGTTCCCCTCTTTTCCCCTATTTTTGCATGCTATTTTTTCCATACTTGTGATTGTTGTTTGGCCATACTTTGTACTGGAAAAATGCTAGTTTAGGGACTGCCTAGCATCTGTCTTTACACTTCATGTCCATATTGTGCATGTTTGGCATAGCTGCAAGTCATTTCGGGTACTTAGCATAGCATTTCGGGCATCGGGTGTAATTTTGCTATAATTCGGGGGCTGTTTTTGCATCATTTTGACTGCTGAAATTTGCATTTTCCATATGCCATATGCCACGTCTCATTTTGCATGCCATTTCATGCCCTAGGGCCATTGCCTCGGTTTGCGTGCCCACGGGCACGCATTTCGAGGCATCTCATTTTTCATCCTCCGGCGTCCTATGTGAGTGTGGCTGAGGCCCTCTCATGTTGGTATAAGCCCATCATTGCATTTGCATGCCATTTCATGCCTTAGGGCCATTGCCTCGGTTTGCGTGCCCGCGGGCACGCATTTCGAGGCACTTCATTTTCATCCATCGGCTTCTTGCATAGGTGTGGCTGAGGCTCACCCATGTTAGTACAAGTCCATTTTGTATCCTGTATACCATTTTAGTCTCATCGCATTGCGTATGTCATTACCTATGTTTGCGTGCCCGTGTGCACGCATTTCGAGGCAGCTCATGTTCATCCATCGGCCTCTTATGTGAGTGTGGCTGAGGCTCACTCATGTTAGTGTAAGTCCATTTTGCATTCTGTATGTCATTTTAGTCTCATTGCATTTCGTATGCCATTGCCTCGGTTTGCGTTCCCACGGGCACGCATTTCGAGGCGTTTCATTTTCATCCATCGACTTCTTATGTGAGTGTGGCTGAAGCTCTCTCATGTTAGTATAAGCCCGTATTGCATCGCATATCATATTTTATGTCACTTCATGCCCGTATACCATTTTCTCGGTTTGCATGCCCATGGGCACGCATTTCGAGACATCTCATTTTAGTCTCATTGTATATCATATTTCATGTCATTTCACGCCTTTATGCCATTGCCTCGGTTTGCGTGCCCGTGTGCACGCATTTCGAGACACTTCACTTTTATCCGATGGCCTCTTATGTGAGTGTGGCTGAGGCTCTCTCATGTTAGTGTAAGTCCATGTTGCATTGTATTTGTCATTTTAGTCCCATTTGCATTGCGTATGTCATTTTATCCCTTAGGATCCTTTTCTCGGTTTGCGTGCCCGCGTGCACGCATTTCGAGGCATCTCTTTTTCATAGCATTGTGTATATTAGGATTGTATCTTAGTTGCATTTCATGCATATCATACATATTGCATCGTGTTCGGGATAGGAGTTAGCCCGGGCACGGGAAACGAGGCACGTTCCGTACTCCGAGTGACGGAACGGGTCTCAATTCCCAAGTCACCGACACTCCGGATCACCCATGATGGAGTTAGGTTTTGTTATAGCATCCATCTGCATTCACCCTATATTGAGTTGTGCAATCCGACTCCTCGGCCATCATGCATCGATATGCGTGATTGGTGGCATGAGAATCGAGGCATGCATATATTTGTGAAATACATTGCTATGCCCCTCTTCTGCTCTCTGTTACAGCAAAAAGAAGAATCAGCAACTTTCCGGAGTCTGGCACGCATTTCGAGAAACATCGCAAACAGAGGCTAATTGGGGCATCCCAGTGGATTTCCGCGCAAGGCAGCCCAACATGCATCATTTCATTATCCGAAGCGGAATCAAGGCAGTCCCTGGCTTGCATGCCGGTTTTACAGTTTTTCTTAGTTAATTTGTTAATTAATTAGGAATTTGTATATTTGTTATTCGGACTGTATATTTCGGACTGTATTATTCTTTTATTTCGAACTGTATATTATTTTATTCGGACCCTCTGCGCGAGGGCATAATTGTAATAAGTGTGGGTGAGTGTGATGTATGTCTTCCAACCCCACGTCTTTCTTCCCTTTTATTTACCCGTTTATGATGGTTAGATATAGGGCATATTTCAATTAGCATACAGTATGACAGCATGTTTGCATTCATTCATCTGTTTTGCACGCACCGGGCTTGGCGCATCATACAAACTGCATCTGTATTTCAATTCTAAATTGAATACATGTTAGCTGTAGCATTCCATATGCCATGTTTAGAATAGCCGAGCCCACTTTAGCTTGCATTTTTGCATGTGTTGCATTAGGCATTTCTGTATACTTAGGATCATGCATGATTTCTAATCAGTTTTCTGTTTTGGCTTGGAGTACTCGGTGAGTTTTATGCTTTAGCATCCTTGCATGCGTGTGAGTGTTGCCATGATAGCATGCTTACCATGAGGCTAAATGCTTATGTGATATAACTGCCTTGAATGCCTGTGGGTGGAGGTTGAGTTATCTGAATTGGAACAATTCATCAAATGCTTGTTTTAAGCCCACTAGATAGTGGCAAAATCATATTTTCTTAAGCCCACTCGAGGGTGGCAAATCCGCGTCTTAGCCTACCTGCGGGTAGCACCATCAAACCATTTCCAAACAAACAAACATGAAACATTTTGTTTCAATTCAGGCGACCCAATCTATACTTGTATGGTGTGCGCATCACATAGTAACCTAGGCTAATAACCGGAATTAGAACTCACAAAGTTTTCAAAAACAGATATCATGGTTAGTAGAGGCCGGTCTTTGACCGGGCGAGCGGGGGTGCTCACGAAGTGACCTTCCCCAATCGTACCCAAGTTCCCGAGCCGAGGAAACTTTGGTGATGACGGACACGTGGCCTTTGGCACCGAGTCAGGGTTTCCTAAATTTCCCATTTTAAAATATTTAGGTGGCGACTCTGTATCTGGCGAAGCAGTCCATGTTTGGCACTTCTTTAAAAAAAAAATCTGTTTTCAAAACGATTTGCCGGATTTGGACTCTTCGGTTCAAGATTGAGAACCGTGACATTTGAGTCCTTCGAACTGTAGTGACCCAATATCGAACCAGAACGGGGGGGGGGGACTCGCACTCCTTCCCCCGGGATGCGTTCGGGGACGTCTACAGTTTCTGGCGACTCTGCTGCGGATTTAGAGAACTTGACTCGAACTCATGATATCTGGTTTTGACTACACTTGTGTGTTTCTTTGCATTGCATTTGCATTGGTGCGCCTAGGACACCGTGTTTGCCATATGCCATTCCTGAACGATTTGCCGGAGGCTTGTCTTGTCAAGTCATGTCCGTAAGGCTGATCGGCTCTGGGCTCTGACAGCATAGGAACACAAACCCCGGTTTTACCGGGGCACCCTTTTTGACCATTCGACCTAGTGCATATTCGGATCCATAGTGACCATTCCAAACTAGGACAGGTTGCTTACCCGTTTATAGGTTGTTTGTTGCCGCTGCGTGCGTAGTGAAACCCTAGCTCCTGACAAAATAGGACAGGGAAACCGTACCCCAACATAGGGGTGTTTTCAGCTCTCACTTATCTGTTATGTGCTTGTTAGAGTGCGTCTCTACAAGGAATGCATGTATCAGTTTATGAGTTTGGGCATCAGGCCTGCGGGCATCAGTTTTTGAGATAGGGCATCACGCCTACGGGCATCAGCCAGTTATTTGAGAATCAGTTGTCCGCAGATATCCGATTCAGTTTTGGGAAACAGTGTTACAGGAACAGTGATCAGTTACTGAGGACAGTATATTTTCAGCTTATCAACTGTGTGTTGTATGCCCGACTGTATGTTGTGTGTATTTAATGTAAGCTGTTATGCTGCCCGTTTTTCTGGTTATTTATTTCCTTTTCGCTTTATTATCTTTTTGCTAGGGCAGTTTTTAGCACGATTGCTTCCGAACCACTAGATACCCCCCAAGCACTTTGGACACGAGGTCGCCGACTCAACCGATCTGATGATCTCGTTGATGGACATCCATTGTTCCACTCTCTACCCCCAGTTATCAGAAGAAGGCCGAGGAGGCGCAGTGTGTCAGAACAGGGATCACCGGGACAGAGGACTGCTTTGACAGTGAACAATCAGGTTGGAATTTCTGTGTCTGCTGTAGAGGTACATTTACCGGTCATACAGATGGAACTGCAGAATACATCAGGGATGGAGGCGATGATGCGCCAGATGCACGACAACATGAAACAGATGCAAGATGATGCCATCCGCCAAGCGGAATTTTCCAAACAACAAGCCGCAGTCATGGTCCAGTAGGCTGAGCTGATCACTAGACTGCAACAGCAGAATGCAGCATCTGCTTCACATCAGATTCCTCCTCCACCAGCGGCTCCACTACCTGAGCAGGCATCTACTGGTCAGAATACTCTGCCGAATCCTCAGAATGTCCTCCCAAACACCCAAAATACCTTACCCGATGTCCGGAACACTCAAGAGGACACAGGTCTTCCAACGGGGCTGGCTCCGCCCCCACTTCTGCCACAACTGTCCAAGAATCTTACAACCAACCCCCGGACTCTCCTTTTGAGTTCGAGGTTGATCAGACAGCTTTGAAGCTGAGTAAGCTGGAAAAGCTTTTTAAGAAATCGCAGGGGGTGAAGGCCATCCCAGACATCGAAGATGGCTACACTTACGTGGCCGTAACATTGCCGGACAGATTTAAGATGCCCCAGATCGACCGCTTTGATGGGTCTGGGGACCCCATGGTCCATCTTCGGTTATTTTCAGATATCCTGAGGCCAATGGGCCTAACCAGACTACAGAAACTCTCGCTGTTTGGCCGAACCCTGTCAGGAGTGGCCGCCAACTGGTATGCAAAGTTGGATAATGATGTTAAGAGGAACTGGGATGAGCTGGCTGAGGCCTTCGTTGCACAATACTCATATAATACACAGATCGAGATTACAACACGTGATCTCGAAACAACGAGGCAGGAGCAAAAAGAGACTTTCTCTGACTTTGTAACCCGGTGGAGTGGAGAGCGAAGCATCGATGATGACCTTGAGGCCAACAGATAAAGATCAATTCGGATGATTGTGCGCAATCTCCAACCAAGACTTATGTAGAAGATGATTGTAGTTCCTTTCCCCACCTTCGCAGATCTACACGATATGGGGGTGCAAATCGAGGATGCAATGAAGCAAGGTCTGATCGATCAGGACCGAGAGCAGCCCCGAAGGACATTCAATCGTAATAACACTGCAGGCCCGAGTGGCGCTGCAAACACAAGGACTTCAGAGGTCGGTATGGTCACCACCACTCCCCCTCCCCATCCAAGGCCTGCGGCGGCCACACCCTTTTCCAGCACATCCGGAAGTAACACCCAAAACAACAGATTCCAACCCCGGGGCCAAAGAACCTTCACTCCACTATACATGCCCCTGTCCAAGGCTCTGGGGGTATTAATTAGAAAGAAGCATCTAACGCCCCTAGAACTGAGGCCACTACCGAATCCACTCCCCCCTTCCCACAACCCAGCCAAGTACTGTGCGTACCACCAGCAGCATGGCCATGACACAGATCAATGTTTCCGGCTGCGTCACGAGATTCAAGACCTCGTCGACAAGAATATCATTGTGCCTCCCGAGAGACCCAACGTCACAACTAACCCACTCCCCGTACACAACCAAGATCCACCACCCAAAAGAGTCAACTTCATCCAAACTGGGGTCGTTTCCTACGATCCTAGTATCTATTTACTCCTCTCCTCTCTACCCAAGCGGAGGTGATCCTTCCTGATTGCACTAACTTGTGCATGTTGGCACCTTCACAACCCAATAAGCAGCCAGAGGTGGTCCTCCGAAGAGGGATGACTCAGATGGGGGGCAGGTTTCAAAGGAGAGCAGAATTGGTGAGTCTGGATGGACAGCCTGGGAATTATGCTGGGAGAGCTTATGATCCAAGTAGATATTTTATCAGTAAGCCAGTCGGAGCTGAGTGTGAGGCTGCCCGAAAAAGCTGAATTGTGTATGATTCAGGGGGACGGACTAGAACAAGGGGCAGATGATCTGACAATGATGGAAGAGGATTTTGCCAATTTTCAGTTCTCAGTTCTTCAACGACCAAGAAGCAGGGGATGCAACAATCAATTGGTTTGAATATGGGGGAGTCAGCAGAAATACCGGGTGGCTAGATGATCAGCCAGATGTGGTGGAAGTTCAGCCAGAACAAGGCCCGGCAGGGGCAGGGTATCAATGATGGCCGGAAGGGCCGAGAGTCAGAATCAATTGCCGGAGAGCGCCGGTACAAAGAATTTCGCTCGGGATCAAGATATTGTGAAAACCGAACAACAAACTGTACTAACACAGCAGGAGCAAGAGAAGAGGTGGGATTCTGAGAGGATCCGGAAAGCCAAGAACCATGAAGAGGTTGAAAGTGCTGCGAGCACGAAATCAGGACATGCTGTGAGCATGTGGGATGAAAGTACTGAGAGTACAAACTTGCCAGAACCAGATAAATGTCTGTTGAATGCTAGCGGAATGTGGTGGGAAGACGATGACTTGTGTCTTGCCCACACGGATGAAGATTGGGCAGGCGCCCAACCAGATGATACTTGGTACCTCGATGAGGTGGACCACATGACTAGGAGCGGGCGGTACTTCAAGCCCCCACACCTTGACCAACCCGAGACATCTGGGAAATAAAGAGGCAAAAAACAGAAGGAGAAGCAAATTGAAGAAGAAGCTGTACTGAGACAGTTAAGAAAATACAGGCAGACATCTCCATCTGGGGACTGCTTATGGCTTCAAGGGTGCACAGACAGGCTGTCCTATCTGCTATGGACAAGGCCAAACTCTCCATCGAAACTACGCCAGAGCAGTTGGTTGGGCTGGTTTTTCCAGGAGGAGGTTCCCCGGCATTAACCTTTTCGGACAAGGAACTGCCGCCTGAGGGCGTGAATCATAACAAACCTCTCTACATCTCTGTGGAGTGTAAGGATAAATGGATACCGGTGGTATTGGTTGATACCGGGTCTACTATCAATGTCTGCCCAGTCAGAACGGCATATGCAATCGGATTGAAACCCGCGGACTTCATACCAACCACTCAGGTGATCAAAGCTTATGATAATACCAGTAGGGAAGTGATGGGGACTGTCAAGGTTCAGACCCAGGTTGGTCCAGGACAACACAACATTGAATTTCATGTCTTGGACGTTCCCGCAACCTTCAACTTGCTCTTGGGGCGGCCGTGGTTGCACCAAGTGAAAGCAGTCTCTTCCACTCTGCACCAGATGTTGAAATACCCTCACGGGAAGGGGGTTGCAATTGTTTTCGGAAATTCATCCATCCATCCGCCGCCGGAAGTGTCTACACCAGTTTTGGAATCGAGCACGGCACGGAGGATGTGTTCTTATCAGGGTTCACTTGGCGGAGGCCCGGGTAGTGCAAAATATTATGGCTGTGAATGAAGGTGTGTACGTTAGTGCTCAATCCGTCTACCTCATGAACAAGTTACAACATATTCCCGGGATGGGATTAGGAAGAAGCGGCAGGAAAGGAGTCGCAGCATTGGCCGAAGTGCCACACAACCCGCATACCTTTGGGCTGGGTTATCTGCCCACCAAAGAAGACTGGGTGAGGAAAGGAAAGGAAATGGCCGGCAGAGCCAGAGCGAAGCAGGCTGGGAAGCCTTTTGACTTAATACACAGGCCCATCCAGGGTACCCTGAACGGACGCTTCGTCCGGGAGGGGGAGGACTTTCCATTTTGCGGCTTCCCAGAGCCATGGTTAAACGCGGAGAAGAAGCGCGTACCAGGTTTCGAAATCTTCTTCGACCTGCAACTATCCGGGATGATGTTGCCACAGAGCAGACAGACCCAACAACTGAGGTTGAGCAGATAAGGCAGTGGATCCTGAGGGCACAGAACTTGAATGGGGGTAGCACTGGCATGTCTCCTCTCTGATCCTCCGATCGACCAAGAGTGCTTGGGGGATAACTTCGTGGTTTCCATGATTGGGGATGAAACGTTACGAGCCGACCAGCAGCTATCTTGGATGCATCAATCGCACCCTCTCTCACTTGGCAGTACGAGGAGGGATTTTTGTCCAGCAGCACCGGGTCAGGTAGTGAGCCGGAATCTGATTCCACCGAGTCCTGTGAGTCGGAATCAGGTTCCAGCTCGACTGAGTCTGAGTCTGGTACTCCTGGGATGTTAACCCGGATGCCACCAGTCCTGTCCAGGTCGTCTTTTTCCTTTTCATTTGAGTCTGTTGTAACCAATGAATCGGACGATTTGATGTGCTTAATGAGAATGAACTATCTGTGGTTTCTGAGTACTTTTCTGTGCCCCTAATTTATTGCATTAATTCAGACTTTCAAAATTTGATCAAAACGACGAGGACGAAGTTCCTCCGGTTTACAACGTTTAATTGAGCAAGAGCAAGAGAGATTTGTTAAACCATTAATGGATGAAATCATTACCGTGAACATTGGTACTGAGGAGGACCCGCGGCTGGTCCAGATCGGGTCCACGTTGTCTTCGGAGGAACGCGAGCGCTTAGTCGCTTTATTAAAAGATTTCAAAGATGTTTTCGCGTGGTCCTACGAAGACATGCCTGGAATCGATCCTGAGATTGTACAGCATCGGATCCCCCTTGACCCCGAGGCCCGACCTGTCAAACAGAAACTCAGAAGGATCCGCCCGGATTGGGCTCTTAGATTAAGGAAGAGGTCACCAAGCAAATCGACGCAGGCTTCCTGCTGGTATCTGAGTATCCGACTTGGTTGGCCAACATTGTTCCGGTGCCGAAGAAAGATGGCAGGATCCGGGGTGTGTAGACTTCAGGGATTTGAACAGAGCTAGTCCGAAGGACGACTTTCCCTTACCGCACATCGATGAGTTGGTAGATTTCACAGCAGGGCATGCATTGCTCTCATTCATGGATGGCTTCTCAGGATACAACCAGATAGTGATGGCGCCAGAAGACAGAGAAAAGACTGCATTCACCACCCCGTGGGGAACATACTGCTACCGGGTAATGCCGTTTGGGTTGAAAAGACGCTGGAGCTACTTATCAACGGGCCGCGACCACAATACTACATGATATGATCCACAAAGAGGTTGAGGTGTATGTGGACGACATGATTGTCAAGTCCAAAGAAAGAGAGGGCCACTACACCGCCTTGCACAAGTTTTTCAAAGGATCAGGGAATTCCGGTTGCGGCTAAACCCTCAAAATGTACTTTGGTGTTACAGCGGGAAAAATGCTGGGTTTCTGATTACACAAAGAGGCATCGAGGTCGATCCTTCCAAAATCAAGGCCATCTTAGAAATGCCACCACCAAGGACTGAAAAGAGGTGCGAGGCTTTCTGGGTAAAGTGCAATTCATAAGACGGTTTATTCAAAATAACCTTGACTTGTGAACCACTTTTTGGCCTCCTGCAAGAAAGGAAAGAAGTTCCAATGGGACGGCCGATGCCAAGCTGCATTTGAACAGATAAAGAATATCTACAGAACCCCCACCCGTTTTATCACCACCAGAACCAGGGAACCGTTGATTTTGTATCTGTCAGTGACTGAAACTACAATGGGCTGCATGCTTGCACAAGAATCAGAAGATAAGGTGGAGAAAGACCATCTACTTATTCTAGCAAGAAAGATGCTGGAGTATGAGACCCGTATACACCGCTGGAAAAGGCTTGCTTAGCTGCTGGTATGGGCTACCAGGAAGCTGCGGCACTACCTGTTAGCTCACTCTGTAATGTTGGTTTCGACGACTTGATCCCATCAAATATCTCTTCGAGAACCAGCCTTACGAGGTAGGCTAGCTCCGTTGGTTCTGTTGCTCTCCGAATTTGATCTCACGTACGTGACACGCAAGTCAGTGAAAGGAAGAGCAGTGGCAGAGTTCCTTGCCGACCACCTGGTTGAGGGGGATGAAGCAGTTGAATTCTGTTCCCAGATGAATCAATTCCTGCATATCGACGAGAACTTGGACGATGTACTTTGACGGAGCGTCAAATCAACAGGGTATGGGATAGGAGTGTTGCTGATAGCACCCGATGATTCCCGTATCCCTCTAGCCTTCAAGCTCCAGTTCAAAGTCTCGAACAATGAAGCAGAATACAAGGTCGTGATGCTGGTTTAGAAGCAGCCTGAACTAGGGGCAAGACGTACTGGACGTATTGGGGATTCGAACCTTGTTGTGTCTCAAGCTAAAGGAGACTGGAAAGTAAAAGAGGAAAAGATGATGATGTGTATCACCAACCTTGGATTTGCTGATTCCTCGGTTTGAAAGCTAAGTTTACTCATCTACTAAGAGAGAACAACAGGTTCGCAGATTCTTTAGCAACTCTATCATCTATGATAGACATCCCGTGTGGAGTCCGAATGCGTCCAGTCATATCGACCAGAAATTTGCACCTGCCTATGAGTCGATTGCAGCCATAGATGAAGTTCAGGACGAACACCCCTGGTATTACGACATCTGGAATTCTGGAGAAGAAACATACCCGCCAGGGGTAAATGCCAAAGACAAGAGGGCAATCAGAAGAATGGCAGTTCAGTTCATCATCTGCGGGGGTAAACTGTATAAACGGGGTCATCTGGGAATGCATAAACTGTGGTTGATGCAGAAGAGTCAAGACGTCTGATGGAAGCCATCCACTGGGGGTGAATGTGGTGCACACATGAATGGGAGTAATGTTGGCACGGAAGATCCTAGACAAGGTTATTACTGGTCCACACATGGAGGAGGATTGTATTGGCTTCGTCCGGCGATGTCACAAGTGTCAAATTCATGCAAATGCGATCGATGAACATTCCCGACACGTCAAAGCTGTACAACATGACTTCGCCATGGCGTTTTCTGTCTGGGGAATTGATGTAATCGGAGCTGTTACGCCGAAAGGGGTCGAATGGGCATGAGTTCATCTTTGGTACGATAGATTATTTCACAAAGTGGTGAGGCCCAATCTTACGCAGTGTTGAAGGCTTCGCAGTAGCAAAATTTATCAGAAACAACATCATCTGTCGCTACGGGGTCCCAAATGAAATTCGTTTCAGACAATGGTTCCCACTTCAAAAAGGAGGTGATCGACTTGTTGGAGAAATATAATGTGGCTTTTCATAAGTCGTCTACTTATCCGGCCGCAAACCACGGAGCAGTTGAGGCCGCCAACAAGAATCATCAAGCGCATACTACAGAAGATGGTGGAAACCTATCGGGACTGGCCAGATAAGCTGCCGTTCGCTCTGTGGGGCTACAGGACTTCGATCAGAACTTCTACTGGGGCGACTCCGATACTCATTGTTTATGGGAATGGAGGCCGTTCTCCTATTGAGATTGAGGTCCCGTCATTACGAGTATTGGCCGAGTGGCCAGATAGCCGAAGCAGATTGGCAGCCAAACAGATTTGAGGAACTCATGCTTTTTCGATGAAAGAAGGCTGAAAGCACTGTACACATCCAAGGTTATCAACGCAGAATCGCCCGGGCTTTTAACAAGAAGGTTAAGTCCAGGAATTTGAAAGAAGGAGATTTGGTACTCAAGAGACAACCGAGCTCCTATCCACTGACCCAAGGGGCAAGTTCAGACCCAATTGGACTGGTCCCTACATTATCAAGTCAATCTGGTCGTGGAGCTGTGGTTCTGATGGATCTAGATGGCTTAGAGTTTTCTCAACCGATCAACATGGACAAATTGAAGAAATATTACTCCCTGAGAGGCTCGCTAGGCCGAAAACCTGAAAGGGCGACCTAGGCAAATTCAGAGCATAGAAAATTTGAAATTATAAAAACTGAGCTCGCAAGGTTGAAAACCTGCAAAGGGCGGCCTTGGCAAAAGTTAGAGCGCAAAAGGAGAGTAAAAATACCCGAGCGAACCAGCCTGAACTACGTAAGGCTTGATTCCCATCTATGGGATACGTAGGCAGCTTCATCTTGAAGTTCAGCCCTAATCTTTTCCCCGATCAACTTTGTCCATATTGATCATCTCAGTCATCTCTATTCATCAGCATTTATCGTGATCTCCGGTTACAGTGTATCCAGACTAGGGGCAACTTTCCGTTGCTATGAAGTGCCGAGGCACTTTCAAACTAGGGGCAACTTTCCAGTTGCTAGAGGTCGGGGTTGTGCATCTCAGTGACAGATCGCAGGCGTGTCCAGTTCTGATCCATATCGAAATAGTTTTGAAAAGTTTTAATAAAAGTTGACTTTGTTCAATTAATCTTTTCACAATAAGACCATTTTTGGACCAAAGACGGAGAATTTTCAGTACCACAACCTTCAATTTCATTGATTTCAAAACAGAGTTCTCGCTCTTGCATACAATTGAAGTTGCTTTTTATTACATCAGAACGAAAACTTGAAAGACTAATAAAGCAATAAATCTGGGGCATAGTCAAGTCAGGTGTCCCTGCGCCCCCTGCCAGAGCTAGTTGAAGCCTCTGATGCCAACCTAGGCCCAACTCTGTGCTCTTCATTGAGCCAATCCCAGCATTCATCAGACAAAGTGCAACTGAAAAGGTGGGGGGGCACAGACTCTCTAGTCCCTCCAGGCCGAAGTTGCCGAGCGCAAGGTGTGCACCTCGAACGGAATGTGCGGATACTCAATCCCCTCGGAGGGCAAGTCTGATCATGAGCCAAACTGGCGAGAATACGGAATGGGAAATAGAATACAGCAGTGGGTCAAGCCGACACAATCCGGACCCTGTCCGGAACATGCTATAGCTCATCGCCGGGAGATTGAGCCAAGGACACGCCAAGCAATGCGATCTAGCAGACAAATTGCACATCCATTCAAACCACCATCCCTCATCAAGGGCTCGACAGGCGTTGTCGAAAGAAGTAGCCCGGGCTGAAGTAAGTCAGGGCAAGAGTCCACACTTCGCAATTTGTCCATCAACCATATCTGGGGAGGGATAAAAAATGAGAGAATAAAGAATAGAGAGATGTGCGATGAAAGAAAAGTAAGATAAGGGTTTTGTGAGAAAAACCGAGCTCGAGGGCCGAGTGATGTGAGCAAATACATATGTGAGCTTGGGTGGGAAACATTACCTGCAGCAGTAGTGGACTCCCTGCAACCTGGTTGTTCCCGGCTAGGGAAAGCATCCAAGCCCATCAATGTCGTCTCAGCCAGAGTCATGGCAATGCAACTCTTTCCCTCTTTCAAGCCTTGTGCAACTTCGATCAGACGGATGCTAGCTCCTCCGGAGCCCGAGACGAACAGAAAATGAGATAGCATGCACAAGCAGAGGGCATGTTGTCGGAAACCTTGCCAATGATGGTCACTGCGGTCACCAGCATCAGAGAATCGGTAAATCAGGCTCGGGATATCCAACATGCCGTCACCAATCAGAGAGCGAGCGTCATGCGCGTTGAAAACCACATATCCGCCCTAAAGCTTGGGCGTGGCCAAAACGAGACTGAGGCAAAATCTCTTCTGAGCGCTCAGACTCCATCAGGCTTGAAAATCTTCAAAAGTAGGACATACCTCTTGCCCGCCGAAGCTAAAGACATGCGTCACCGGGTTCCAAAACCTTGCCACGGCGTAGAGGAAAGGAAGGTGCAGTGGGAGTCCGCCTCAACGTAAATAGTGCATTTAAAGCCGAAACCCCGGAAGTTCAACTTTTCCGAGCCATCTAGAGAAGAAATCCAAGATGTGAGATTTTCTGCGAGAAATGCCTCCATTTTTGTGAGAAACGGTGATGAAATGAATAAGTTCCAAGGCTGGGGCTTTTATAGAGGGGTAAACACTATTCAAAGGACAAGTGTCAAAATTCTGGGGTTGTGGGGGAGAGGTGCCGGCCGGCCATCTATCCTAGTAGGCCGGCCACCCTCTAATTTCCAGATACGAAATGTGTTTGGCCACGTGTTGGTCCTGTTTTGCCCTCCGGAAGGAAGTTTGAGGCAATGCTAGGCATCGGGAACGTCGAAGGCCTCCATTTCTCTCAGATTCGGATGCCTTTCATCACCCAGATCGTCCGTCCGAAGTATGCTTTGTTGTATTTTTGCTTATCGAGTGTTGTTCTGTTTATCGAGTTGTAAGTTTTGTCGAGCTGTCGCATTTTTGTTTTGAGTTATTACCTTTTGTTTACACAATTTTGTTGAGTCTTGTTTATCGAGTCGTTAACATTGTTGTACTTTGCTTATCGAGTTGTAAACTTGCTAAGATTCTGTTATTTCTTAGTGAGTCGAGATTTTGATTTGTTGCGTCGGTTCATTACCTGACCCGGTAAATACACAAGGTACATTTTCATTCAATTCCATTTTGTGCAAAATGATGCGATGCGATGCTAAGAGATTTCAAATAACAAACATCTTTTCAAAAGCTGTTTCATTCCATCGTGTTTTACAACAGAATAAAGGTACAAGTTTTACAAGAAATAAAAACTTGCTTAACAAATGCAAAGTGCTACAAAACTACTAACAAAAAAGTAAAATAAAGCAGGAAATGACATCAAATCCTCGGGAGCGGGAATGAGGAGGCCCTCCTCATCATCTTCTGCGGATACAACCTCTGCACTATCAACACCATCCGGAGTCAGGAGCTGTCATCCTCGGATCCCCTCAGCCTCTACCTCCACTCCCGAACCAAGACCGGAGCTCTCCCTCTCCAGCGGATGTCTCTACTCACGGTCTGCGACCTCCTCCTTCTCCTCCTCCTCAATAATGGTGCCCTGCGTCTGCGAGATCGACCCTGACTCCTCGAGCTCCTCGAAAAGGCCTGGATGCCCAGCTGCTCCTCGAAAGGCCAGATGGCCAGCTCCTGAGAGGTCTGATCCTGCTCCGAGAGCCAGGGATACCATGAAGTAGACCTCGACCTCGCCTCCCTGAAAGGCCGAGATGGTCCGGCCTACGGCTGAAGCATAACAGGGAGGCATCTGAAAATGAAAAGTTCAATACATCAGTTCAAATGATGAAAAGCAGATGCAGAGTACAATATGTGAGTGGGGTGTGTGTCAGAGTGTGCTCTACAAGCCTATCAATGACAGCAGAATGTTCAAGATCAGCGATGTCATCAGAAAGTATCCTAAATAGCCAAGAAGAAGTAAGATACCTGGAAACACCATGATGGCCATCTGTGCCTCCCTCCGTAGGATCATGCCCTCGAATGTGGCAGCATCCCGAGCAGCTCTGTCGTGTACTCAACTGGGGGCTGCAATACAAATGCAAAACCATCAGTGCAGGAATGAATGTCAAATAATCTTCTGATAAATCAAAGTGTAAAAATACCGGGGGTGAATCAGGGTCCTCAGACATATCTGTGGTCAGGAAGAGGAGGCTCTAGCGGGACCTGGTAAGGAGTCCCCGAACCGCCAACTCGTCAACTCGGTCGGCATAGCTGGCCACCCCAGGATGCATGATAAGAGACGGAGGGATCGGAGGAATCGAACTACCTCTACCCCTAGATGCACCATGCCCTGCTAGAGGAGGGATACCCGTAGCACCAGGCACGACACGAAGATGGACATCACCTGTAGGCCTCGTGGCGGAGCACGCACTCCTGTCAAGGGGGCATCAGATATATACGACGGTAGGTGGCGTAGTCTCCCCTCCATAGGTATACAAAGCATCGGTGCCCCCATAGCACTATGACCTCCTGAGCAGAAGATGTCTATCGGCAGTCCGCATAGTGGCTGGAGGTACAGCAGGAGGGTCCTGAGAATCGTACCCCCACACCTGACGCACGAGAAGCGTTCCCCCAGGAACCATGCCCTACCAACCGGTCCTTCGAGCAGGAACCTATACTGGGAATTATCGATCCTCCGGGATACGACGTTGGAGGCCAGTCACCAAAGACCGCCCAGGGCTGCCAAGTGAATCTGCGAGATAACCAGTGCATAAATCGATCAGAAATCAGGAATATACAGGGCAAATCAAAGGATGAAAATGAAATAGCTGAGAGTTCTGAAATACCTCTGTCGCCCGCACGGTATCAAAATACTGTCGCAAGTAGAAGAGAGTCTCTCGAGCTCTCTGGTCGGTGCTCGCCTCAAATACAAGCGAAAACGGAGTCTAAGGACTCCTGCCACCTCCATCTCTGGAGCTAATCGTGGGAAAGTATACGTACACCATACTGAGAAAAGCAGCTGCAGAATTGAATATAAAGTGCTAAAGGCAGAATACAGAGTGCAAAGTGCACCCGTGTGTGCAATGAACAAGTAATAGAGGAGCAGAAATGTAAATCAAGAGGACAGAAACGTACCTCCAGGCTCTCCAATAGCCGCCAAGTAAGTCTCCCCAGCCTGCGAGAGGTGCCCCATGTAGACAATAGAGGGTAGCCAGGCCAGCGCCACCCAGTCATATCGACTACCTGTGATAGGTCCACCAAGGCACTCAGAAGATATAACCGCAACAGTGTTCCCCTATCGGCAACAGAGTGGTGCCAAGAGGAACATAGAAAGCCACGGGCGTACTGCTCAACCTCCTCGGGAGACTCAGGCTCCATCGCCGGCCTCCTAAAATGGGAAGAGAACCAGTGTACGGACTCTCCCGGAAGCTCTGTCTATAGGTGGGCGAGCCCCAACAGATGTATCCAGCGGCCTCCCACTCTCCCATGATCCTCGTCAGTAAGGTATGGGCCACCTGCCTATGTCTAGGCCGGTTGAGCATCGGCGAAGTCTAGCGGAGTCATGGTCATTCCCCGTGGCAGAAAAATGGAAGGAATTGGTGGTGTCCCACCATCTCTCCTACCAAAGCAGCCAACAATGTCCTGCTAGCAGGGCAGATGATAATCCCACGACAGAATGTTCCGAACCTGCTCAGATCGAACCAGATCCGGACCGCCTCTGGAAGTTCGTTCAGCATACCAGTCTCTCGTCGCGGAGTAGAGCCGTATCCTCGTACGTGCGGGAGCCAACCTGCATTCAGAAGAATACATGTGCTTAGTACACAATAAAACGCAAGCTTGTCAAATGAAATGAAACTGTGGAAAGATTATCGTGGCTGGTGTTCAATAATCGGTGCTGTCAGAATCTGTGTTTGGGTCAAATAAGTGCTGTGTCAGTAAATTGTTTTGGGTTTCAAACTTCAATCAGTGGCCGCACTAATCTGGCCGTAGTAATTGGTTGCTGTGTCATCAGTGGCTGCCAGTACAGGTTGGACGTGTTTCACTTTATCAGTGGGCTGCGTGTTCACATCATCGGGCATTAATCTTGGCCGTGTCAAATCACAGTGGGCGTCATAGTGCGTTTGTAATAGGTACTGTGTGTTTACTCATCAGTGGCTCTCAATCAATGGCTGGTTCTACTGTGTTTGGGCTACTGTCAACTATCAGTGGCTAATCAATTGGGCTGCGTGTTCAGTAAATCAGAGTTTGGGACTGTGTGTTCTATCTAATCAGTGCTCTTTACATCAATCTGGTGCGTGTCAGTAATGTGTTTGTGCGTGTTCAATCCTAATCAGTGGTGTGTACATCATGGGCTGCGTGTTCAGTAAACTTGTTTGGCTCAAATCTAATCGTGCTCGTTAACATTGGTGCGTTCGTAATAGGTGGACTGTGTGTTCTACTCTTAATCAGTGGGCTGCTGTGTTCATATCAAATCTGGGCTGCGTGTTCAGCAAATCAGAGTTTGGGACTGTGTGTTCTACTCTATCAGGTCGTTGTATCAACTGACTGGTGTCGATGGTTTGGGCTGTGCGTTTCTACTTTCATGTGTGTGTGTACAAATTGACTGCGTGCAGAAATCGGTTGCGGTGTTCACTCTAAGGGGCTGTTTCACCAACCTGGCTCGTGTTCAGTAGAGTTTGGGACTGCTGTTCTACTCTTAATCAGTGTGGCTGTGTGTTCACCATCAACCTGTGGCTGCGTGTTCAGCAAATCAGAGTTTGGGACTGTGTGTTCTACTCTCTAATCAGTGTGGGCTGTGTGTTCACCTTCAACTTGGACTGCGTGTTCAGTAAAATCAGAGTTTGGGACTGTGTGTTCTACTCTCAATCAGTGTGGGCTGTGTGTTCACCTCAAATCTGGGCTGCGTGTTCAGAAAATCGAGTTTGGGACTGTGTGTTCTACTCTTAATCAGTGTGGGCTGTGTGTTCACCATCAATTGGAACTGCGTGTTCAGAAAATCAGAGTTTGGGCCGCGTGTCTACTCTTATCAGTGTGTGCTGTGTGTCTCACTTCAAATTTGGGCTGTGTGTTCGACGAAATCAGTGTTTGAGCCGTGTGTTCAATTCTTAACTAAGTGTGTCATGCGTTAAATCAAGTCAATTCAGGAGCCATAGTGTTCTAGCAATTCAAGTGTTTAACTAACAGTTCAGGAATGCAGGCAAAGTCATATGTCATAAGCTAAAACTGTGTGTTCAAGTGTGGCAAAGCTTACAAAATGCACGAAAAATGCAGAAAATAAAGTAAAATACCTCTCGTGCTCATGAGAGAGGTGCATTGCTCCGGCTCTCGTCAAAAGTAAATCTCCGGGTGCCCGGTCGTTGAACCCAGTGAAACGGCGAAAAACGGCCCGTCGGAAGCGTATGTGACCGAGTGGGGCGTACTCCCCAGGAATGAAAGGCGGACTCTCGGGGGCTAATGTCATAAAATCAAAATCATCCCGGCGCCTGGAGGAACCTCCGCCATGAGGTAATCGCCCGCCATTTCGAGAAATCTACAAAAAGGAGCAAAAATGAGCAAAATGAGCCAAAATTGGAAAAAGTCAACAAAAAGTCAACTCCCGGAAAATGAAAAAGTCAACAAAAGTCAACTCCCGAGAAAATCTTCCAAATATTGAGACAAACTTACCTCAAGTGGTGAAAATGAGAAAAAGGAGCCCCGAAATCGAAAATTTAGTCGCTCAAAGTGCTTAAAACTAAAGATTTCGCGGAAACAACTTGCGTGGAAGGCCGAAAAGCAGCGTATAAAATGCAGATCTGAAGGAAAAATGGTTGTGGGAGCAAGGGAAGGAGTTTTCAATGCAAGCTATGGGAGTGATTTCGGAGATTGAATGGAAGGTGCAATATATAGAAATGAGAAAAATGACCAAAATGCCCCTGCTTTTGGGCAGGTGGCCGGCCGGCTACCTTTTCTCGGCTGGCCGGCCATTTAGGCTTTTCTTTCTGGCCGGGGACCTCCCCAAGGGCAACCACCTGGCCGGTGGTGGTCCCCACACCCCCCTCTAGCTCTCTGCAAATTTTGAGGAAGATCGGAGTTCCCGGACCTGAAAAAGTCAAGAAAAGTGCACTTTCTGGCGCGAAATTGCTCCGCCGGAACTTCACTGCAATTTCTGACATGTATCTCAGTCATCACTCATCAAAATCAAGGTGTATCCTTTTCAAACATGTTGTAACCTCTCCGGGAGGTGAATCAGAGGCCGCGATCAAGTTCCGCCTTCGCCGAAATGCGCGTTTCCCAGCTCGTTGTTTCGCAACAAACGGGCGCCCTGATTTATGCTCGTTTTGCATTTTCATAAACTGCTATTCTCATGACATTTTGCATTGTCATGCTGATTTCTTGGTGTACCATACTCTCTTCTTGAGCGTCGTTGTCACGCCGTGTTCCTATTCTCGCATTGCGATGCATTCACTGCACCGACACTGCGTTGTCAAACTTTCGGAACCACAGGAATCGACATTGAATATATGTTGTTAGCATATCGTTCTTGTTAGAATTTCTCTCTTTTGCAGGCACGATATTGTATGTACGGTTCATTTGAGGCTGGTGCGACCAGACAAATCGCGCAGGTATCGTATCTTCTCCGTGTGAGACGCGACGAGAATGTGAATAATTCTCCGCATTCCTAACTGATGAAATGTAGTTGTTGCTTTGCTCATTCTTGCTAAAACTGTTGCATTATTTGCGAATACTTGCTCATTACAGCTTGCTGCACTTGCATGATCATTGAAGTTCTTTGCCTGATGTCGTTTGATTTTGCCCCGCCTCGGTGCCTGCGGGCACATATCTCTGTTCACTTGTATGATTGTCTAAGTCTTCGGCCTTGTCAAAAATGGGTCGTCTCTCTGGCTTTGACATTCACTCCCGTCACTTCTGACTTCCGAGTTCTGTCAAAGAGGGGCAACTGTAGACACACCCATTTTTGACCGACCTTAAGACTCAGACGTCACCGATTGAGCGCTCGGTGATGTTGCATATTGTGCTCGTTCAGAAGTCTCAGAGTCGCGGCGTGCGCCCTGCCTCCGGACTTCCGAACCTCTCTTCTGTGCCTTGTCTCGGTTTGCGAACCGACTCGTTTTTCTGTTTTCTTCCTGAGCAGGAGAGGAGAGGTCCCGATAGACATCTCTCAGTGGCCGTGGGCTACATTTCGGGCCGTAGGCCATTTTGCCCATTTCGGAGCCCGGTTCTCGGTTTTCGGAGCCGTCAGGCCGTGTGCCTCGGTTCGGGACCACCCAACCATCTCCGATTTCCGGTTCCATATCCATAACTTTGAGACTGTCTTGTCACTTGGGCAGCCCTTTGTCAACGCTATCGACCGAATGTTTTTGTCCAGCATTCGTCACGTTTTGCATTCCGGACCCTATTTACTGGGGACACTGGGGTCTTAGATACCCACTTCGTGGCCAAACACCACTTTCGGTGCTTCAACGGCCTAGGTTTTCGGGACCTAGAACCTGCGGTTTGGCCCCGAGCATTCATTTTGCATCGTTTTTGTTCATTTTTGGCAGGTACCCTGTTTTTATCATAAGGAAGGTCACTGGAGGGTGGGAGCAGCAATTGTCTCGCAACCAGTTATGCTCCTTCCGGCGCCTCCCGGGCCCGTTTTTTCTCACTTCCAGGCTAATGTTGAACACCCTAGGGCCATTTTCTTCGAGCCAGAAACCACATATTTGTGTTGTAGCACACATGGGAGGACCCTAAAAAATGGTGCTCGGCCAGTAATTTTCTTTTCATTTTTGAGCCTCTCCAGAGTTGGATTGTTGTTTCTCCTGGTTCAGAGTTGCCAAATTCCAACCACAGGGCCTTGGCTGGAGATATAGGTGCACAATCTCACTTCCATTTTGCCCCTAGCGGCCGGCAGGGGTGGGCGACCCAACAAAGTGCCTGGCGCCATGCTCTTGACTTGTAAATGAAGCTTTTCCCAGAAACTTATCGGGTATTTGAGGAACTGGCACCACCTACACCCTCTTGCAATAGCGATTTCCAAGGGAATTGCTCTCAGCACATACCTTTATTCTTTCTAAATCAGTTTGGCCTCATCTCAGCTACCCCTCTTTCAGCACAAGAGGTCTGACGAGCAACATTTTAGAGAAGCGGAAAAGTCTCAGGGATCTCATTCCTAACTTCTTGCTTAACCTATGCTCATGTGCCACCATCCACATAAAGCATGCCTATGACATCTTGTGTCTTGCATCACCCTGTGGCCACTTACTAGCTGTACCTGTCCTTCAATATCTTTATATGCCGGGATTTTGGAGACTTGTGCATTTCCTCCCTACACTTTTGGCCTTTTGTGGCTGGCATGTCTTTAGGGAAAACTTTCAGAGCTCTAAGCTATAGCAACATCGTATTGTCAACCTCAAACTCAGTTTTGAGCCCTTCATTCAACACGAAGATAGCTCACCCTGTTTCCATGTCCACAGCAAGGTATTTGAACGTTATTGTTTTTCATGCTTTAAGACTATGCAGTGATCATTCTTCAAGAGCAAATTTGCTCAAGTATATTACTTGGCTTTTTGTCATTTTTCCCTTGCTTGAGGTTGGCCACCTAACTGGTTTGAGCTTATGAGCCCCTCTCAACATTGAAAAGGCTCAACCTATGTTTGGACTCCTGCTATCGCACTTGCTTCAAACTCCATCATATTTACCGTAAACATTGCATGCTATTTTTAGCTATGTACATTTGTTTTTGGAGCCTATACCATAAACTGTGATTGAGCTTATTTTTAGCTCCTCTACAACATGTAGAAGGGCTCAACCTTGTTTGGTGCTTCCATGCATGACCTCCTCTTATAGCCCTCTTTGGCCCTCATTTTGCATGCATTTTTTAGGCCTATCTATGCTTCTGTTTTGGCAATCAGTAACTGAAAATAGTCTTACCACTCCATGTTTGTTAGGTTTACTGTTTGGGAGCTTGTCATTCTTCTTTAAGTAGGCTCTTTATGAATGTAGGTCAATCATGTTTGCCTTTGCTTATTTTGCATGACATATTTGCTACTACTGTTTTGAGGGCTTCATCATAAACTGTAAATGTGTCATATTTTTGGACCCTCTTCAGATGTTGTAGAACTGTATTTTTCAGTTTGAGCATTTATATATCACTTGCTTCATTGTTCCCCTCTTTTACCCCATTTTTGCATGCTTGTTTTTCCATATTGTGTTATTGTTGTTTGGCCATACTTTGTACTGGAAAAATGCTAGTTTAGGGACTGCCTAGCATCTTCTTTACATTCATGTCCATATTCTGCATGTTTGGCATAGCTGCAAGTCATTTCGGGTGCTTAGCATAGCATTTCGGGCTATTGGGTGTAATTTTGCTATAATTCGGGGGCTGTTTTTGCATCATTTTGAGCTGCTGAAATTTGCATTTTCCATATGCCATATGCCACGTTTCATTTGCATGCCATTTCATGCCCTTAGGGCCATTGCCTCGGTTTGCGTGCCCGACGCCGAGGCACCTTTTCACTCCGGCTCATGTTTCTGAGTCCAGTTGCATTCTTTCATCTTTCGTCTTATATCTCCTCTTGCGGCCCGTGCCCTTCGAGGCACTCTTACGTCGTGAGTGTGGCTGAGGCCCTCTCATGTTGGTAATCAATTGCCATCATTTCGGCATTCAGCCGTTTGTGCGTGAGCTTTTGGGCACCCTTTCGTCTCCGCCTTATGTTGGCAGCTCGTAGGCCTTCATCTGAGCAATTGCCCATTTTGTTGCCATCGTCGGTTTGCGTGCCCGCGGTGCACGCATTTCGAGGCACTTCATTTTCATCATCTGGCCTCTTGCTAGGTGTCGGCTGAGGCTCCCCATGTTAGTAAAGTCCAATCTGCATCTGTGAGTAGCCATTTAGCATCACTTTGCGTATGCATTAGCTCGGTTTGCGTGCCCGCGTGCACGCATTTCGAGGCAGCTCATTTTCATCCGACGGCCTCTTATGTGAGTGTGGCTGAGGCTCACTCATGTTAGTGTAAGTCCATTTTGCATCCTGTATGCCATTTTAGCTCATTGCATTCCGTATGCCATTGCCTCGGTTTGCTGCCCGTGGTGCAGCATTTCGAGGCATTCATTTTCATCCATCGGCCTTCTTATGTGAGTGTGGCTGAGGCTCTCTCAGTTAGTATAAGCCCGATCTTTGCATGTCTATACTATTTAGTCACTTGCATGCCTCGATCCATTTTCTCGGTTTGCGTGCCCGTGGGCACGCATTTCGAGACATCTCATTTTAGTCTCATTGTATATCATTTCATGTCATTTCAGCCTTTATGTCATTGCCTCGATTTGCGTGCCCTGTGCACGCATTTCGAGGCATTCCTTTTTCCGAGGCCTCTTATGTGAGTGTGGCTGAGGTCTCCTCATGTTAGTGTAAGTCCATTGCATTGTTTGTCATTTGCTGCATTCGATGCCATTTTATGCCTTAGGATCTATTTCCTCGGATTTGCGTGCCCGCGTGCACGCATTTCGAGGCATCTCATTTTCACAGCATTGTGTTCATCTAGGATTGTATCTTAGTTGCATTTCATGCATATCATACATATTGCATCGTGTTCGGGATAGGAGTTAGCCCTGGGCACGGGAAACGAGGCCGTTTCGTACTCCGAGTGACGGAACGGGTCTCAATTCCCAAGTCACCGACACTCCGGATTACCCATGATGGAGTTAGGTTTTGTTGTAGCATCTCATCTACATTCACCTCATATTGAGTTGTGCAATCCGACTCCTCGGCCATCATGCATCGATATGCGTGATTGGTGGCACGAGAATCGAGGCATGCATATATTTGTGAAATACATTGCTATGCCCCTCTTCTCGCTCTCTGTTACAGCAAAAAGAAATCAGCAATTTTCGGAGTCTGGCACGCATTTCGAAGAAAAAGTCGCAAACAGAGGCTAATGCGGGCATCGTCGTGGATTTCCGGCGCAAGGCAGCCCAACATGCATCATTTCATTATCCGAAGCGAATCAGAGGCAGCCCTGGCTTGCATGTCCAGTTTTACTAGTTTTCTTAGTTAATTTGTAATTAATTAGGAATTTGTATATTTTATTATTATTTCGGACTGTAATATTCTTTTATTTCGGACTGTATATTATTTTATTCGGACCCTCTGCGCGAGGGCATAATTGTAATAAGTGTGGGTGAGTGTGATGTATGTCTTCCAACCCCACGTCTTTCTTCCCTTTTTTTAACCCGTTTATGATGGTTAGATATAGGGCATATTTCAATTAGCATACAGTATGACAGCATGTTTGCATCATTCATCTGTTTTGCACGCACCGGGCTCGGCACATCATACAAACTGCATTTGTATTTCAATTCTAAATTGAATACAGTGTTAGCTGTAGCATTCCATATGCCATGTTTAGAATAGCCGAGCCACTGCTTGAATTTGCCTTTCATGTGTTCGCATTAGGCATATTCTGTATACTTAGGATCATAGCATGATTTCTAATCAAGTTTTCTGTTTTGGCTTGGAGTACTCGGTGAGTTTTATGCTTTAGCATCCTTGCATGCGTGTGAGTATTGCCATGATAGCATGCTTACCATGAGGCTAAATGCTTATGTGATATAACTGCCTTGAATGCCTGTGGGTGGGAGGTTGAGTTATCTGTAATTGGGACAATTCATCAAATGTTTCTTTAAGCCCACTAGATAGTGGCAAAATCATTTTTCTTAGAGCCCACTCCGAGGGTGGCAAATCCGCGTCTTAGCCTACTGCGGGTAGCACCATCAAACCATTTTCAAACAAACAAACATGAAACTATTTTGTTCCAATTCAGGCGATCAGTCTATACTTGTATGTCTAGTGCGCATCACATAGTAACCTAGGCTAATAACCGGAATAAGAACTCACAAATGTTTTCAAAAACAGATATCATGGTTAGTAGAGGCCGGTCTTTGACCGGGCGAGGGGGGTGCTCACGAAGTGACCTTCCCCAATCGTACCCAAGTTCCCGAGCCGAGGCAACTTTGGTGATGACGGACACGTGGCCTTTGGCACCGAGTCAGGGTTTCCTAAATTTCCCATTTATAAAATATTTAGGTGGCGACTCTGTATCTGGCAAAGCAGTCCATGTTTGGCACTTCTTCAAAAAATCTGTTTTCAAAACGATTTGCCGGATTTGGACTCTTCGGTTCAAGATTAAGAACCGTGACATTTGAGTCCTTCGAACTGTAGTGACCCAATATCGAACCAGAACCGGGGGGGGGGGGACTCGCACTCTTTCCCCCAGGATGCGTTCGGGGACGTCTACAGTTTGCCTTCTATCTCTCCCATCGCAAATTTAGAGCCCCAGCGACAGAACCCCAAGAGGGATGCCAAGGGAAGGCGGGCTTACAGCCCCCGTCGCTCTCAAAGTCCTGAAAGATATAGACGGAGATTGGATTCTCAAGTTCAGGAGGATCGCGTAAAGGAACAAGATAAGATAATAAGGAAGATGGCGGCAGATATGGAATCTATGAAGCGCCAGATCAAAGGAAAAGGGGTGGCGACAGGAGAGGGGCGCAAAAGCAACACGCCCCCTCGCCACTCGGAAGATCGTGGTAGGAATACCACACCATCGCAAGTAGAGAGTAGGAGCCTAAGAACAGGCGACACTCAGTCAAGAACTCCCAGGACTCGTTACTCCAGGTCTAACAGAACGAGAACTGAGAGGTCATATACCTAGGGAAGCACCTATCGGCCCTCACGCACGCACCAGACGTCATCCAGGTAGATGGAGTTGCCTAGATCATCTGATTTGCGAACTGTGCTAGAAGAAATGGCACGATGGAAGGAAGATGCCAGGGCGCACGACCCGCACAGAGTATCAGCCCTTCAGCGGTTGGCTCCTCGGACGTATGGGAGCGTCGAGGTAGGAATACCAATACCGCGCCTTGCTTACGAACCAACAGACAAAGCATTAGCAAGGCTGCAGACCTCGCCGTTCGTTCTGGCAATTGAGAACGCACCACTACCTTCGGGCTTTCACCAGCCCAAATTCACCACTTATGAAGGGAAGACAGACCCTGCATGCACTTTAGCCACTTTCTCCAGGTTATGGCAGTATACCGGCGAAACGAGGCTTTAATGTGCATCCTGTTTCCGTTCAGCCTAGACGACCTGGGTCTAACTTGGTTCAAAAGGCTACCAGAAGGCAGCATCGCCTCCTGGGCACAATTGGCAGAGGCGTTCGTGACAAGGTTTAGAACGAACACCAAGACACCAGTGGAGATCGATCAGCTACTCTCCATTGACATAGGCGACAAAGAAACATTGAGGTCCTACAACAGTCACTACTTTTCCACTTTCAACCAGATAGGAGATTGTCCTACAAACCTCGCTATCACACAATACTGACGAGGCCTGCCAGTCGACAATAAATTGAGAGATTCAATTACTATGACACCACCCCTCACGATGGAGGCCTTGATGGAAAGAGTGCACCAGCATATTCGGGTGGAGGAAGATAGCGCCCGTGCTAAAACAAAATCTGGCACAGCAACAACGCCAGATAAAAAGGCTTCAGCAAAAGTCAATACGGTGGAATGACCAAGCAGGAATGGGCGAGACAGATGGGCCAAAAAGAGGATTCAGACAAAAGGTGGCTAAGAGTTCGCACTGCCATTACCACGGTGTTCAAAAAACCAATCTACCGAATTCTCAGTGAGATACGCGATGAACCTTTCGTCCAATGGCCAGCTAAGTTGGGAGAAGCACAAAAAGACTATGACAAAGGATCCCAGTGTACCTTCTATAATGAAAAGGGGCACCGCATAGAGAATTGCACGCCGTTAAGACAGCACTTGGAGGAGTTAGTGGCAGCTGGGCACCTGGACCAATACATAAAAGGAGGGACACAACTAGCCCCCCAGAACCATGATCACCCAAACGGAATGCCGATCGACGCCCCACCTCAAGGCGTGATTAACGTAATACATGGGGTATTCGAACCAGAGCGAGTAAGTGAGCTTAGGGGAATGATCAAGAAGGCTGAGCACTTAAGTGAGGTATTAAGTGCACAACCTGCCATTAAAAATGGGAGAATAGAAGCTACGAATGTCATATCTTTTTCTGACAGAGACTTGGCAAGGACATACTGCCCTCACAATGATGCACTGGTCGTCACACTCTGCGTCAAGGATTACGACATCAAACGAATTTTGATCGACCAAGGAAGCTCGTGTGAGATAATGTATTACGAAACCTTCAAACGATTGAAACTGGAGGACAAAGACTTGGCGCCTGCAACATCTCCCCTAATCGGATTCAACTCAATGCCAGAGTGGCCAGTGGGCAAGATAATCCTCCCAGTTAAAGCAGGAAGCATGACGAAGCAGGTGGAATTTTGGGTATTGAAAGTCCCCACCACTTACAACATTATCTTGGGAAGGACATGGTTACACGCCATGCGATTGGTAGCATCAACCTACCATCAAGTATTACGATTCCCCAACAAAGCCGAAGTAATTGAAAAGGTTTATGGAGACCAAATTATGTCCAAGCAGTGCTTCAGCACAGTAAATGGCAGCCGAGCTACCAAAAGGTATGTACAAATGGTGGAAGAACCTGAGAGTAATGAGCTATTCGCAGATGTTGGCAAAGCAGCTGAACAGAAGGCGGTGGGAGACTTGGTACAGGTAAGGATAGATGAAACAGACCCAGAAAAGTTCTTTTTACTTGGCACGTCATTGTCCAGTTGTAGACACCCCATTTTTGACCGTCCTCAAGACTTGGACGTCACCGTTTGAATACTCGGTGATTATCCATGTTTGTGTTCGTCTCGAGTTCCCGGAGGCCTTGGCAGCGCGCCTCGTCTCAGGACCTCTTGACTCGACTGCTTCGTGTTCGGTTTTGGCACCAAACACCTGTGTTTTTGCCTTGAAGGGCAGGGAATGGCTTGTTGGCCATCCCCACACCCTACCAGCCCTCTCCTATCATCACCGGCTACATATTTGTACCACCGGCATTGTTTTCTTAAAACCTTTGGCCGGTCGGCACTATATGTTGCCGACCGGCACTTTTTTGTACTGATGATCCCTTTGGCTGGCCGGTGTGCACCCTTTGCACCCCTGAGGCATGGTGCATACCAGCTGTGCCAGCTGGAATGCACCATCACTCATCCTCGTGCATGGGAGTGACCACTTTGCACCTTTGAACCCCCAAACCTTCTAGAAGGTTGACCCTTTTGCCCAAGCTTCTTGGAGAAGCTTGGATAGCTGTCTTAGCTTCTCCAAGAAGCCAAGACCCTTTTGCACCCTTTGCCCCTTTTAGTTAGCTTCTTGGAGAAGCCTTGAGCCTTGATTTTTGCCTATATAAACACCATCTCTCTCCCTTTGTTGGAGGTTAGCCATTTTGATCAAAAAACCAGAGCTTGTGTATCTATATATCTACCATATATCTCCTCTCTCTAGATTTTCCCTCTCTCTCCTCTTGTGTGTGTGTTTTTAGGCCTAAAATGCACTTTTACCTTACTTTTGCACCAATACACACACCATTACACCTTAGCTCGAGATTGGGAGGCTTGGAGGGTTGTTTGTTGAGGTTTTGGACTGTTTTTTATCAGAAGAAGAGGGCTGTACCACCTGTTCTTCAAGGGTTCTTCAAGGGTGAGCACTTTACTTTAGATTCCCCATTTTTGCAACAAGTTTTTACCTATCTTGCTTTGTGTTTTGAGCTTTGTGTATAACTGAAAAAAGTCTTATATTTTCTTGCTTTTGAACTTTCATTAAGGTCACTTTGTGGTTTGAGTGCAAACTCACCCTCTTAGGCCTTATTTTGGCCTCTTTGGTGCCTTTACTTTGAGCCTTGTTTGCTTTGTTGTTTTGGTCTTCTCACCACTGAAAACCAGTGGGTTTTTAGTGGTGAGGAAGGTGGTTTGAAGTCTTGTATAGGGGAGGGACACCCCTCTCCCCTTTGTCCCTCTTTTGCCTTTATTTTGGCTTAAAAGGCAACATGCATGCTTGCTTGTTTTTGGCGCCATTTCAGAACTTTTTTGGGTGTTTTGGACCATATTTTATCTCTTTCTAATGGTGTTTTGTTGGCCTCTTGCATGCTTCACATACTTGCTTTGCATTCCTCTATTTGGCATAGAAATGCATCTTGTGTTTAGGCCTTGTTTCTTGCATGTATTAGCATAACTCCATGAAGATATTAGCCTCATTTTGTCATGTTTAAGGGCTACGAGCCACTGATTTTGCCATGTTTGGCATGCTTAATGTGGTTGGTTTGCATTTTGGGCTTGTAAGCCTTAAGTATTTTGGCCTCTAGCATGCTCAACTTAGACCATCCTCATGATTTGGCATCATTTAGGATCATATTTCAGTCCATAAATCATGTTTGTATGTTTGCATATGTGACCTATTTCATGCTTTAAGGGTGTGCCCTTTTATGCCTAGGAATAGGCCTTATGCATGCTTGTTTGTTTAGGTATTTTAGGGCTACCATGTCAAGGGGTTTGGGTGTATTTTTGCATGATAGTACTCTGTTTTTGCTTGCCTAATACATGCCATGAGTGGTCATGTTAGTGGTAGTAAGATGCTCTCTTTGGTGCCTTAGGTTTAGGCTCATCAACTTGCATGCTTGTATAGCATTTTGTTCATGTTTTTGGGCATTTTTTGCCACTGTTTTGGGGAGGTTTGAGGTCTGCCCCATTGGGGTTAAGTCCACCATTGTTTGCTTATCACATGCTTGTTGCTTGTTTGGTTCATTACATGTTATCCCATGCTAGCTTAATGGCATTTTGGTCCATGGTTGCATCACATTTGCCTCCCATATGATTAGCACTATATACTTAACATGATATGTTGCATAGCATTTGGCATGCCTTGCATTTTAGTACCATGATGCATTGTTGAGCCATGTTTGCATAAAATGCATTGCATTACTTGGTTTGGGGCGTCAAACCAAGTGTGAGAAATGAGGGGTGTTTTTACTTCAAATGACAAAACACATCTCAATTCTCATGTCACTAAGGCCCTTGATCTTGACATGATAGGGTCTTGGTTCTCATTTTGTGTATTGCATGCATATGTACATTGAATTGCAATCTTGGTCCCTTAGGCCATCATGCATCAAAATGCACAATTGGTGGCCCAAGGACCAAGGGCCATGCTTCCTTGAGTCCCATACATGATAGGGGGCATTGGCCATGCTTACATATGCTCAAAATCCCACACCATGCACTGCTTGTCTGCTGTTGTTGTCAAAACTGTCTTCTGCAGGAATTGTTTGCCGACCGGCATAATAGAGTGCCGACCGGCCATTGGTTTGTGGCCGATAACCTCTCAAGCAGCCGGTAGATATTTTAGATGGCCGTGGGCACTTCCTCCAGCCGATGGTGTCAGCAGCATGCAAGGAAGGTATTCTGGGACTTTGGCAGTTTTTGGAGAGGCAGGATAGTGAAAACAGAGGCAGCAGTGGTATGGTGCGGGTTTTTCGGGCGAGTCGGATTCGAGCATGCATCATTCGCGCATCCCGAGTGGGGCTGTGGCCTTTTCTAATCTGCATTTAAATTATTAATTAAATTAGAAATTCTGTAATAATTTATTCTGTATTCGGACTGTACTATTTGGGACTGTATATTCTTTTAGTCCCTCCGAGCGAGGGCGAATTTGTAATAAGTGTGAGTGTGTGTGTGTATGCCTTCCAACCTCCACTTCTTTCTTCCCTTTTATTTACCTGCTTATGATGGTAGATTAGGGCATATTTAAATTAGCATACAGTATGATAGCATGCGTGCATCCATACATTTGTCTTACATGCACCGGGCTCGGTACATCACGCTAACTGCATTGTATTTCAATTTCCAAATTGAATACTTGTTACTTGTAGCATTTCACATGCCATGCTTAGGATAGCCGAGCCTGTCTAGATTACACCCTTGCTTGTGTTGCATTAGCCACTTAACATGAACTAGGATCATGCATATGATTACTAACTGGTTTCTGTTTTGGCTTGGAGTACTAGGTGAGTTTTTACGCTTTAGCATATCGCATGCGTGTGAATGTTGCCATAACAGCATGATTACCATGAGGCTAGCTGCTTATGTGATATAACTGTTTGAATGCCTGTGGATAGAGGTCAAATTGCTTAAATTGGGGTAATGCATTAAAACTGAGAGTTTTAAGCCCACTAGATAGTGGCAAAATTGTCTTTTCTAAAGCCCACTTGAGGGTGGCAAAACCTGCATTTTAGCCTACTTGCGAGTAGCAAACCCTTTTCAAAACAAACATAAGATGTTTTATTCCAATTCAGGCAATTGGATCTATACTTGTTTGCTGTGCGCATAACATAGTAATTCTAGGCTAATAACCGGAATAAGAACATGTAATGTTTTCAAAATCGGATATCATGGTTAGTAGAGGCCGGTCTCTGACCGGGCGAGCGGGGGTGCTCACGAAGTGACCTTCCCCAATCGTACCCAAGTTCCCGAGCCGAGGCAACTTTGGTGATGACGGACACGTGGCCTTAGGCAAACGAGTCTGGATTTCCTAAATTTTCCAAAAATAAAATATTTAGGTGGCGACTCTGTATCTGGCAAAGCAGTCCATGTTTGGCACTTCTTTTCCAAAAAAATCTGTTTTCTCAAAACGATTTGCCGGATTTGGACTCTTTGGTTCAAGATTAAGAACCGTGACATTTGAGTCCTTGAACTGTAGTGACCCCAATATGAACGGAACGGGACTTAACCCTCCCGGGGCGTTCGAGGACGTCTACACCAGCACTGAGAGAATTAAGGTTATGAAGTTCTTAACCTCTAACATCGAAGTGTTCGCTTGGACGCCGTATGATATGCCTGGCATTGACCCAAACTTCATCTGTCACCAATTAAATGTCCACCCAACTGCCAGACCAATTATACAGCGCACTTGCAGATCGGCACTCTACCACGCCAAAATAGTGGCCGAAGAAGTGGAAAACCTTCTAAAGGCAGGAGCTATCAGAGAAGTGCACTATCCCAAGTGGATATCCAACACTGTGGTGGTGCCAAAGAAGAATAGAAAATGGCGTGTCTGCGTGGACTACAAAACAGTCAACAAGGCATGCCCAAAGGATAGCTTTCCCTTACCGCGGATAGACCAACTGGTAGACTTGACGGAAGGCCATAATCGACTTAGCTTTCTTGATGCGTACAAAGGTTACCATCAGATCGCTATGTATGAACCAGACCAGGAGGTCACGTCCTTTACAACGCCAAGAGGGCTGTATTGCTACAAGGTCATGCCCTTTGGCCTAAAGTTTTAGTTCGGTTGTTCAGTTTGGCTAGGTTCACACCTAATACAAACAACTCCCTAGTTCGGTTGAAGTATTATTTTGGATCAAAAGTATTGTTTCCCAGATTGTGCGTGAATCTAGTGGATCTATTACATGGTTCTTGGGCAAAAGTGACCATATCCCATGGAAACTACAAAGTGTTGTGAGAAACATATGTACTCCACTATGTATTACAAAAACAGTGCGAAATGAACAAAAAAAGAAACAGATTAGAGCTACGTACCAGTTCAGAATGAAGGAATCAAGGGTAAACACAGCACTATCACAGAGCACGAGCTTCGCAGGCACTGAGTTTGGAAAAATAGAGGCTCAAAGAAAGAGGGAAGATGAATAGTGGTGTGTTGATTCGAAAAGTAGGGTTTTGTTTTGTGTAAGGCATAAAGAAAAGGCGGGATTGTTCAAAAATTTTGGAGTACGAGGGCGGCATTGACAGTTGTACTCAACCAATAGGGGCTTGCCACGTGTCTTTGGAATAATAAGTGATTCAGTTGACAGCATGAATGAAAAGACATTTTTGACCGAACCAATCGGTAGCCCGGTGTGAATTTAGCTCGGTTGAGAGGCTAGTTTTTTAGTTCGGCTGGAAACAGGTAATCCCAATCATGTTGCGCAGATGGAATTAAGGGGCAATTGAAAGGGAGTGAAGCGACGACGTTTGGAGGAGCGCAGACTTGATCAACAGGATTATATGAGAAGATTATTTCTTGCTCGTACATCTTCCAACCCTGTTTCTTTCTCCCTTTTACTTATCAGCTTTCGATGGTTAATTTTAGGGCATATTTCAATTAGCATCCTTATGCTTGCATGCGTGCATCACTCATTCATATTGCATGCACCGGGTTCGGCGCATCATTCAAACTGCATTGTACTCCAATACACTTACTTGAATACTTGTTCCAAAGTATGTTATCAAGTATTGCATTCATATGCTATCTTAGTTAGCCGAGCCTATTTTAGTTGCATTTTTGCATGTGTTGCATTAGGCATCTTGTATAATTAGGATCATGCATTGATTTCTAATTGATTTCTGTTTTGGCTCGGAGTACACTGTAAGTGTTTATGCTTTAGCATCCTTGCATGTGTGTAAGTGTTACCATGTTTAGCATGCTTGCCATGAGGCTATGTGCTTAACTGCTATAACTGCTTGAATGCCTGTGGATGAAGGCTTCATTGTTTGAATTGAAACAATTCATCAAAATGTGCATTTTAAGCCCACTTGTTTGTGGCAAATCATGTTTTAAGCCCACTTGATGGTGGCAAATCCGCATTTTAGCCTACTTGCGAGTAGCATCTTCAAACCATTTTCGAAAAACAAACATGAGATGTTTTGTTCCAAATTGAGTGATTTAGTCTATACTTGTATGCTGTGCGCATCACATAGTAAGTTAGATAATAACCGGAATAAGAACACATGAAGTTTATAACAACATATCATGTTTAGTAGAAGCCAATCCTTTGATCGGGCGAGCGGGGGTGCTCATTTCATAACCTTCCCCTCTCGTACCCAAGTTCCCGAACCGAGGCAACTTTGGTGATGACAGACACGTGGCTTTAGGCACGAGTCAGGATTTCCTAAATTTCCCAAAAAAACAAAACATTTAGGTGGCGACTCTGTAATCTGGTAAAGCAATCCATGTTTGGCACTTCTTGATTAAAATCGATTTTCCAAAACGATTTGTCGGATTTGGACTCTTTGGTGATTTATCAGTCTTACATTGCACTTTGTGAGATTAGATTAAGAACCGTGACAGGAGTCCAAACTGTAGTAGCTAGAACCCAAATCTGCGCCCTCTCTGAAAGGGGGGCACGCGGAGCGAGTTCAGGCGGTCTACAGAGACGTGACAGAAATTTGACATCTTTTCCATATAAAATGCAGTACAAGTTTGACATCTTTACACCCTTATTTTCCTCTTATTCAATATAGTAACAATATGTCATATTTTCCATTGGCAGCAATGACTTCAATTACATATCCACCATCCATCAATGTGGACTACAGGGAGATTGAGGAGTTGAGTGGCACCTCAAACAACAATCCACAAAAACTCTTCAAATACTCATACAGATTGTAACAATATAGATACACAGTCCAAAAATTAGTGTCTCTACCACCACTAGCTCCGCCTCTTTTACCACTGCTACTCCCCGTCGCTTTCTCAACAGAAACTCCTGTTGCTACTGTTATGAAGGCGGAGGAGGAGGTGGATTATGACGCCCCAAAAGTTAAAGACATCATAATAAGATTTAGAACTTAAAATTTAATTTTCTTAATTAAGAACTCCTCCTTAATGTTGCCACCAAGTTTTACCAAAATCTATTAATTAGTATCCTATAAATTAAAAGATTTTGGTAAAACTTGGTGGCAACATTAAGGAGGAGTTCTTAATTAAGAAAATTAATTTTAAGTTCTAAATCTTATTATGATGTCCTTAAATCTTGGGGCGTCACAACATGGTATCAGAGCTTAGGTCTAGAAACACTTGAGACCTTGGATAGGCTTAAGCACGTGTCATTTACTACACTTTAATTAAAAACATTTGATGACCTAAGACCATACTGAGAGTGTAACAACATTGTATTCTCCTTGCAGGATGTCAAGCCCATCCCATAATGAGGACTGGCTCTCCGATCCCGAACCTGAAGAAGAACCCTTATTAACCGACCCAGAGGTAGGGGCGGAAACTTCAGAGTCAGTCCATGAGGAAGAGGACCCAAATGAGGATCCGGAAAAAGAGACGATGGATGAAGAGGATGAAGAGGAGCCTGAGCCTGAGGAGGAAGATCTAGAAGAATATCCAGAAGAAGAACCGCTAGACAAAGAGGACGCAGAGGTAGACGCGGAAGTGGAAGTCGTGGAACCCTTGGCTGCCATTCCGCCTGAAGAGTTTGGTTGGCGGGAAATAACACTGAGTCCGACCCCATCTCCTCAATTGAATATGCCTTCGAAGAAGGTAAAGCAGACTCAGGGAACGTAATGCAGATGGGGGCATTCCCGATAGGGCTAGAGGCGTATGTTAAGCTAAAACCTCTACTACCTTGCGAGTGGAAACACCGAAGGGGGGACGACAAATATCTGAGGCCTGTGCGAGTTATCCGAGAGTTGGCATTGGCCATGTATGAAGTAGGACCGCTACCACCAGCCCTGGAAGACAATTACACCAATTTCTTCCACCAACGAGACATCTTCCTGGCTGCCCCACCAGCTGGAAAGCTCATACCCACAAACGGGACAGTCGACTTCTCTGACCCACTCACCTATGAAGAAGTCCCTGTAAGGATCTTGGGCCAACATGCGGGAATGGGAGGGCTCAAGCCGTTAGTCCGTTGGAAGTGCTATGGGTTGTATGATGAGAGTTTGAAACATGCCTGGCAAATGCATCAGCACTACCCATGGCTTTTTGTTTGAGGGGAGGAGAAACTGAAGAGGGTAGACTAGGTGGATAAACAATTTTGTTGGAATTTCATTATAAAAGCTTAGTCTAATAGTGGTTATGAAATAGGATGAAATAATCCCCTCGGTCTGGTGATAAATGTAATTTTTGGTCATGTAATCGATCCTTGTTGCAATGAAAAGTTTCAGTTCTAGTTAAACTTAGTGAATGCTTGTTCACATAAAATAAATAATTAAATAAGTACTTACATCGTGCCGATAGTGAACAATTAATATCCTTCATGCAGAAAATGGCAGGAAGAACTAGGGAAAATGGATTCAATGACAACAACACCAACAGTGACGTCATGAATTTCGTTCGGGCAATTACTAATGAACTAAGAAACCAACCCAGGCGTGAAAACAACAAGGAAGAATTAATAGCAAAATTTCAAAAACTCAAGCCCTAGAAATTTTTTGGAGAACCCAATCCCTACTTGGCGGAGGCATGGATAAGGCAAGTGAAGAAAATATTGAAGACGCTAGAAATTCAGAATGAGCAAGACCAAGTGTCCCTCGCCTCATTTCTCTTCAAGGAGGAGGCCGATTTATGGTGGACAATGATTAAGGAAAGCCGTCAAGTGGCAAAACTATCTTGGAGACAGTTCGACGAGTTGTTTATGGAAAAGTACTTCCCAAACTCAGTAAGACAAGAAATGATCCAAGAATTTCTCCAACTGAAACAAAAAGGCATGACTGTGACACAATATGCTAATCGGTTTGAGGCCCTTTCTCGCCATGCCACAACTATAGTGGCAAACGAAACAGACAAAGTAAGGCGCTTTGAGTGGGGACTTGATTCGGGAATCCGAGTATAACAACCCTCGTACTGTTTATCGACTAATTACTGATTACTGTTGAACTGAGACTGAGTATGATTGGTAATATAACTGGACTGAATAAAATACTGAACTGACCGACTAAAATTGAACCTGAATTGATTGTGTATATCTATTGTATTGCATATTCTATCTGTTTGATTGCTTATATATCTGTTCATGTTTATGTGTTTAAGCTGCTAATCGAAGGCCTTATCGGCGGCCGAAGCAGAGATTGATTGATGTTCTGTGTTCGTTAGAATTTATATAATTTTGTGGTGTATTTAATTAAAAACTGATTTGGTAGGATTAAATTGGGTGAATTAGAATAATTGAGGTGGAATTACACAATTGGACTAAATTAAAATTTTGCCACCCTTAGTGGCCCACTACCTCAACATTTTGAGCCATGCATACACTAAGACAAACATTTTGTTCAGCCCCATTTCCTTCTTTCTGCCGACCAAGAGAGCTAGAGAGAGAGAAATTGAGTTCTTCTTGCAAATCTGCTTGGAGACTTGGAGATTTGGAAGAGTAATTGCATGTTTGAGCTCCTACACCTCTAATTCAAGACTTAAGGTAGAAATCCATCTCCCTGATTGTGCATTCATGTTGATTCTTGCATGGTTTAGAGCTAAGTTGAAGTCTAGAGCCAATTTATGGCTTGTGATGTGGTATTGAAGCTTAATTGTTGCATGCATGTTGTTATTGTTGAGTTTTGAGGTTGTAAATTATGTTTTCCTCACATGCATGTGTATGTTTCGAGTGTAGGCCATGATTTCATCTTCTTTGGGAAATAATTGGCTCATTAGAGCATGTTTTGAAGCTTGGAAGTTGTTTAAAGATCATGCATGTCATGTTTGAATGTTATTCTTGAAAATTAGTTTGGAAATGAGTTTGATTAAACACCCTTGGGCTTTGATTTCTTAAATTGAGGTTTGAAACATGTTATTCTATGTGTTTAAAAGAGTTTTCCAGAAAATGGGCCCAAGAGGATCGATTTTAGTGCATCAAAGCTTGGTTTCAAACTTAGAACTCAAACCTGGGTTTTCCAGATTTCTACCTTCCGCTCGAGCGGGAGAAGTAGCGCTCGAGCGGGGAAATCGAGCTCCCAGCATTTTGCACTGTAGAATAGTCCGCTTGAGCGGAGGACTGGGTGACACGCTCGAGCGGGCGTCGAGCGGAGATTTCACCCATCCAGTACTTTTTGGTCCGCTCGAGCGGGGACCTTTGTTTGCCTGTCCGCTCGAGCGAGGAAACCTGCGCTCGAGCGGGACCCTGTTTCACTGAAAATTTCTTAAAATGTTTTCTGAATACATCTTTGCATCCTCATTCCATCCTAGGCATTCTTAGGCCTAGTTTAAGACATCTTAATAAGGATTTAGATGTAGAACACACCGAGGCAAATTAGGGATTAAGTTATTATCTTTCCCAACTGTATAGCTTAGTGTGTCTTCATCCTGTATACTGTGTAGGGTTGGCTTACCGAGAAGACGCTCTAGCTTACTGTAGCCCAGAACTCTGTGAGTAACAACTGTGTAAAGATATGTTCAAAATGATTATCTACCGAACTGTTTATTGAATTGAGCTGTTTACTGAACTGATTACTGTTTACTGAATGAATGTATGTCCGATATTCTGAATTGTGTTGTGACATCCCTAGCAACTACTGTTCACTGTTACTGCTACCGTTTGAGATATTTCTTGGCCACCGACGGTCTATGAACGGGTGGATTTGTCCAATGTGCTATCGACGGTCTATGAACGGATAGCCCCCACCGACGGTCTATGAACGGGTGGATCTGTCTAATCAAATCGGTTCCCATGTTGGAACCACTACTGTTTACTGTTATGATGGCCATCATTACTGTCCGGTCTTTTAGACCTACTGTTATTGTTATGCTAATGGATGTACCACATATGACTGTTTACTATACTGAACAACTGAAATACGGTTTAAAGGACTGTTTTCATTACTGTATGGACATTCATTCTAAACCTCTTTACGCATTGTGTTATTCACTGGGCTTTAGCTCACTGCTCATATATGTATGTAGGTGTACAGGCACCGGACCAAAGCTAGATGCGTCGGGATTATTTCAGTTTTGTCAAGCCAGCCTACGTGCCTCACTGCGAGTTCCGAGTTTGTCATGCTATGGCTTGGGGGTGTTTTATTTCCCCCGTCTGTCTCCTGTACCGTTTGTCCACTGTATAGACTGTTACCTGCTTTACTGTACTGTTATCAAGGGATTAGGTTCCCGTACTGAATGACTGTAAATGGTTGTATAGTCTGCACTGTTCTGAATGTATGAATACATGAAAAATCTTTTTGGCATACAGACTGTCGCAGCTCATTGGACATTGTTTATTTACTGTATTGGCTTCTGCCAGGCCCTGTACTCTGTTTACTGTATTACTGTTAAGCAGGCCTTCGGTAATCTCAGATTACTGGCCAGTTACGGTGCTAAACCCATAGGGCCGGGTTTGGGTCGTGACAGAGTGGTATCAGAGCGATACTTAACCACGAGTTATACCGCACACACGTGTCCAAATGAGCTATAGGGTGTCCTAGGAAGCGATTAGGACATTGCATGAGCACAAAAAGTGTGTGGTTATGATATAACTGAATACATGTTAATGTGATAACTGTCTAAATATGCAACTGTTTACGTTATAATTGTTATAACTGTTTATAGTGAAATGGATAACACAACTGCAAATGCATCTGAATCCTCATCCACGGAGGCGAGAATGGCTAGAATGGAAAGAATGATGGAACTGATAACTGCTAGACTTGAGCAACAACAGAATCAACAGCCCCCACCTCCTCCTCCACCGGTACAGCCGGAGCCAAATGTGAATGTAAATGATGGGGATATAATTGCTCTTACCCAAAAGTTCAGCAAACTGAAACCGCCATCCTTTCAGGGAGGCCTTGAACCGTTGAAAGCTGAAGCTTGGGTACTTGAAACTGAAAAGCTATTTGAGGTGTTTCCGTGTTCAGAAGCAAATAAAGTGCTGTTAGCAACCTTCACCTTGCAAGAAGAGGCTAGAAGGTGGTGGATGCTGATCCATGACACCAACACCGTAGTGACTTGGGCCCAGTTTAAGGAGTCCTTCTTTGAAAAGTATTTCCCCCAGTGTGTCAGGGACAGAAAAATAACTGAGTTTGAACAACTGAGACAAGGCACCATGTCTGTTGCCGAATATGAGACAAAATTTACTGAACTTGCTAGGTATGCACCACACATGGTGGATACCGATTATAAGAAGGCCAGGAGGTTTGAAGGTGGCCTTAATGTTGCTATACTGGACCGAATCAGTGTCTTGAAGTTACCGAGCTATGTAAATGTTCTTGACCGAGCTTTGATGGCTGAGTCAAACATCGAAGCTGTGAAACGATCTGAATCACCAACGTCGGAATGGCGTGGTAAAAGACAGAATTTTAAATTCAAGAAAGGCAAGCACAACCCTTCAAACAAGAAACAAAATACGGGGTCAACAACTAGCCCCAGCCAAGGGAGTGGTTTCATTCCACCCTGTTCTGAGTGTGGCAGAAAGCACAAAGGGGTTTGCTACCAAATAACTGGAGCTTGTTTCAGGTGTGGCAAGGTGGGCCACAGGGTTAAAGACTGCCCCTCTGCCCCGCAGGCCAGTGGTAAAGCTACACCAAGCGCAGCAGCATCAACTGTAGCACCAAAGCCTAACCCCAAAGCTACCGAGAAAGAGCCTATGAGGCAGGGCCAAGTGTTCGCCCTAGTACCGGGAGACGTGCAGAATACAGAGACTGTTGTGTCAGGTATCCTCTCTATTTGTACTCAAAATGCATATGTACTGATTGATTCGGGGTCTACACACTCATATGTATCACATGCTTTTTCGAGAAAATTGAATAGACCCTTAGAACCTATGAATTATCTACTAGTTGTATCTTCACCCGTTGGGGGATCCATGTCATGTGTATATATGTATCCTGCTTGTGAGATTATTGTTGGGGATATGCATCTATTTATTGATTTACTGCCCTTGAACATTGATCACTTTTATGTAATATTGGGGATGGATTGGTTACAAAAATATCATGCTACCATTGATTGTGTGACAAAGTAAGTTGTTTTCCGTCCACCTGGCTTACCTGAATTCGTATTTAATGGAGTTGGAGTAGTACCTCCTCCGTATCTGATTCCTTCTGTGAAAGCTGTTAAACTGATTAGAAAGGGGTGTAAAGGATATCTGTGTTCCGTACTGATTGTAACTACTGATGATTGTGTTAAAACTGATGTGAACTGCATTCCTATAGTTAGAGAATTCCCAGATGTATTTCCAGATGATCTACCAGGGGATTTGATTGACAGGGAGATTGAATTTACCGTTGATGTGATTCCGGGTACACAGCCAATATCTAAAGCTCCCTACAGAATGGCCCCAACTGAACTGAAAGAATTGAAAGTGCAATTGCAAGAGCTGTTAGACAAGAAGTTTATCAGGCCCAGTACTTCGCCGTGCGGTGCACCTATTTTGTTTGTAAAGAAGAAAGATGGTTCACTGAGATTGTGCATTGATTACCGCGAACTGAACAAGGTAACTGTAAAGAATAAATATTCTTTACCGCGTATTGATGACCTGTTTGATCAGTTACAGGGTGCACAAGTGTTTTCCAAGATTGATCTCAGATCGGGGTATCATCAACTGAAAGTGAAACCAGAAGACATTGATAAAACTGCTTTTAGAACGAGGTATGGCCATTATGAATTTTTAGTTATGCCATTCAGAGTCACGAATGCCCCTGCTGCATTTATGGACCTCATGAACAGAATTTTTAAACCATACCTTGATGATTTCATTGTTGTATTCATTGATGACATCCTGATTTATTCTAAGACTAGAGAAGAACATGAACATCATCTGAGACTTGCCCTACAGACCCTAAGAGAACAGAAACTGTATGCTAAATTGTCTAAATGTGAGTTTTGGCTGGATCATGTTATGTTTTGGGGGCATGTTGTTAGCAAAGATGGAATCTCTGTTGATCCGCAGAAAATTGAAGCTGTAGTAAACTGGCCTAGACCGACAAATGTGATAGAAGTCCGAAGCTTTTTGGGATTGGCTGGATATTACAGAAGATTTGTCAAAGATTTCTCCAAAATAGCCTTACCATTAACTCAACTGACACAGAAGGAGACATCATTTGACTGGACTGACAAAAGGGAATCAGCATTTCAAGAATTGAAAACTCGACTTGTGACTGCACCGGTTTTGACTTTACCTTCAGGTACGGATGGTTATACTATGTTTAGTGATGCTTCTCATAAGGGTTTGGGGTGTGTTTTAATGCAAAATGGGAGAGTTATTGCTTATGCTTCCCGACAACTGAGACCACATGAAAAGAACTACCCAACCCATGATCTTGAACTTGCCGCAGTGGTGTTTGCACTGAAAATCTGGCGTCACTATCTGTATGGGGCGTCATGTGAGGTATATACCGACCACAAGAGTCTGAAGTATTTCTTCACCCAGAAAGAACTGAATATGAGACAGCGGAGATGGCTGGAATTGATTAAAGATTATGACTTACAGATTCTGTACCACCCGGGAAAAGCCAATACCGTTGCCGATGCACTGAGCCGAAAATCGATTGCAAACTTAGCTTGTTTGCTCACTGGACAGGAAGAGTTGCTTCGTGACCTTGAAAAATCTGGAATTGAAGTTGTTTTGAGGGAACAAGGTGGAACGATAGCTGTTATTACTGCTCAACCGGCATTGATTGAAGAAGTTAAAGAGAAACAGCAACTGGATGACTTCTTGAAGAAGATCATCGAAGAGAGAGAGTCTAAACCAAGACCGGGATTTAAATTTGAGAACAATGTACTGAAATTTCAAGAAAGACTGTGTGTACCGAATGACACCGAACTGAAAAGAAGAGTACTACAAGAGGGCCACAATTCAAAATTGTCTATCCACCCGGGAAATACAAAAATGTATCAAGATCTGAAACAGAATTTTTGGTGGCCGGGAATGAAGAAAGAAATTGCCGACTTTGTGTCAAAATGTCTTCATTGCCAACAAGTCAAAGCGGAACATCAGCGACCCGCGGGCTTACTGCAACCCTTACCCATACCAGAGTGGAAATGGGAGCATATCACGATGGATTTTATCGTTGGATTACCTCGCTTCAAAAAAGGTATGGATTCAATTTGGGTTATTGTTGATAGACTAACCAAATCTGCTCACTTCTTACCTGTCAAGACAATCTATAATGCGGACAAATTGGCTGTTATCTATATTGATGAAATTGTGAGACTGCATGGAGTGCCTGTGTCTATTGTTTCTAACAGGGATTCGAAGTTTACATCGAGGTTTTGGCAAAGCCTACAGACTGCATTGGGTACTAAATTGAGGCTGAGTAGTGCCTATCATCCTCAGACAGATGGACAGTCAGAAAGGACCATCCAGACTCTAGAGGATTTGCTGAGAATGTGTGTCCTTGATTTTCAGGGAAACTGGGAAAGCCATTTGCCATTGGCTGAGTTCGCCTACAACAACAGCTACCATTCGAGTATTGGTATGGCGCCTTTCGAGGCATTGTATGGCAGAAAATGTAGATCTCCGATTTGCTGGGCAGAAGTTGGAGATGGGCCTTTGCTTGGGCCCGAGATTGTTTATGAAACGACTGAGAAAGCGAAACTGATATAGCAGAGACTGAAAACTACACAGAGTAGACAGAAAAGTTATGCGGATGTCAGAAGACGGGACAGAGAGTATGAAGTGGGTGATCACGTTTTTGTGAAAGTGACACCAATGAAAGGCCAGACTCGTTTTGGAGTCAAAGGCAAGTTAGCGCCACGGTATGTCGGACCGTATGAAATTATTGAGAAAATTAATCCGGTGGCATATCAAGTTGCGCTTCCTCCTGAAATGAAGCATATGCACAACGTCTTCCACATCTCTATGTTGAGAGACTATCTCCGGGATCCTTTCCATGCAATAGAGCCTACTCGTGTAGTACTGAGTGATGACTACACTTACGAGGAACGGCCCATACAGATTGTGAACCGATGGATTAAGAAACTGAGAAACAAGGAGATCCCGCTAGTGAAAGTTGACTGGCAGAACCATGGTGGCGTGTATGCCACTTGGGAAAAGGAAGATGACATGGCTAAGAGATATCCTGATTTGTTTCCACTGGATCCTGTCTTCTTCCAGGATGAAGGTAACTCGAGTTTAGAGGACTAAACTCTTTATAAGGAGGAGAGACTGTAACAACCCTCGTACTGTTTACCGACTAATTACTTATTACTGTTGAACTGAGACTGAGTATGATTGGTAATATAACTGGACTGAATAAAATACTGAACTGACCGACTAAAATTGAACCTGAATTGATTGTGTATATCTATTGTATTGCATATTCTATCTGTTTAATTGCTTATATATCTGTTCATGTTTATGTGTTTAAGCTGCTAATCGAAGGCCTTATCGGCAGCCGAAGCAGAGATTGATTGATGTTCTGTGTTCGTTAGAATTTATATAATTTTGTGGTGTATTTAATTAAAAACTGATTTGGTAGGATTAAATTGGGTGAATTAGAATAATTGAGGTGGCATTACACAATTGGACTAAATTACAATTTTGCCACCCTTAGTGGCCCACTACCTCAACATTTTGAGCCATGCATACACTAAGACAAACATTTTGTTCAGCCCCATTTCCTTCTTTCTGCCGACCAAGAGAGCTAGAGAGAGAGAAATTGAGTTCTTCTTGCAAATTTGCTTGGAGACTTGGAGATTTGGAAGAGTAATTGCATGTTTGAGCTCCTACACCTCTAATTCAAGACTTAAGGTAGAAATCCATCTCTCTAATTGTGCATTCATGTTGATTCTTGCATGGTTTAGAGCTAAGTTGAAGTCTAGAGCCAATTTATGGCTTGTGATGTGGTATTGAAGCTTAATTGTTGCATGCATGTTGTTATTGTTGAGTTTTGAGGTTGTAAATTATGTTTTCCTCACATGCATGTGTATGTTTCGAGTGTAGGCCATGATTTCATCTTCTTTGAGAAATAATTGGCTCATTAGAGCATGTTTTGAAGCTTGGAAGTTGTTTAAAGATCATGCATGTCATGTTTGAATGTTATTCTTGAAAATTGGTTTGGAAATGAGTTTGATTAAACACCCTTGGGCTTTGATTTCTTAAATTGAGGTTTGAAACATGTTATTCTATGTGTTTAAAAGAGTTTTCCAGAAAATGGGCCCAAGAGGATCGATTTTAGTGCATCAAAGCTTGGTTTCAAACTTAGAACTCAAACCTGGGTTTTCCAAATTTCTGCCTTCCGCTCGAGCGAGAGAAGTAGCGCTCGAGCGGGGAAATCGAGCTCCCAGCATTTTGCACTGTAGAACAGTCCGCTCGAGCAGAGGATTGGACGCTCGAGCGGAGGACTGGGTGACACGCTCGAGCGGGCGTCGAGCGGAGATTTCACCCATCTAGTACTTTTTGGTCCGCTCGAGCGGGGAAGTCGACGCTCGAGCGGGGACCTTTGTTTGCCTGTCCGCTCGAGCGGGGAAACCTGCGCTCAAGCGAGACCCTGTTTCACTGAAAATTTCTTAAAATGTTTTCTGAATACATCTTTGCATCCTCATTCCATCCTAGGCATTCTTAGGCCTAGTTTAAGACATCTTAATGAGGATTTAGATGTAGAACACACCGAGGCAAATTAGGGATTAAGTTATTATCTTTCCCAACTGTATAGCTTAGTGTGTGTTCATCCTGTATACTGTGTAGGGTTGGCTTACCAAGAAGACGCTCTAGCTTACTGTAGCCCAGAACTCTGTGAGTAACAACTGTGTAAAGATATGTTCAAAATGATTATCTACCGAACTGTTTATTGAATTGAGTTGTTTACTGAACTGATTACTGTTTACTGAATGAATGTATGTCCAATATTCTGAATTGTGTTGTGACATCCCTAGCAACTACTGTTCACTGTTACTGCTACCGTTTGAGATATTTCTTGGCCATCGACGGTCTATGAACGGGTGGATTTGTCCAATGTGCTATCGACGGTCTATGAACGGATAGCCCCCACCGACGGTCTATGAACGGGTGGATCTGTCTAATCAAATCGGTTCCCATGTTGGAACCACTACTGTTTACTGTTATGATGGCCATCATTGCTGTCCGGTTTTTTAGACCTACTGTTACTATTATGCTAATGGATGTACCACATATGACTGTTTACTGTACTGAACAACTGAAATACGGTTTAAAGGACTGTTTTCATTACTGTATGGACATTCATTCTAAACCTCTTTACGCATTATGTTATTCACTGGGCTTTAGCTCACTGCTCATATATATATGTAGGTGTACAGGCACCGGACCAAAGCTAGACGCGTCGGGATTATTCCAGTTTTGTCAAGCCAGCCTACGTGCCTCACTGCGAGGTTCCGAGTTTGTCATGCTATGGCTTGGGGGTGTTTTATTTCCCCCGTCTGTCTCCTGTACCGTTTTGTCCACTGTATAGACTGTTACCTGCTTTACTGTACTGTTATCAAGGGATTAGGTTCCCGTACTGAATGACTGTAAATGGTTGTATAGTCTGCACTGTTCTGAATGTATGAATACATGAAAAATCTTTTTGGCATACAGACTGTCGCAGCTCATTGGACATTGTTTATTTACTGTATTGGCTTCCGCTAGGCCCTGTACTCTGTTTACTGTATTACTGTTAAGCAGGCCTTCGGTAATCTCAGATTACTGGCCGGTTACGGTGCTAAACCCATAGGGCCGGGTTTGGGTCGTGACACCGAGACAAGTTGGTTGCGGTGCAGCTACCAATTTATGCACAAGTAGTAGATAGGGCTCTTACTCTAGAAAGAGAGAAGATAGACACTGCAAAGACCAACGGTCAGCAGTCTAGAGCCAACCAGCAAAGAAACGGAGGACCCTCAAGGAACAATAGGACCCCTGCCGCTTCGATACCTTATGCTAGGGGGCCACAATAACAGCAAAGGTACAATGCTGAGCAGCGTAATGGGGAAAGGACTCGAAGGTGCTATGAGTGTGGCGAAGAAGGTCACTTCAGGAACAACTGCCCTCAAAGGTCAGGCTACCATATCAATCAAGGAAGAGCTACTCAACGGAACAAATGCGCTCCAACTCAGGGAACATGAGCTATGCAAAATTCCCAATCCGGCAGAGGACAGCCGTCAGCTAATCGGAATGTGTGATAATCGAGAACTCAACAACCAGCAGATGCCAATGCAAGGAAACCTTGGGTGCCAAATCAGGGTGCCACCAGGAGAGTCTTTACACTCCAAGAAGGAGAAGAGAATGGAAATCCTTCAGTGATTCAAGGTATACTCATCCTTATGAACTCTTGTGTACAAGTCTTGTTTGATTCTGGAGCATTACACTCTTTCATATCTGCTACATGTGTTACAACTTTGGGATTATAACCTGAATGATTAGAAACACCTATGAGTGTAGCTTCACCGCTAGGAGGTCAAACTCGAGTAGATCTCGTATGCAAATCATGTGAACTAGGAGTCTCCAGTTTGCGTTTGACTTGCGACCTACGAGTCATGGAAATGTCAGACTTTGACGTTATCCTAGGAATGGACTGGTTGTCAGCCCATACAGCCACCATTGATTGCTATCGAAAGACGGTGACTGCTTGCTCTCGGGACGGAACGCGATTCCTATTTAAGGGGGATAGACAAGATTCCCTATCACCGATGCTTCGAAAATCAAAGTGGCACGATCACCTAGCTGGATGGTTAGCCAACTTAGTCCTGAAAGACAGAGATTGTATGGAACTAGGGCTACCTTGTGTGGTACACGAGTATACTGATGTATTTCCGAAGGAATTACCAGGACTACCCCCAAAGCGAGAAGTAGACTTTACCATCGAACTACAACCTGGCACATTACCGATCTCAATGGCACTACATCGTATGGCACCAACTGAACTGAGAGAGCTAAAGACACAGTTGCAAGAATTGTTGGACAAGGAATTTATAAGGCCAAACACGTCCCCGTGGAGAGCACCAGCCTTATTTGCTAAGAAGAAAGATGGGACACTTAGGTTGTGCATTGATTACCGATAACTCAATAGAGTCACTATTAAGAATCGATATCCACTACCTAGGATTGACGACCTTTTCGATCAACTTAGAGGGGCAAAGTATTTCTCAAAGATAGACCTCAGGTCCGGGTATCACCAGTTGCATGTTCGGGAAGAAGATGTTCTTAAGACTGCATTTCGAACCCGTTACGGCCACTATGAATTCGTAGTGATGCCATTCGACCTAACCAACGCACCAAGCGTGTTCATGAGCTTAATGAATAAATTATTCACGCCTTACTTAGATCAATTTGTGGTGGTTTTCATAGATGATATTTTGGTATATTCCAAGTTTGAAGGAGACCATAAGCAACACTTGAGAGTAGTACTTCAAACTTAGATAGAGAACCAACTGTATGCTAAGGCTAGTAAATGTGAGTTCTAGATGCAGGAAGTAAAGTTTTTGGGTCACGTGGTGTCTGAAAAGGGAATATCAGTAGACGCAACTAAAGTAGAAGCAGTGACAGAATGGAACCAACCTAAGAACACATTTGAGATTCGTGGTTTCTTAGGACTGGCTGGTTACTATCGAAGATTCATTCAAGACTTCTTAAATTTGGCCAAACCAATGACACAATTGACTCAAAAGGGGGTAAATTTTGAATGGAACGAGTCTTGTGAAAATTCATTCCAAGAACTCAAGAAAAGATTGATGAGTGCCCCTATTCTCATAGTACCAGAACGTGACGTTGGGTACAATGTGTATTGCGATGCTTCCAAAGAAGGTCTAGGGTGCGTATTGATGCAAAATGGCAAGGTGGTGGCATATGGATCCAGGCAATTAAAGAACCATGAGAAGAATTATCCCACTCATGACTTGGAGTTGGCAGCTATAGTTCACGCACTCAAGATTTGGAGACACTACTTGTATGGTGAAAAGTTTGAGATATTCACCAATCACAAAAGCTTGAAGTATTTGTTCACCCAAAGGGACCTGAACATGCAGCAGAGACGTTGGATGGAGTATCGAGAGGATTATGAATTTACCCTTTCCTATCATCCCGGCAAGGCTAACGTGGTGGCAGATGCGCTAAGCCGCAAGAATAGAGGGATTGTTGCTAGTTTAGCACTTAGGGAATGGAGTATGGTTGAACCGCTCAATGAATTTGGGGTACAAATGGAGGTTCGAGATGAAAAGGCTTACATTGGTGCTCAGATTGCTACACCTAAAATCCTTAGCAAGATATTAGAATCACAAAGGTATGATCAGGAGGTAGCATTTATCAAGGCACGAATGGAATCTAATGAAACCATGTCTGGTTGGGAAATTCACACTGATGGGAGTTTGAAATATCAAAGTCGAATGTTCGTGCCAAGCGACAACTCACTAAGGGAAAAAGTGCTCAAGGAATTCCACCATTCAGCATTCGCGGTACATCCGGGAGATACTAAGATGTACCAAGACTTAAAACGCCAATATTGGTGGGATGGAATGAAAAGGGATGTAGCAAAGTTTGTATCACAGTGCTTGACGTGTCAACAAGTAAAGGCTGAACATCAAAGACCGCCAGGAACACTTCAACTCTTACCAATCCCGGAGTGGAAATGGGAACACATAACCATGGATTTCGTGACGAGTTTGCCTTGGTCACCACAGGGACATAACGGCGTGTAGGTAGTGGTAGATCGACTAACTAAGACAGCCCGATTCTTACCTGTCAGGTCATCAGATACGTTGGATTCACTCAGTAGATTGTTCATCAAAGAAGTGATCAGATTACACGGAGTACCAGTTAGCATCGTGTCTGATCATGATCCTTGATTCGCTTTTCAATTTCAGCAGAGCTTGTAGAAGGCAATAGGAGTGAACCTATGTTTTAGCACGACATTTCACCCACAAACAGATAAGAAATCTGAAAGGACGATACAAACCTTGGAGGATTTTCTGTGAGCTTGCGTTATGGATTTTAAGGGAAGTTGGGAGAGATACCTACCTCTCGTTAAGTTCGCTTACAACAATAGCTTCCAAGCCAGTATTGGAATGGCACCGTATGAAGCACTTTATGGACGACCTTGTCGATCACGAGTCTGTTGGACTGAAGTAGGAGAAGTAACCTTGTTAGGACCAGACTTGGTTTAGGAGACTACTAAGAAGATAAAACTGATCAAACAATGGCTAACCACAACCCAAAGTTGACAAAAGAGCTATACAGATCAAAGGAGATGACCCTTAACTTTTGAGGTAGGGAATCATGTCTTTCTCAAAGTTCGACCTCATCAAGGTACTACACAATTCAAGAAGAAACAAAAAAAAAACTTGCACCTCATTATGTGGGACCAGTTGAAATTCTGAGCAAAGTAGGAGAAGTGACATACCGTTTAGCACTACCACTACAACTCGCAGTAGTGCACAATGTTTTTCACATCTCAATGTTACGGAAGTATGAGCCACACCCTTCCCATGTTATCAACTTGGGAGATCTTGATCTCAACAAAGATGCAAGCTCTGAAGAAAGGCTTATAAAGATTATGGATCAACGAGAAAAGAACCTGAGAGGCAAAGTCATCCACTTGGTCTGAGTGTTGTGGCAGCATCGAGGAGTGAAGGAGTCTACCTGGGAAAGAGAGGATGCAATACAAGCCAACTACCCGCAGTTGTTTGAAGATAAAGGCATGCGTTAAAATTTCGAGGACGAAATTATTTTAAGGGGGATGGGTTGTGAGAACCCATATTTTTGCATATTAAATTATTTTGGAAATTATATTTAGCTACTTAAATTTTGTAATCAACAATCCATAATTCAATTCCATAACAACATTTTGTTACAAAATTCTATAATTAACTTTTAATTATTTAATTAGTGCAATTTTTATCTTCATAGTATTATTATTATTATTGTTGTTGTCATCATCGTCGTTGTCATCACTTTTATGACTACACAAATCTAATTCTTAATATATATTATTCTGTATAATTGTTCTGTATAAAGTTTTGCATTAATAATTTGTGTACAAGAAAATTAACCCATGGAGATTAATTGGTTTAATCTCAAGTCTTTTAGTTACATATAATAATATTATAATATTAAGTCAATTAATAGTGATTATTAAATTATTAAATTATAATGATAATAGCACCATAATTAATACCAATATTAAATTCTTTTAAATAAAATTATTTATTTTGCTGTGATTAAATTTCTGTATCAAAATACAGTTGTGAAAACTAAATGGATAAATTAATAGTAAATAAGCTAGTTAGAATTTAGTAGGAATAAAACCATCTAGTTAAAAATAATATAATAATAAAAAATATAAATAATAATAAATAATAATAATAAATAAATAAGTAAATAAGAAAGATATATATATATACTAATATTGTATTAGCATCAATTTCAATTCAATTCAAAAAAAAAGGGGGGGTCAAATTGCAAGAAAAGTGGCTGACTGCCACTTCTTTTCCTATACTGCTCTAACGCATGCAAGGCATGCTTGTCTCCCAAGTTCACACTCAGCATTCCTAAGAAGCAAGCATGGCTTAGGATGGCAATTCGAAGCCAATAGAAATTTTTTGCTAAAGAAAGGAAATAATAAAATAAAACAAAAAGTTACTCCCATATTCCCTACATAAGGGACCTCACCATCAGCCATAATACACACACACACGGCTGTGACAGGAAAGAAAGAGTGGAGAGGAAAAAGAGAGGAGAAAAAGAGAGTAGAAACGAGAAGAGAAAGAGAGGAAAAAGAGAGGGTACTTGGTGAATACCAATTTCAACTTAGTTTGAGAAGTGTTTGCAAAAGCTCTTGAGGTAAGAATACATCACATCTATCCTCCCTTAGATACCTCTAACTGAATTTATATAATTTATATATGCAAGACTAAGCATGGTTAAGTCATGTATAGCAAGATAGTACCATGCATGTTTAAAATTTTGATAGGATGAGGATTTCATTATGTTATAATTTCATATTCCTTCTTGCAAACATAGATATATGGCTTAGCTACTGTTTTTATGTGTTCAATATTCTCCATTGTTGAAATAATCTTGCAAGAGAGTAAAATGAAATGAGAATGGCTTCCTTTTACCTGAAACTTAGATTCTTCCTCACTGTTTCAGACTTTATCGGATGAAAAGAGGGCTCTAATAAATTTAAAATAATTGATGTTAAAAATATGTGTATACTGGAAATATATATAGGTGTTATACACTGTGTAAATTTTTTATAAAATCATTGGACACCATTTCTTACCGAAACAAATATTTTCCCTAAGCGTCGCTTACAACACAAGGGAAGCAGTGGATTCAAACAGGTCCCATTTTCTCTACAAATGGTATTTTTCTGCACGACCACTTGGAAAAGTTAGATTTTTTTTTTATTAAGTATTGAGAGAGAAATGCCAATTTTTCCAAAACGTGACAAAATCTGTCCAGTTTTCTTATAAAAATTATTTGACCATCTTCGACTAGTTTTCAGTCTTCACATTCTTCTGGAAATATGTTCTAAACTCTAAAATTTAGTAAACCATTCTGACCATGCCTCTTTTCGACACTGTTTGAGTACCCTTTTTATTTTTCGAACACAGAACACCTGTGCTGACGTTTTCATGGCCTGAATAAATTTTTACTTCATTGCTGTTTGGAAGCAGCAGCAATGCTGACTTTACCAAATCACCGTTTATTACACAGCATAAATTTTCAAGTGATTCAAATCGGAAAAGTTAGATTTTTAAGTTACCTTTCAAACGCCGCTGGTTTCATAATTGTTTATTAAGTATTGAGAGAGAAACGCCAATTTTTCCAAAATGTGACAGAATCTGTCCAGTTTTTTTAGAAAAATTATTTGACCATCTTCCGTTGATTTTTAGTCTTCGAATCCTTCTGGAAATATGTTCTAAACTCAAGTATCTAACAAGACATTCCAACCATACCATCTTTTGACACCTTTTGAGGCCGCTTTTTTATTTTTCCAACACAGATCACTTGTGCTGAAAGTACTATAACTCACTGTCCCAGAAAAACCAATTTTCTTCCAAAATTTAATTCTCCCTTTTAAAATCGTTTTTAGCTCTGGTATTCTTCTTGGAGTATTTTTCTAACTCAATGAACTAGCACCAGTTAAAATATCGTTATGGTTGAACATCGTTTGGTATGGGTTTCATATTTTTTTTACCATATAGTGCTGAAGGAAGTAGTGTGTGAATTCCTAAAAAAATTTGTGATAATTCCTAAGACATTCTATCATATTTATGCTGGTTGTTATACACGATTGTGTTGTGCTATATAAACATTATGCCACTTTAGTTTTCAAACTAAAACTCGTACATGCATCAAAATGTGAATTGGACAAAGTAAAGGGACACGGAATTGAACAGATACATTAAAATTTAAAAGTGATGGGGTGAGCCCGGTTTAGAATTTTTGCGCAAGTGAGTTGCGAACCCTAACAAGGCACGGGAAGGTATTTCGACTCTTATCGGTACAGGCGATATAAGGTTGGTGGTGGGGTTGTCACAACATAGACCGTTCCCTTAGGGCAGACCGTGATGTCACGACTCAGGTATGTAACCCTGGTGCGTGGGCATCATTGGTAGTTACAGTAAGTAACATTTGAATATTTGATCAAGGGGGAGTTAAAATTGCCCGTGGCCATTGCTTAGCAGTTTAGTGGAAATAGTGATCCGCATGGAGTTACTTAAATTAATCCAATTAACTAAATCTATGAGAATAAAAAAAGAAAAGTGTGCATTTTTCTTATGATGAATTACTGTTTCCGTTTGCCATTTATTTATTTATTATCTACTGCTATTATTTTAATTGATGACATTCATGTTATGCTTATTAAATGCTACATGTTATTCTGTTACTACGCATTATTCATTAATTATGGGTATTATTATCGGTGTGGGTATTTCCAGGTTGTAGTATATTATTGAGCTCGTCGCTCATTAGCATTCTCGTTACCCTGGCGTTTTATGCCAGGTACCGAAGAAAATGAAGGAAACACCGAAGCCTTGCAAGGCGACATTCAGCCTTGGTTCCATGAACCATTTTCTAAGTTTTCCTAGTTTTTCTCTAGTTTTCTTTTATATTTGTGTAATTTTTTTTATGTACCGAGACTAAGTTTTAAGTTTTATTATAATCGTAATGTGAAAACTTTAAATTTATGGGTTGTTAATTAATGGATGTTAGTGATGTTTTGTGGCAACGTTCACTTTTATTTCTAAATCTTATTATGATGTCCTTAAAAATTTGGGGCGTCACATAGCTAATCTTGTTGCTCGCAATGGAATTGATGGAATTGGTGGTGATGAAGACTCTGATTCTTGGAAGCGACCAAATCGACTTTGGAAAACAAGCCTAGGTCATTATCGTACATGGATTTCTTGGCAGAATCGGAGGGGACGCGGAGGCAGCGGTGACGAGTGGATGTTATATAGCGGCGGCGATGGTGGTGGTGGTTGGGAAATCTAGGGTTTCAGGGAGTCAATTTTTGGGCTTTCGGTCTCGTTTGCACTTGTTGTCTCATATATGTATGGAGAAGTTGGTAGAGAGAGAGAGAGAGAAATAAGATTTGATTTGGCAGAGTTAAATTTTTTTGTGATATAAGGGACGTGGAATTGAGGGACCTTAAATATCACAAAATAATATTATGAATCTCTTTCATTATTAAAAATGAGAGAGAGACCTTAAATTAATTTTCTCATTATTATATGGGTGTTATTAGCCATGCCTTAAATTTTAAATCTAAAGTTACATACCAAATAATATCCTTTTTGCATTGACACAATCGACATTGTTGGTGCAAACCAACCGATAAGGACCGGTCAACGATTTGAGTTTTGAGGGGTAAGAACACATATAACTTTTTATCAAAAAAAAATATTATAAAATTTTAGATTTTATTTATATCAACACAAAAAAATGAATAATATAATTATTAATCAAATATTTTTTATCAACATAATTGAGAATAAAAATATAATTTGATATAAGTAAAGTGTGATTTATAAAAGAAGAAGAAGAAGAAAAAAAAAGTATAAATGACATAAATAGAAAACAAAAATAGTAACAAATAAAATAATATAATTACTCTAAACAATATATAAATATAATAAATAATACATATAACAAATAAAATATATCAATATTTGACAAAATTCAATTTAGATACTATTTTTAAAATTTATAATATAAATAATTTAAAAGGTACGAACTACTAAATTTTGAAGGTGCAAAATATTTCAATTAAAAATTACCTTATTAATTACTAATATAATATACATAGTTCTTCAAAAATTTTGGAGGTGTACCCACCCACACTCCCTGGATCCATTCTTGCCAACTGGGATGATGACATTGTCAATACTTCTGTCCAAAATTGATTTGAACAATAAGCACTTCAAGTCATGTTAATAATGTTAATGTCGCTTTCTTGAAAATAATCACTCCGTTTGGTTTCATTTTCAGAAAATTTTACTTTTTTATTTTTTATATTTTTTATTTTTATTAATTTTTTTAATATTTTAAGTAATTTTTAATTTTTAGACACATCTAATATAAATACACGTAAAAAGTATAAAATTTGTGAAAAAAATCTTTAAAAAATTTACTAAATATAAAAAATATATAAAAAAAATAATAATTCAATATATTTTTATATTTTTGTGTATTTATAAATTTTTAAAAATATTTTATTGTTTAGATACATCTAAATAAGGTGAATCTAAAAAAAATAACAAAATAGTTTAAAATTTAAAAAATATTCACTAAAAAAAAGTACAAAATTTAATTTTAAAAAATACAAACCAAACACAATAAAAATATTTCTCTTCCCTTTCTTAAAGATAATCAGTGTGTTTGGTTTGAGTTTTTTGAATTAAGTTTTTTGAAAATTGAGTTTTTATTTTTCATTTTTTTTTTTTTTTGCGAATGTTTTTAAAAATTTTAAGCATTTTTTTTACTTTTTTAGATGCATCTTACTTAGATGTGTCTAAAAATTAAAATATTTGTGAAAAAATATTTTAAAAAATTAATAAATGCACAAAAATACAAAAATATACTGAATTTTAGTATCTTTTTTGTATTTTTTGGTATTTTAGTGAATCTTTTTTTAAAAAATTCACAAAAATATACTTTTTAAGTATATTTATGTTAGGTGTGTCTAAAAATTTTAAAAATTGCTCAAAATATTAAAAAAATTCAATAAAAACAAAAAAATATGAAAAATAAGAAAGTAAAATTTTTTTTAAAATGTTTTTGGGGGTTGTTTGGGAAGTGCTAGATTAGTATACTTTTTGACTTTTTACGAAAAAAATATGAAATATGAATTGGGTTTAAAGTAATATAGTAGAGAAATAATGTGACTTAAATAAGATAATTATAACTTAAATAAAATAATATATTAAAATATTATGTGTTATTTTAATATACGCTAAACAACCACTTAGAAAACTCAAACCAACCGGACAAAATTGAAATCAAGTAAAAGTAAAAAATTGAATTTCAAATTTACTTTTGAATTCTGGGTGTTGGAATGAATGAGATGGCTTGATTGTACGCACCTGATCGGAAAGATCGTGACCCTTGATAACACCTAATTAGCTAGGACTCAGTTTTGACAATTGAATCAAGTTTTGACCGTAAGGATCTTGTCATTGTGACCCTTGATCACAGCTAATTAGTTAAAACGATATCATTTTGGTTCTTTTTTTTCCATTTTTTTTCTAAAACAGAAAGGTTAAAGAAGAAAGAGAAGGGGGAACAAAGAGAAAGGAGAGGAAGAGAGAAGAAAAGAAAAGAAAAGAAAATAGGGGGAACAGATCTATATGTGTATACATAGATCTATGTATACACACAGAGTGACAGTGATGGTGATGGGCTGTGTATACACACAGATCTATGTGTGTACACACAGAGCGATGGTGATGGCGATGGGCGACAGTGATGAAAGGTTTGCGACGGTGACGGCGGCGCTGGTTTCTTCTATGTTCCTACTCTCTTCTTTCTCCTCTGTTCTTCTCTGTTCTTTTTTTCTCTTTTTCCTCCACTGTTCTTCTCCTTTGTTTTTTTTCTTTCTTCTTTCTATTTCTTCCTTCTCTCCTCTGAGTTATGCAACCTGCGAGTTATGGAAAGGAAGAAGAAAAGAAAAAAAAAAAAAATGTGCCAAAACGACGTCATTTTAGCACCTTGAGCCATTCGAGCCTTAATGAATTCGAGCTACCTAGCGAGATTGAATCAACTAGGGATTAAATTTGATCATTGGATTAGACTTAGTTAGACTTTGATGGTAAGGATCTTGGCTTGCACCAAATGAGTGTAACGAGTGGACACACCCGATCATAACCAATGCATCCATGACACCACAAACAGGCATGCAAATGATTGTGATGTGTGAATTACTCTAGCATTCTACCCGTAGTTCCTTATTAAAGCAAATATTTTACATGAATGCTTATTAACCCATTACTTTCTCTCATATTTTTTATGTGAAACTAGCCTTCAAGACCTAAAAGCTTTCTATAAAACAAAGAATGTTTTGAAAATTATCACACAAAAAAAAAAAAAAAAAGAAGAAGAAGAAAGAAAGAAAGAAAGAAAGAAAAATCTAACCTATTTTATTTTTGAAAATTTCCAACAAATATTACTTTTCATATATTGTACCTATTGCTAATAGCATATAATGGCGGTTAAATTATATTGATATTCCTTGATACTTTTTTGTTATATATAAATAAATAAAAATAACGTTATTGAGAGGGGAGATTTGCACCATTAGTACGGCCGAGCTACGGTAGCGCGGATCGTGACAGACCTCATGGCGCCGCGCTATTTCCTCTGCTAACACGGCCTGTGGATCTGTTTTGCACGGTCAAAGAGATCGGCCGACCAGGCATGAACTAAGCCTGACCGAGCTGTGACTGGTAGACATTTGGCAGAGCATGCAGTGGTGTGGCAACCGAGCTAAAAGTAGCCCGGGCTAGACTGAGGACGTGGCGAGGGCCGGCATGCCTCTAGCCGGTCTGCCGAGATAGATGGACTTCGTAAAACGAGGATGAAGGTAGAACGGGGAAGGCCGGCATGCCTCGCTGCCGGTCGGCCAGGATGGACCGATCAAGAACAGCTCGGCCATGAGAATCAGGTATTTGCCCAGGGGCAGGTCGGCTGTTCATAGCTCGGTTGTGTGCTTGTGGTGGCAATGCAATTCTCCACAAGGGATAGGCCGGTCGTGGTACTCCGGTTAAGTGTGCCACCTGGGCCAATGGCGTAAGGGAGAGGAAATCCGCTCCAGGCACGCGTCAATACCGTTTGGCAATTCTGCATGTACTGGTTGGAGGACTAAACCTTTACACGCGAAAGATGGTGGGAGGCGAGCACTGCCACCTATCCAGGGAAGGACAGCAGAGGTAGTGCGCGCACAATCCTGAGGCTGCATGGCCAGCCTAGAAATAGTGGAGGAAGATGAACGTTAGAGGTAAGTAACTTGAAGCAATTTGTGCCATCGGAAACATTCTCTCTCTCTACAGCCTTCTTCTTCCTCAAGTGATCTGACTTGATCGTCGGAGGGTCTATCCGGCAAACCACCGCCAGGCAGCTCACCGTTTCTGTGTTGCCAGGTTAGACACCGTCACAAGAAGCTTGGAGTTCAAGGAGTACGAAAAGCAGAGGATATTTTGCCCCCGTACAATTGGTGTCGTCTATGGGAAGTCTTGGATATTCAACCCTTGTTCTTCGAGCTTCTTCGACCATTTCCATGGCAAACAACGACGAAACTCCACTGTCCGTTGTCGATGGTGTCACTCTGGAGTCTGTCCAAATGAGAGATGACCCCCCGAATGTTCCAGCATGGCAGGCCTAGAAACTTCTTCGCGAGGTGCGCAAGACAAACGCGGGAGGAGTTCTGATCGATCGAAGAGTCCAGAGGGCCATCAACGGCGGGGGGAGTCCCGTGCGCAGCGCCTGGAGCATAAACTCAAGGACCAAGACGTCCTCATTCGCAAGATGGCGGCGGAGATGGAGATGTTGAAGCGCCAGATTAAGGGGAAGGGTGTTGCTAGAGAAGGTAACCTCAGTGAGCGCACCCCGTCCCCTCGTTCTGGCAGTTGCCGCTAGGAGAGAACTCAATCTCTCTCCATCACCAGGAACTATGGGGTTGGAGATTCCGACCAAAGAGAGGGTAGATCCCTCACTCGCGACAGCACTTACTGCCCTTCACGCCCGTTGTCGACGTCGAGATACTCTTTCTCCTCCCGTTCCAGAGACCTAAGGGATGTGTTGGAGGAAAGGGCTCACCGCTGCGAGGCTCAGAGAGTGCCGGCATTGCAGAGGTTGAGCGCTCCAGTTCGTTGTAGCAAAAAAGTGACGATGCCAGCTCCCAAAGTGGTGGCCCCTACGCTGGTGGACAAGGAGTTGGCGAGACGTACAGCCACGCCGTTGTCTCCAGCGATTGAGAATACACCACTCCCTACCGGATGCCACCAGCCAAAGTTCACTTTGTACGACGGCAAGACGGATCCGTACATGCACATGAGTCATTACCGGCAAGTAATGGCCGGCCACCGGCGCAATGACGTTCTGATGTGCCTCATGTTCCCAGCAAGCTTGGGAGAACTGGGCTTGAACTGGTTCGGAAGGCTCCCAGAGGGGAGTATCGAGGGGTGGCAACAACTAGCGGAAGCCTTCGTCACCAGATTCAAAACCAACACTCAAACACCGAAGGAGGTCGACTATCTCCTGGGCATCAAGATAGAGTCTGGATGTTCGTTGAAGGCATACAATACGAAGTACTGGGAAACTTACAACGAGATCCTCGACTGTCCTACCAATCTAGCGATCACTCAGTACAAGCGGGGTCTCCCAGTCGGACATAGGTTGCGAGACTCGCTGACGATGCACCAGCCTACAACCATGGAATCCTTGATGCAGCTGATCAATGAACACATCCGTGTGGAGGAGGATGCCGCCTCTGCGACCGAAAAGGCTAATCCGATCGCGGCGGACAGAAAGGTGGTAGGGAAAGTTCACCCGATCGGGCAGGAGGATAACCGCCCAAATGACCGGTCAAAAGATCAACGCCGTGGCCCAAACCGCGATGATCGAAACAAGGGTCGCAGAAACGACCCAGTTGACGCTCCCCATGACGCAGCAGAAGATGCCAAAAGAAAATTGAAGGCGCAAACTGGAATCACCACGGTCTTCAAAATCCCTATCTACCACATTCTGAGCGAGATCCAAGGTGAGCCCTTTGTCCGCTGGCCAGCCAAGTTGGGGAGTGAGCAGAGAGGCTTCAATTCAAAATATTGTTGCACCTTCCATGAGGAACGGGGGCACCGAACAGAGGACTGCTTGCCGCTCAAACAACACTTGGAGGAATTAGTGGCGGCTAGGCACCTTGACCAATACATAGATGGGGGTATGAAGGCCGCACCATCAGGACAGACCGAACCAAACGGATTAGCAGCCATGGACGTGGCGCCGCAATATGTAATCAACGTCATCCACGACATCATTGAACCAGCCAGGGTCTGCGAGTTGAGAGGAATGATCAAGAAGGCCAAGTACATGAGGGAAGTGCTCTCCGTTCGGCTCGCTGTGAAGAGGGGGAAGACCGAGGAGAAAGACGTCCTTACCTTTTCGAGCAAGGATTTGGAAAGGATCCAGATGCCCCAAAATGATGCCCTAGTGGTAACGCTTCGCATCAAAGACTTTGACATCAAGAAAATCTTGATCGACCAGGGGAGTTCGGTCGAAATTATGTATTACGACGCCTTCAAGCAGATGAAGCTGGAGGACAAGGACTTGGCCCCAGCGACATCTCCTTTGGTTGGATTCAACTCACAGCCAAAGTGGTCGGTGGGGAAGATCATATTGCCGTTCAAAGCGGGTTCGATCGTGAAGCAAGTGGAATTCTGGGTGCTCAAGGTCCTATCCACCTACAACTTAATTTTGGACAGGGGCTGGTTGCACGCCATGCAAGCAGTAGCGTCGACTTACCATCAGGTTTTGCGCTTTCCGGTGCCAACCGAAAAAATAGAGGAAGTTTGGGGAGACCAGGTCATGGCAAAACAATGCTTCGTTGTGGTAAATGACAGCCGAGCAGCCAAGGGGTTTGTCCAGATGATTGAGGGACCCGAGGGAAAGGAAGTCCTTGAAGATGTAAGAAGAAAGGCCGAGGAAAAATCAATCGAGGATTTGATGGAAGTGCGCATCGACGAGAACGACCCAACCAAGTTCTTCCTCTTGGGATCATCTTTGTCTAGCGCCGAGCGGTTAGATTATGTCAACTTCTTGACTTCCAATTTGGAGGCTTTTGCGTGGACACCTTACAATATGCCTGACGTTGACCCGAGCTTCATTTGCCATCAATTGAATGTCTTTCCCAATACGCGGCCAGTCATCCAAAGGATTCGCCGCTCAGCCTTGCACCATGCCAAGGTAATGGCAAAAGAAGTGAAGAACTTGTTGGAAACTGGGGCCATAGAAGAGGTGCAGTACCCTCGATGGATATCCAACACGGTGGTGGTTCCGAAGAAGAATGGAAAGTGGCGGGTCTGCGTTGACTACAAGACGGTCAACCGTGCTTGCCCAAAGGATAGCTTTCCCCTCCCTCGGATTGACCAGCTAGTGGCCTTAACCGCTGGCCATCAAAGGTTTAGCTTCCTGGATACGTATCGCGGCTACCACCAAATAGCCATGTATAAACTGGACCGAGAGATCACATCATTCACTACTCCTAGAGGCTTGTATTGCTATAAAGTCATGCCGTTCGGACTGAAAAACGCCGGAGCAACCTTTCAACGAATGGTGACAAAGATGTTCACCCCACTGCTGGGTCGCACCATGGAGGCTTACATCGATGATATAGTAGTAAAGAGTAAGGAGAAGTCTCAACACCTCGCCGACCTAGCAGAGATGTTTGCTATACTTAAATGCCACAAGCTTCGTTTGAATGCCTCCAAATGCGCCTTCGAAGTCGGCACCGGGAAGTTTCTGGGTTTTCTGGTCACAAACCGAGGGATTGAAGCCGACCCATCACAGATCAAGGCTATACTAGAGTTGGAGCGCCCAAACTCCACGAAGGACGTGCAACATCTTGCCGGGATGGCAGCCACGTTGAACAGATTTATCAGCCGGTCTTCAGATCGTTGCAGGCCCTTCTTCAAAACTTTGAAGACTAAGTTCTTCTGGGATGACGAATGTGACCGTGCACTGGCGGATTTAAAAGTGTACCTCTCCTCAGCCCCCATTTTAGTCACACCTCAGCTGGGCGAAAAAGTTGTATCTCTACTTGGCAGTCTCTCAACATGCGGTGAACGCCGTCCTAGTCCGCGTTGAAGGCATCCAGCACTTGCCCATTTTTTATGTAAGCAAGACTCTGCTCCCAGCCGAGACGAGATATCTTCCGCTGGAAAAATTAGCACTGGCCCTGATGATAGCGTCGAGAAAGCTGGTACACTATTTTCATGCCCATACAATAGTTGTGCTAACCGAGTTTCCACTCAAGGTGCTTTTTGAAAAGATAGACTTCACCGGGAGAATTTTGAAATGGGCCGTGGAATTAGGACAGTACGACATCAAGTTCCGTCCGTGCACCGCAATCAAGGCTCAAGCTCTTGCAGACTTGTGGCGAAGTTCGCCCCTGGAACGCATCCAGTTTGCCCTGTTGATTTGGCTGGTGCGGATTTGGCACAGCCCATGGATCAGGCAATGGAGACGAGTGTTGGCTCACAAGTGGAAGAAGGGCAAAGAGCGACCGAATTAGCGAAACCGGGTAACTTATTGGAAGACAGACTCTACCAAGGCAAGGAAAGAGACCAGAATAAGCTGATCAGAGACTTGGAATTGAGAAGCTCCCAAAACCCCTCTGACTGCTGGAAGCTGTTCATTGGCGAGATGTGGCAGCTCTTTGTCAATGGGGCATCCAACAGGCATGGAGCCGGGTTGGTATCGTACTGACTTCACCGGACAGGCTGATCATCAAGCAAGCAATTACGCTCAACTTCCCAGCATCCAACAACGAGGCGGAGTATGAAGCCCTCCTTGCCGGATTAAGAAGCGCATTGAGAATGAACGCGTCAGCCCTTATGGTGTTCAGCGATTCCAAGCTGGTGGTCAATCAGGTCTCAGGAGAGTATGAGGCAAGAGATGAAAGAATGGCCAAATATCAGGCACTGGTGCGCGCAGAGATCAAGAAGTTCGACGCCATAAGAATGGAACAAATCAACCGCGAAGAAAACAACACGGCTGATGAATTGGCCGGACTTGCTTCTGCTCAGACAGCTTTTCCTAACCCCTTGATGATAGAATTTTACCTCGGCCAAGTATTGAGGAACTAAAAGTGACCGAGGTACTCTGCACCGACTTGGGTCCTTCCTGGATGGATCCCATCATCGCCTTCCTGAAAGATAGAGTTCTACCGGAAAAAAAGAAGGCGGCCAACAAGATCCAGGCCAAGTCAGAGCAGTTTTGGCTCTCCCCGTCCGGAACCTTGTACAAGAAGTCTTTTACCGGGCCGTATCTGAAGTGTGTCCACCCCGCAAGGTGGAAGCTTTTCTCTATGAGATCCATGAAGGCATCTGCAGCAGTCATACTGGGGGAAGATCTTTGGCTTACCGAGCAATTTCCCAGGGTTATTGGTGGTCGTGCATGCAGGCAGATGTGCAGAAATATGTTCGCAAGTGTGAAAAGTGTCAGAAGTTTGCTCACCAGATCCACCAGCCAGCTAGAGATTTGTTTCCCCTTACAAGTCCTTGGTCGTTCACGCTTTGGGAGTTGGATATTGTTGGACCACTACCAGCAGCGCCGGGCAATCGCAAATTCTTTATCGCTGCCACCGACTACTTCACCAAGTGGGTTGAGGCGGAGCCACTGGCGACCATAAAGGAAAAAGATATGAAGAAGTTTGTCTGGCAAAATGTTATCACTCACTTCGGCATACCAAAGGCCCTCATATCGGATAACGGCACTCAATTCGATGGGAAACTCTTTCGCAGATTTTGCGAAGAGCTGAAGATCGAATTCTACAATTCAACGCCGGCCTATCCTCAGTCAAATGGTCAAGCAGAGGCCTCAAACAAGACCACCCTGGACGGGCTGAAGAAGCGGCTTGAGAAGGCCAAGGGGAAGTGGGCTGAAGAACTCCCTAATGTACTCTAGGCGTACAGCACTACGCCAAGACGGTCGACCAGAGAGACTCCGTTTGCCTTGGCCTATGGCATGGAAGCCGTTATCCCGTTAGAAATTGGCATGCCAACCATCCGATCTGAAAGCTTCCAGCCAGATTTGAACAATGAAGCCGTGGCATTAGAGCTAGACCTTGCTGAGGAAAGGAGGGAGCGGGCACTAATCCACATAGCGGCCTATCAACAAGAACTCTCTAGGAAATACAACAAGGCTGTACACCCCAGGATGTTCAAGATCGAGGACTGGGTCTTAAGGAATGTGCTGGGCAACACGATGATCCCTGGAGAAGGAAAGCTCGGTGCAAATTGGGAAGGGCCATACAAGGTGACTGGCCTCGCTGGAAAAGGGACATACCATCTAGAAGATGTAGATGGCAAAGCTGTCCCCAGACCATGGAATGCAGCCAACCTTAAGGTCTTTTACTTTTAAGATGTAATTACTTTTATTGCTTAGCTTTCTAGGCCTTTAGCCTTTTTGACATTTGATGTAAGGATAGCCTTGCTTTTTGTAATGAAAAATAGCCCTCTTGTTGTTTTGTGTTACATCTTTCTGTACGATGACACCGCCAGGTGTAGACACCCCATTTTTGACCGTCCTTAAGACTTGGACGTCACCGTTTGAACACTCGGTGATTATCCATGTTTGTGTTTGTTGGGAGTTCCCGGAGTCCTCGGCTACGCGCCCTACCTTAGGACCTCCGAACTTAACCGTTTTGTGTCTGGTTTTGCACCAAACACTTGTGCTTTGCCTTTGAGGGGCAGGGAATGCCTTCTGAGACATCCCCACACACCACCGGCAGTGGCTAGAGGCCACCGGCTGGTGATTGTTGCCATCGGCACTACATTGTGCCGGTCGGCACTATTTTGTGCCGGTCGGCACTCCTTTTGGCAAAATTACCATTTTGCCCTGCCGATCACTTTACAGCTGTTTTTGGAGATATTTTTAGACAGCTTTGTACCATTTTCTTCCCCTCCATACACGTGTATGGAGGGATGAACCCCTTGTTTGCTTGGTTGCTAAGCTTACAAGATTGCCTCCTCTATAAGAGGAGGCCTTGTCTTCTTGGCTTAGGGGTTAGCCATTTTGAGGGACTAAAAACCAGAGCTCACATACCTCTCTCTCTATATTTTCCATCTCTCTCATCCTTGTGTGTGTGTGTTCTAAGCCTAAAAGGTGTGTTTTACCATACTTTTGCACCATTACACCTTAGCTCGAGATTGAGAGACTTAGAGGGTTGTTTGTTGAAGTTTTGGACTGATTTTGATCACTAGAGAGTGGCTGCTCCACCTGTTCTTCAAAGGATCTTCAAGGGTGAGCTTGTTACTTTAGTTTCCCCATTCTTGCACTAGCTTTCTACCCCTCTTGCTTTGTGTTTTTGGATTTGTGTTTAACATAAAAAAGGCTTATATTTTCATGCTCTTGAACATTCATTAAGATTGATTTGTGGTTTGGGTAGAGTCTCACCCTCTTAGGCCTTGTTTTGGCCATTTTAGTGTCTTTTCTTGAAGCTTTGCTTACTTGGTGTTTTTGGTCTTCTCACCACTGAAAACCAGCGGGTTTTCAGTGGTGAGGAAGGTACTTCCAAGTCTCAAATAAGGGAGGGACACCCCCTCTCCCCCTTGTCCTTTGCTTGCCTTTGTATTTGGCCTAAAGAGTAGCATGTATGCATACTTGCATTTAGCTTCATTTCAGAATTTTTTTGAGTGTTTTGGAGCATGTTTAACCTCTGTTTTTGGTCGGATTTGTAGCCCTTAGTACGTATCTTATACTTGCTTTGAAATGCTCTATTATGCTAGGAAGAATGCCTTGCATTTAGGTCATGTTCTTTGCATGTATTAGCCCCACTTCATGAAGATGCTAGTATTATTTTGCCACATTTAAGGGCTGTGGGCCACTGTTTTTATCATGTTTGATGTGCTTGACATGGTTGTTTTGCATGATGGCTTGTAAGCCTTGGGTAGGTGATCTATGTGCATGCATTGGATAGCCTATTTAGATGATTTGGAGTCATTTAACATGCTATTTCAGTCCCTATACCATGCTCATATGTCTCCATTTATCACCTCTTCCATGTCTTGAAGTGTTGGTCTCTTATGCTTTAAAGAGGGCATTGTGCATGCTTGTATGTTTAATGCATTTTTGGGGCTGCCATATCAAGGTTTTTGGGTTTATTTTTGCATAATGGAACTCTGTTTTTGCTCAAATAATTCATGCCATGATTGGTCTTGGTAGTGGTGGAAGGGTGCTCCCCTTTTGTGCCTTAATCTTAGGCCATTTGACTTGTATGCTTGCACAAGTATTGGTCACCACTTTGGGCATGTTTCGCCACTGTTTTGGGTTGGTTTGAGGGCTGCCCCATTGTGGTTAATTCCACTTTTGCATGCTTGCATCATGTTTGTTGCATGCTTGAGTAATGAGATCTTGTCACATGCTAACTCTATTGCATAAATGGTCTATGTTTGTATTACACTTTGCACCTTGCATGCTTAGTATTGCACACTTGCCATAGTATGTTGCATTGCATTTGGTATGCCTTGTATTTCACCTCATATTGCATCATTTAAGCCATGTTGCATACATGCATTCCATGTCTTGGTTTGGGGTGTCAAACCAAGTGTAAGGGTTAAGAGGGGTTCACACTTCAAGTGGTGCAACTCGTCTCAATTCTTGGTCACCAAGACCTTTGACTAACACATGATAAGGCCTTGGATTTCATTTGTTTGTTTGCATGCATTACCATTAAAATGCAACCTTGGTTCCTTAGGCCATCATGTATCAACATGCATAATTGATGGCCCAAGAACCAAGGGTCATGCTTCCTTGAGTTCCCAAACATGATAGGAGGCAATGGCCGTGCATACATATGCCTAAAAACCCATGCCATGCATTGCTGGTCTGCTGCTGCTGTCAAACTGTCCCCTGCAGGAACTTTCTGCCAACCGGCAGTATAATGTGCCGACCGGCACTATATTTTCAGCCGATAGCCTCCAGAGCAGCCGGTGGTAAATTTAAGCGGCCGGTGGTCATTTCCTCTAGCCGGTGGTGCACTACAGTTCATTTGGAAGGCATTCTGGGACTCAGGTAATTTTTGGAGAGACAGGGCAGTAAAAACAGAGGCAGCAGTGCTATGGCGCGGGTTTTCCGAGCAAGTCGGATTCGAGCATGCATCGTTCGCGCATCCCGAGGCGGGGCTGCGACCTTTACTATTCTGCATTTAATTTATTAAGTAATTAGAATTTTGTAATAATTAAATTCATTTATTATTCGGACTGTATATTCTTTTGGTCCCTCCGTGTGAGGGCAAATTTGTAATAAGTGTGCGTGGGTGTATATGTCTTCCAACCCCCACTTCTTTCTTCCCTTTCATTTACCTGCTTATGATGGTAGATTAGGGCACGTTTATATTAGCATACCTTATGCAATGCATGCGTGCATCCATGCATTTGTCTGAACATGCACCGGGCTCGGTACATCATACAAACTGCATCGTACTTTCAATTCCAAATTGAATACGTGCATCAAATAAAGTGCATTTCACATGTCATCTTTAGGGTTAGCCGAGCCTACTCTAGATTGCATCTATGCCTGTGTTGCATTAGCCACTTAACATGAACTAGGACATGCATGCTTGCTAACTAGTTTATTGTTTTGGCACGGAGTACAATGTAAGTATTTTACGCTTTAGCATACCACATGCGTGTGAATGTTGCCATGACAGTATGCTTACCATGCGGCTAAGTGCTTATGTGAGATAAACTGTTTGAATGCCTGTGGATGGAGGTTGGATTGCCTGAGTTGGGAAAACTCGTTGAAATCCGTATTTTAGCCTACTTGCGAGTAGCAAATTCCAAAGCATTTTCAAAACGAACGGATATGCAATGTTTATTTCCAAATTAAGCAATCTAGTCTATACTTGTTTGCTGCGCGCATAACATAGTAATGCTAGACTAATAATTGGAATAAGAACATGTAATGTTTTCAAAAACGGATATCACGGTTAGTAGAGGCCGGCTTCGGACCGGGCGAAAGGGGTGCTCATAGCTGACCTTCCCCGATCGTACCCGAGCTCCCGAGCTAAGACCACTTTGGTGATGACGGACACGTGGCCTTCGGCACCGAGTCAGGGTTTCCTAAATTTCCCATTTTTAAAATATTTAGGTGGCGACTCTGTAATCTGGCAAAGCAGTCCATGTTTGGCACTACTTTTTCAAAATCTGTTTTTCTTCAAAACGATTTGCCAGAGTTGGACTCTTTGGTTCAGATCTAGAACCGCGACAAAACAAAAAGGAGAGTCCGAACTGTAGCGCGAGGTCCCTCGCGAACGTGTTACACCAGGATATTGGGCCACTCTGGATACCAGGAGCAACCAATGTAGACAAAGACCGCGCAAACAGTTGGTGAACTGTCCAATGAAATATTGGTGTTTTGGCCAATCCACATGCCGAGCTGATTTTGCTCGGCCAGATTAAAATGTTGGTGTTTTGTCCAACTGACGAGGGCTGAGCTGACTTTGCTCGAAGAAGGAAATGTTGGCGTTTTATCCAACTCAAACGGCCAAGCTGATTTTGCTCGGCCACGACGGAATATTGGTGTTTTGTCCAATATCCAGACCGAGCTGGTTTTGCTCGGCCAAAATAAAAGTTGGCGAGTTATCCAACTTCTTTTACGGCAGAGCTGATTTTTTCCCGCCCAACTACAGGACTTGAAGTGTTATCAACGCCAGAACGGCAGTGGTAATTTTTGCTCGGCCGAATGGAAAATTTTGGGTTCTTTCCAAAAATCAAAGAACCGAGCTGCCAGTTGTGATTCGCCAACATTTTAGTTGAAGAAATTCTGATTTTAGCTTGGCATGATTGCGCGGCGTAGCCGATCTACCAGTTATGATGCATTAAAGTTTGAATCAAGAAATTTTTGCACGTGCAAACCGAACAGGAATAGAAGATATACGAGCAAAAAGTTAAAGTTTCATTGATTAGGAAAGTTGCAGCACAAAGAGAGGGCCTAGCCCGGTTACATTCAAAAGCAACGGAAAGAAAAGAAACAAAAACAAAGCATAAAATGGAAGGGGGCACATTAATCCAATTCTAGGTCAACCGTCTGCTCGATAACTCCGACGGTCTGCTCGGCAACCTCCGCATTGTGCTCAGGCAAGCCCTCGTCCGCCTCATCGTCGGCGCCCTCCACCGCGACGACCTCCCGATCAGTAACTTGATCTTCGGCATCTTGAGATGCTTCAGGAAACGTTTGCTCGGTTTGCTGCGCGGCGGCGGCCTCTTCCTCGACTTCCTTTTTGGCCTCCTCTATGAGCCTTTTTTGCGCGGCACTCGCGTAGGCCTACATGTAGACCGGGATATAGGCTGCAGGGGGATTCAAGAACATATCAGTGTCTTGACCAAGGCCAACTTTTTCCACGGCAGCTTTCCAACCGCACTGGAAAAAGATGTCCTTGGTCGCTTGAACTTGCCACTCATAAGTCTTCTCACCCTGAGCATATCCCCGGTCCTCGGCATCATCCATAGCCTTGTCCTTCTCTTCCTTGTGGGCATCGCGCAGTTTGCGCAACTCAGCGAGGTACCGAGCTTTCGTCGACTTCACGGCCCGTTGTTTGTCCGCTTCAGCTCGGTCGACCTTCTGGCTTAGGTTATCTCGCTCCGCCACAACCGCCTCCTGAGCGGTTTTGAGCTTCGCTATCTCGGCCGCTTGGGCCTTGTTCTCAGCGATGGCATCGCGCAGACTCTGCCGCACGGCGATCATGCGCTCTTGGGCGAGGTAGTTCTTTTGTGTGGCCTGCAAACAAATGAAAGATTTTGAGTATTCAAAGAGCCGAGCAAAAATCGAGCAATAACTTGGAAAGAAAAGTGATAACTTACTGGCACTATGGATTTCGCCGTCGAGCGAAGGACCTTCAGGTCGGAGAGCTCGTCATGTTTTCTCATGTCGGCGGGCAAGATCAACCCCTTGGTCATGTTAAAACCAAGTGAGTAGTCTTTGTCCGCGTAGACGAAGTTTGCAACGAAAACAGCACGGCCCCTGTATTTGATCTCGGGCGCCCAGACTGGGGGGAGGCTGGGCTCTTGGATGGCCCGGTTGGTTGCTCAGTCTTGTCCCCTAGTTCGGTGGAGGCGTGCTCGGTCGAGTCTTCATCAACCAAATGTTGCTTTGATTGGTCCTTCCTCTGCCTCTTCCTTGACCGGCTAGCTGCCTGCTCGCTGGCCAACGCTAGCACGGCCCCTTTTTCTGCTGCAACCAGGGTGGAGGAAGTGCCACCAGAGGCCTCCGGTGGTTGGGAGTCGCCCGGCTCACCAGTGATCATGGATTTGATAGCTCAAATTTTAGCCATTTCATGCTCGGCTGTTAGTGGGACTAGTTTGATCGGCGGAAGATTGGGGTTAGGCTCTGGGGAAGGAGTGCGAAGAAAGTCAGTGACCCGGCTTATGCGCGGCGCTCTGTAGTTGTAGGTCGGTTCGAAGCCGAGCAGCTTTAGTGATTCTCTTTCTACTTCTGGGTGACGCAGCAGAACTTGGATTGCCTCTTGATTTGCGCGGTAGTAGTTCGCTGCTAAGGTCTGGTAATCTGCAAAAAGAAGACAAGTGTTAGACCGGCATCGAAATAAACAAATGCAGAAAGAAGATAGTGCGGTTAGCCGAGCTACTCACCAGCACTGCCAAAATCCTTCCTAATGTACCAGCCCGGTATGGGCGCCTTGGTGTCCTCGTAATTACCAGACACCCACAGGAAGTCATCATCGTTGGTCTCTTTGTCCGGGTTGCCCTCGATGAGTTTTGCTCGGCCCTTCTTTACTTTTAGGTACTAGCAAAACCCATCTTTATTTTTGCTAAGGCTGTACTGATGAAAAATTTCAGCAAGACCGAGATTGAGACCGAGCCTCCGGTTTAGCTCGGCAACCCCGTTTATTATTTTGTACGTGTTGTTGGAGACTTGGGTCGGGCAAAGCCTTGTCTGCCTCAAAAATTCGCAGATCAAGGGTTGGACCGGGAAGCGAAGTCCTCCCTCGACTATAGACACGACCGTGAAGGGGCACCAGTCTAGGTCGCCCCAAGGGGTATCTCCCTTCTTGGCGAGCTCTAAGATGACGTCGTCTGGGATGTTGTACTCCCTACGAAACTCAGCTAATGCACCGGGCGAGCTCACCATGAATCGGTACTTCCCCATCTATCTCGCTTTTATTTGGTGACTTAATTTGTATCTCGGTCAAAAATGTGGTATATTTGCTCGGACTTTGAGCTCCACCAGTGATGGTTCTGGACTGGCCTGATCGGTCCTAGTTTGTTCTGCATTGTTAAAAAAATAAGCCCAAGGGTTAGCACGGCATAAATTGCACGGCTCATGTTGGAACTCTTAGCTCGGGGGAAGTTTTTGGGTGTTTGGTCGGTCTAACCCTATCTCGGCTCGACGGCATAGCTGATTTAGCCTTCCTGATTCGGTTCTGATTCTATTTTCGGCTCAGTCAAGGCAAGTTTTAGCTCGGTTCAGTCTTATTTACCGATCTAATTGAGTATTCAACTCAGTTGCGGCCTCGGCGAGAAGCCACAAACCAGTTTTTACTCGGCTGAAGCTCTATCTACGGATCTAAATGAGCATTTTGCTCGGTTCTACCCATATTCAAATTGTTCATCCTAAATTCAAGGCCCATTCATTCAAGCTGAGGGGAAGTAGGGGCTCGAAGGCCCCATTCATTCCTACAGTTCCCGTTTTTCTAGGACATGCCACTATTGGTCTAAAGAGGAGAGGGACCGTTGTGATTCTGACGTCCCCAAGCAAAAACACAAAGAACAGTAAAATAAAAAAATATATAATGAATAAAGAACTCGAAGAACTCGAGTATGAAAATGCAGTGGAAGAGTAGAAGAGCTCACCAAAGCTAGAAGGCTAGTAAGGTTCGACTCCACGAGCTTGATGGCAGCTTCAGAAGGAATGGGAATGGTGAGTGAAGCAAGAGGCAGCAGCAGCGATGGAGAAAAGAAACTGGAAGGTTTGAGAACTAGGGCTTGGAAGAGGAAATGAACAGTAAGGGTTGACCCTTCATTCGTGCGTAAATATGGGGAAAAAACCCAAACGGCTGCGCCGTTTGAATTCTACGCATGGGAGACAGCTGGGGTTGTACGGTCCAATGGCGTGATGCCACGTGGCACTGAGAGCGCGGCTGTCAGTACGGCTGTACGACCCTTGACAAGATTACTGAGGCGATGGCCGACCAAATGGGATAGCTCGGCAACGGATTGGGTGTCAATCCCGCTCAGCCTGTACTGGTGCAACTCAGTGGCCATTTAGCTTGGTCATGGTGGTAACCCCAATCACGATTAGCTCAGATGGGGTTAAGGGGCAATTAAGAGGGGAGATTTGCACCGTTAGTACAGCCGAGCTAGGGTAGCACGGATCATAACAAACCTCATGGCGCCGCGCTATTTCCTCTGCTAACACGGCCTGTGGATCTGTTTTGCACGGTCAAAGAGATCGACCGACCAGGCATGAACTAAAGCCTGACTGAGCTGTGACTGGGTAGACATTTGGTAGAGTACGCAGTGGTGTGGCAACCGAGCTAAAAGTAGCCCGGGCTAGACTAAGGACGCGGCGAGGGCCGGCATGCCTCTAGCCGGTCTGCCGAGATAGATGGACTTCGTATAACCGAGGATGAAGGTAGAACAGGGGACGCCGGCATGCTCCGCAGCCGGTCGGCCAGGATGGACCGATCAAGAATAGCTCGGCCATGAGAATCGGGTATTTGCCCAGGAGCAAGTCGGCTGTTCATAGCTCGGTTGTGTGCTTGTGGTGGCAATGCAATTCTCCACAAGGGATAGGCCGATCGTGGTACTCCGGTTAAGTGTGCCACCTAGCCCAATGGCGTAAGGGAGAGGAAATCCGCTCCAGGCACACGTCAATACCGTTTGGCAGTTCTGCATGTACTGGTTGGAGGACTAAACCTTTACACGCGGAAGATGGTGAGAGGCGAGCACTGCCACCTGTCCAGGAAATGACAGCAGAGGTAGCGCGCACAATCCTGAGGCTGCATGGCTAGCCTAGAAATAGTGGAGGAAGATGAACGTTAGAGGTAAGTAACTTGAAGCAATTTGTGCCATCGGAAACACTCTCTCTCTACAGCCTTCTTCTTGCTCAAGTGATCTGACTTGATCGTCGGAGGGTCTATCCGGCAAACCATCGCCGGGCAGCTCACCGTTTCTGTGTTGCCAGGTTAGACGCCGTCACGAGAAGCTTGGAGTTCAAGGAGTACGGAAAGTAGAGGATATTTCGCCCCCGTACAGTTATCATATCTTCTACATTAACATATATACATATATATATATATATTTTTTAATTTATTGTTATGTATTCACACCACTTAAATTAATTTTGATCTATTTAATATTATTAAAAATATATCAATACAATTATATTAAAATTATAAAATTTATTTTATATATATATATATATATTTTTAAAAGTTCAAGGAAGTGTTATTTATTCTATCAATAAATAACTTCTAGAATAAAAATTTTAGTCATTCTTCTGATAAACGTGTTTGAATGGGCTAGTGAACTCGCTTTTCAGCTCATCTAATGAGAGCGAAAAGTAAAGGGTGTGTTTGGTAACGTTTATGTTTTCAGTTTATATTTATAAAAGTTTTATAAATTGATTTTTGTTTATTTTTTATTTATTTTTAAAAAAACATAAATTACAAATGCGTTTGGTAATTGACAAAATGTTTAAAAATATAAATAAGAGTGAGGAATGACAAGTGGCGGCAAGTGGCGGCGGAAGACGGTGGTGGAAAGTGGTAACGGTGGGTGGTAGGTAGCTGGTGGTGGCGGATGGTGGCAGGTGGGTGGTGGTGGTGGTGGTGGGTGAGTGGGTGATGGTGGCAGGTGGTGGTGGTAACGAGTAGGTGGTGGTGGCGGGTGGTAGCGGCGGATGGCGGGTGGTGGGTGGTGGCGGGTGGTGATGGTGGTAGATGGGTGAGTAGATGGGTGGGTGACGGTGGCGGTGGTGGGTGGTAGCAAGTGGGTAGTGGCGACGGTGGTGGTGGCGGGTGATAGGTGGTGGTGGTGGTGGCAGGTGGGTGGCGGATGGCGGGTGGTAGTGGGTGGTAGCGAGTAGGTGGTGGTGGTGGTAGCGGCGGCGGGTAGTGGGTGGTAGTGGCAGGTGGGTGGCGGATGGCGGTGATGGGTGGTGGTGGCGGGTGGTTGGTGGTGGATGGTAGTGGCAGGTGGGTAGTGAGTGGTGGTGGTGGTGGTGGGCGGTGGATGGTAGTAGCGGGTGGTGGGTGGTGGGAGGTGGATGGCAGGTGGGTGGTGGTGGTGGTGGTAATGGCGAGGGGTGAGTGGTGGTGGCGAGTGGATGGCAAGTGGGTGGTGGCTGGTGGATGGGTGGGCGGTGGTGGCGGGTGGTGGCAAGTGGGTGGTGAGTGGTGGTGGCGGATGGGTGGCGGGTGGTGGTGGCGGAAGACGGTGGTGGAAAATGGTGGCGGATGGTGGATAGTGTTGGGTGGCAAAAAAAAAAAAAAAAATTTAAAAAACTCAAAATGGAAACACATTTTTATATTTTTAATTTTTGACCAAATTTATAAACTGAGACCACTGATTTATAAATCAAAAATTTTATCAAATAAGCTTTTATTTAAATTTTTAAAATTTTTGTAAATATAAATAGAAAACTGAAAACGTAAGTATTACAAACGGTAGCAAGAAAACATAAATTAGTCAAATGTAGTCAATGTGCCGTGAACACAAACGATGTGAGGCCAACGTAGTAAACGTCGTGTAATAAGAATATGAATTTTCTCCATTAAATAGACATGCGGGGGCAAATGTCACATTTATCTATTTTTATTTTAAATTTAAAAATAGTTGAAAGAATGTTTTTAACTTTAATTTTTTTAAGAAAATATAATAAATTTCACAATTTTAATATAATTATATTAAATATCATCGAGATTTTAATTCATATAACACTTACCTCTTTTTCATCTCTTTTACACGAAAATATATATTGTACATTATTTATTTTTGTATTTCCACTCTATTTGTATTACTTTCAGTCTATTTAATCATATTAAAAAAAAAGTGAGTGCATTTATGTTAAAATTATTATTATTTTTAAATCTCCAAAAAGACAAAATAAATTATTAAATGAAAAAAACTTAAATACACATCATTACTCTTTAATTTGTGATGTGAACCCAAAGAAGGTCAAAATAAGGACTTTGAGACTTCGTTTGGGAACATGTTAATTTAGTAATTTTTTAATTATTTAGTTAAAATATGAACTAAAAAATTAGTATATTTAGGATGATTTTTTAACTTTTTATCAAAAGATATGTAAAAAATAAAGAGAAAAAAAAAATTTTGACTTTTTAATATGAATTATTAATTTTTTAATTAATTTAATAACTTTTTAATTTTTTAATTAAAAAAGAACATTTCCAAACGAGGCCTCACTCTAAGGGCTAGTTTGGCATGACTTAAATAAGTCAAAAAGTCAAAAAGTCACTATCTTATTTAAGTCACATCATCTTATTTAAATCACATCACCTCTCTAATACATCACATCAAACCCAACCCAAACCCAACCCAAACCCACCAATAAATCAAAAAATATACTTTTTTAGGACATCCCAAACCAACCCTAAATGTGGAGGAATTTTGGCTGCCAGCGTGTCCAGCAGCCTATGTTGAAGTGGGAAGTGTTGCCAAAAGTAGTGGTTGACTTGAAAGTCTTTCCATATAAATTAATAAATTACATATATATATATATAGTAATTTACATGAATTATTCTTGAGTGTTTTTATTTTTTGTGTTTTTCTTATTTTTAGTGAATTTTTTTAAAAAAAATGTTAAGCAAAATTTTTTTAAATTTTACTTAATTTAAATGAATTTAAAAAGTAAAATATTTGTGAAAAAAATCTGTAAATATAAAAAAATACAAAAAGTTAATACACTTTTATATATTTTTATTTCTTCACAAACATTTTAATTTTAGATGCATCTAAAAAATAAAAAAATTACTTAAAATATTTTTAAAAAATAACTAAAAATAAATAATAAAAAAACTCAAAACCATACAAATAATTTTTTATAATTTGACTAACATTTTCTTCCCCTAAAGCTCATGATAAACCATGTAACATTTTTTAATTAAGAAGGGAAAAGGGGAAAAAACAAGGAGAAAGAAAGAGAGCATCCACCAAACAACTACACACTATACCATATTTTCAACCATTTGTTTCAAGGGAAACTATCAACAGCATAATAAACCATGTAACATTTTTTAATTAAGGAGGGAAGAGGGGAAAAAACAAGGAGAAAGAAAGAGACCATCCACCAAACAACTACCCACTATCCATTGTTTGGGAAGTGTGTTTGGGTGGATTTGGGGTTAAAATAGTCACAAAAAATAAAATAGACTTTTCAGTTTTAATAAGACAAAACATCACATCTAACCCATAATCATTACATTCTTACTCTCACAAAAAGCTAAAAATCCTTTTCAAACCAGGTTTTTTAGTCCCAGGTTAAAATAACAAAAAAAAACCAAAAAAATTAAAAAGCCAACCCACTTTCCAAACCAAGCCACATTTTCAACCATTCGTTTTAAGGGAAATTATCAACAACCCCAAATATATATATATATATATATTAGCGGTAACCCGTGCTATCTATAATTTTTTAAAATTTAAATTTTTTATAGTTAAAAAATAAACATTTATGTTATCTTATAATACAAAATTTAACTCTATTTTTAACAATTTTTTATACTAAAGCTATTTAATTACAAACAAAATTCAAGGATCACTTTTTATTTTTATTTTTTAAATTGTTTTTGTGTCTATAACCTATAAATTTTAACAACTTTCGTATTTTGAAGTTACTAAATAAAAAATAAAAAATAAAAAAATAGCATCACTTTTTTTTTAACATCTTAGTTAGTTTTATTTTTACTTTATGTTATATGATAATATAATCCTTCATTTTAAATAATAAAGTCTTAACTATAGAACGCGCATGGCATAAATATTTCTATGGCAGTGACACATGAATATAAAATTCAACAATCATAAAAAAAAATTTCTTACGTATGATTTTTGTCTAAATACATCAAACATATTTATTCAAATTAAATTTTAAAATTTTGATCGTTAATATGTAATGTGTTTATAATTTCAACAGAAAACATAGTTGAATAATAATTTTTTTTTTATTAGAAATTAACCAAACTTTTATTGAAGTATTCATATATTGAATCCAATATGTTTAAAAATTACATGACATTCAATAATGTAATTGAAATTAACTATTAAATATTAATTAAGTAAAAAACATGTATATTGAGTTTTTGCTCTTCGAATGGATCCAAATAACCTTATCTACAATTGGTTTTCATTATATATATATATATATATAAAGAGTATTATAAGTTGAAAACGAAGTAGTTTATTTGTATATTCATTAAGGATTTTGAAATCCAATCTTGTGCTTCAAATGTTCCTTTGTGCAATTGACTTTTTACTGCAAAAGAGAAATTTATCATTTAAAAACTTAATCCTACTCACTACATATATGCAAAGAAACAAATTTAAACTCATGAAGATCTCAAATAAAAAAATAAAAATATAAGCAAAAATATTTTAGAGCTACTACATAATTAAGTTTATTTACGTTTGAATTTAAATTGAGTGCCCTCCTTATATGTTACAATAAAATCGAACACATAAATTAATATAATTGAAGAACAAAATATAATAAAAAATAAATGAGACTGAATAAAAACTTCTTTCAAACTCGTGAATGTGTTCCAAATACTCTTCTCAATTGGTACAATTTTTCTCAAAAAAAATAGGTGAACTCCAACTGCATCACAAAACATCACTCTTTGTATTGGTCTTTTAGCCATTTGTTGCCATTGCTACTTTTTGCATGTATTGTAATTGTAAAATTTTTAAAAAATGAATAATAAATTTTGGAGGCATAAGCGCATCTACTACATTATTATAATTTCAACAACTAACTTAGATTACGAAGAAAAAAATTAAATACAAAAAATAAACCAAAACTAAAACAAACAAACAAAAAAACTGCAAAAAAAATAAAAAATAGAGCAAAAGACATAATATGAGATTTCAAATATATATTTCCTTTCACATAAGAAAAATCTTACAAAATTGGTTAAATCACATGTTTAATTTCTCTACAGGTTCTTCTGTTCTCCAATATTTTTGTGATCTTTGAGTAGGATATAAATTTGATGAAAGAATTTGAATTAGAGTCAAACTCATCTTTTATCTATAAATATTTTAAAAAAAATCCTATGCATATGATATTATATGTATCCATGCCTTAAGTAATTAAAAGTGAAATAAAATATATTAAAAAATAGGAAAAAATAGGAAAATAAAATGAGAGAAGAATAGATGTGCCACCCAGAAAAGAGTTTAATGAGATGTTAGCAATTTGAGTAGAATATAAATTTGATGAAGGAATTTGAATTAGAGTCAAACTCATCCTTTATCTATAAATATTTTGAAAAGAATCATATCCATATATTAGATATATCCATGCCCTAAGTAATTAAAAAGTGAAATAAAATATATTTAAAAAGAGGAAAAAATAGGAAAATAGAATGAGAGAAGAATAGTTGTGCCACCTATGAAAGAGTTTAAAGAGATGTTAGCAATTTGAGTAGGATATAAATTTGATGAAGGAATTTGAATTAGTCAAACTCATTTTTTATCTATAAATATTTTGAAAAAAAATCCTATCCATATGATATTATATATATCCATGCCCTAAGTAATTAAAAAGTGAAATAAAATATATTAAAAAAGAAGAAAAAATAGGAAAATAGAATGAGAGAAGAATAGATGTGCCACCTAGGAAAGAGTTTAATGAGATGTTAGGATTGAGAATTTGGAGTTTTTTAAGAGATCACTACATTTGGTTATATATATAGTATATATATATATATAGTGTATATATATATAGATAGATAGATAGATAGATAGATAGATAGATAGATATGACCTTATAACAAAATAAATTCTAAATTTTTAATTTTATCAATAAAAATCTCAATTTTTTGATTTATTTTCAATCTAAACCATCTGTGTATTTTCATTAAATAATATCGAAAAAAATGTATTTTAATCATTAAACTCAACGAACAAAAATATTTTTGACATTTTATATACACCAACATTAAATTTAAGGAATATTTACCAATAAATCTTATCTCACAAACTGTTAAACCAATCAGTCCCAACTTCATTATTTTGTTCCGGTAAGTCCTACTAGTGGGGAGGTTTGTTTCTTTCTAATCCTATTTTCCATATTTGGCGTTACTGTATGCACTCAACTCATGTAATGCACCCAACAACTCGAACATACATCCCTTATCCCATACGTAAGTTACACATAACCCACATTACTCACATTAGTAGTGTTAACAACACCATTTTACCAATACACAACACAAACCTTTACCACAAACTAATTGACGGACATGCATTTAACGCCAACACCCCATCACCTCCCCACATTTGCAACACCCAAAATCCAAAACATCCCCAACCCCACACACCATTATCCCCCACATTATTTACTCAAACATATTTCGTGAAGTACCAATTACTTACACCATGCCCCCCACCGACTTCCCCAAACCATAAATCACTCGTCACATAACTCACAGCAACACAACAGACATTCACAAAATAAAAACCAAATTTCATTATTCAAGCCTCACCACTAACCCACGTACGTTCACCACAATCACACACACACAACCAACATGTAAGACACCCAGAACAAAACACACCCCCAAAATAAAACACAACCCCCGACCAAGCCATACCCACAACACCATTAACATCCATTACTGTTGCCCCAACAAACATTTTGTCCCCCATGCCATTTACTTGTCAACAAGGTAGCAGACACAAAACACCCCACCACAACAATACAATACATCACACTTGCAACCCACACACCACAAACCATATCGGTGACAGAAACGCACTTACCGCCACCACCCCATTACCTCCCCACTTCGACAACACCCAAAAACCACAACATTCCCAAACCCATAGATCATCATCTCCCACATCATTCCCTCACACATATTTCGTAAAGTACCAACTTCCAACTCCATGTCCAGCCCACATACTCCAATTAACAAATCACTCGTTTCACAACTGCCAGCAACATGTCACACATGCACAAACTACAAAACAAATATCATTATCCATGCCACACCCCTAACCCACATGCGTGTACTATGTTCACACACAGGCAACAAATGCATAAGACAGCCACAACGTAACACACACCCAAAAAAAAAAAAACAAAACCCTGACCAACCCAGCCCCACAACACACCATTATCATTCATTACTGTGGTCCCAACAAAAATTTTGTCCCCCAATGCCAATTACTTGTCAACAAATTAGCCAACACATGACACACACACAAAACCCACACAAGCCCTACACCTACAACCAAATACAGCCTACCCCACAACATCAACAACACCAATCCAAACCAATACAAAAAACAAAACCACAACACACATAATAAATCAACGACACAGATAACCCCAAATGAAAAATCGCAAAACAAAGTGACTGAAACAGGGTAATCAGAAGGAATAAGCAAACACTTATGATCCACATTATCACACAACACGCACAGTATCAAGTTATGAGACATACCCTTTTCGGCCATAACTATACGCCCACAACCAAGGACGGTGGAATATGAATACTAGAGTTTCGCCGTCATCCACAATCTGCCCTGTCACAAAGACGTTTGCCCAAACAATCACAGCAACAGTGAAAATTGCCCACTCAATCTTTATTATTCCCTTCTCCAAATCACGCAACAGTATATACGGTCAATCACAATTTTCAAATCCAAGGAAATCCCAAAAGCAAGGGTTTCCTACGTCACGTTTCTAGTGCAGTGCGTGAGGGGATGTGGATGTACAAATCGGGTTGTGTTTCAATGGGTATGGGTTTTCAAGATGTGTGTTACGTGGCAATCAAAAACCACACTAGTCTTCTACAAAAACCCTTAGTGAACTTTTTGGGTGTGTGACAATCAATTGTGTGGCATGTGACCTACTGCATGTCATTTTACCTCATTTGTGCCACACGCACATACGATTGTACAACAAACATTAGACACTAACTGATGGCAATTGCGTCCTTTCACAACAGATAGGACTAAACGTAGCACTAGAAAACATATAGGACTAATTGGATTACAAGATCAATATTTAAGATTTATTGGTAAATTTTCCTAAATTTAATGACTACATTATTATATTTTTTTTCATCAGTTTTACTTAATGAAAATAGATGGATGATTTAGATTTAGGTTTTAAATGGACAAAATTAAAAATTTATTTTGTTATAAAGGTCAAACTCTGAGATTTTTTTTTTTGTTATTTCTCCAAGTGTTTATTTGGCCGGGATCCGATTGTGTACAACAAGAAATGTTGTGCTTTGGGTGGGGCCCATCTTGAGCAAATCTCTATAATTTAAAAGGTTCATTTTATAGGAATTACTAAGTAAATTATCAGTGTACAAAACAGATTAATCAGATGATAATCATATTAGCACATTATATTTATCTTTAAAAAAAAAGTAATGATTATAATTTTAAAAATAAACTCTCGACTTTAAACCAAATATAATATGATCATATAATCATCTTTGGAACTTGGGTTGTTTCCAAACCAAGAGCCAAACTACTTAACATGAGCATGCTGGGTAGATCTTTCTTAATATCAATCAAACATCAACACAATTTAGAGCCGATATGAATTTCAATTGGTTCTAAACTAAAGAGCATGGATGCATTAAGTTGCCAGCCACTCTATGTGACATTGGCAATTAACAACAAAGATATTCTATTTTTTTGCTCCAATAGAATGGGCAAAATGACTCCTAGAAATCAAGTTGTTCACTAATTTTAACCGTAGAGGAGAGACCAAACTAATTCTGCCGCATAACGGATGGTAAATTTGATTCATAAGGGAAGAACTTGCATTATTTAGTATCTCAATTTCAATTTAATTATAGATTTTATTCACTGTGTATTGAGAAATATTTACCATCAAATTCACCAAAAAAAATATATATATATATATAAATATATATGTATATATATTTACCATCAAGAATACTACGACTAGGAAGACAAATAGTGAAATTAAAGGCAGTCTCAATAAAAAGAATGAAAGGCCAACCAACAAGTGATGGATTTGGGTGGAGTCTTGTAAAAGAAAAACCTTACCCTACTCTATGACATATGGTAGGTGAGAAGAGAGACGAGTAGGGCTACTCTGTACATATATAAATTAGGACAAGTTATTCCACACTCTGGGGACATGGCCAAGAGGCCCCTTATGAGAGTTCTATGACATATGGTAGGTGAGAAGAGAGACGAGTAGGGCTACTCTGTACATATATAAATTAGGACAAGTTATTCCACACTCTGGGGACATGGCCAAGAGGCCCCTTATGAGAGTTCTGATCGGTGAAAGGAGTAAAATTCATAATTTTGAATTAAAACATAAAAGAACAAAATGACGCCTATGTGATTATTCAATAATTCGAAAGTACAGTGTTCTATGGTAATATGATTAGTGAAAAATGTAAAGTATTGATTATTTGTGTTGAGTGATTGAAATATATGAGAGAATATAATGAATAGTGATTGATGAAGGAATATGACAACATGATATTCTAGAACTATTGTATAATTTTCTTAAAAGGCATATTATTCGATGATTGGTGAAATGGTATAACATGCGTGCCTCAAGGGCATAGCATAATTTTCTATATATATACATGTTCACTTGACACATTCTGTAACTACATTATTATCGGAAGTTGGAACACTTTATTCACTCTATAAATTTCTTAACCACTTAACACATAAAAATAGACCCCACCATTTTAATGGTTTAACACAATTTATTGCACAATTTTAGGCACCCTAGATGCTCTACCGATAATGACTGAAAGCAAGTTGGGGTACCTGTTTTGGACACTGGATATTAGACGGTGGAGGCAAAAGTTGACCTTGGAAAAACTCACATGCATCATCATCAAAGAGAAAAATCCACTTCAATATTAACAGAGGGTTGACGGAGATCACCGGTGGTTGACCCACCAGCTGCTAGTAACTAGAGGTGGTGACCAACAGTGCGTGGTGGTTGGAGATGGTAGGAGAGAAGTGAGAGTGAAAATTTGTTTTTGAAAACAAAATAAAACACCATTTTCTTTTTTGTTTCCAAAAATTTCCAAAAATTTGGATCGATTCCACTTTCATGAAAACAAAAACACACTATACCAAATAAGCTTTCATTTACGGTTAAAAATAAACACAAAAAACAGAAAGGGTAAATTACACTGACATTCTCTGAGATTTGATCTAATTACATTTCACCCCTGATGTTTTAAAAATTACATTTCCACCCTTGTAGTTAATAATCCCATTTCACAATCCCTACTTATATAAAAAATAACAACTCCTAATAAAAAAATATAATAAAAAAATTACATTGAAAAAAAAAACCTAAAGCAAAGGAAAGAAAATAAATAAATAAACAGAGGAAGTAAAGCAAAACAAGAAAAAAGTGCATGAGTTCAATGTCTTCATTCCGTCTAAATAATTACAATAACAGGGAGTTATTGTAATTTTCCAAACAACAGAAGATGATATGTATTAAATCCAAATCTTGGAGGGTGTAAGTATAATTTACCCAAACAGAAAATAGAAATAAAAAAAAGGATCGGTCAAATGATAACAAGTGTGTTTCTAGTTTGCTTGTTTGCCTAACGAACCAAGCTTGAACGAGCTTTTAACAAGTTTCAAACTGTTTGATTCATTTATCACCCTTATATGGTGCAAGAAACTTAAGGTGGTGTACAAAAATCAGGATGAATGGAAGCGTTGTGTGTAAAGGAAAGGGAAAGATAAAAAATCCCATGCAGGCAAAGCGTAAGGCTCCATGCACTCCTACTTCAGCACAGGTTGAATTGATGCAATGGGAGGAAGGAAATTAGGTGCGCTCTGGGCAGGACGCTGGGGAACATGATGCGATGAAGAAACCAAGTACAGATGATAAAGTAAATGCCCAAATGTGGTTGGCTAAGAAGCACGAATGACACATGATAAGACACGAACACACGGACATACAAAATTTTAAAAATTGCAAGATATGATACATGGTGAACACGGGAAAAATATATAATTTTATATATTTGAATATTATATATTTATTCTCATCAAATTCATCAACCTTAAATACGTTATTCCAAAGGAGAAGGGAAAAAAAAAACACTGTCTACGTGTCCAACTAAAAACAGAATTGAACACTTTCTCCAACATGTCCAACATATGCCTGTGTCCTGATGTTCAGAACCTCAGAGAGGGAGGTCCCTAAGGCAGTGCAGTGAAGCAAAATTCGGGAGGTAGCATGAAAAAGAAAGAAGAGTAAGAGAGATAGCTCACGTAGCTATCCAGGTAAGGCTAGTGCTACAAAGCCTGCTGGGAAGCTTACTTTCAAATGTTTAGTAGTGAGGTTTGCTAATGAAGAAAATATTACAATTTTGACCCTTTGGAGACAAAAGTTAAGATAGTTAATGCAGATACGAATTTTTGCATCTATGTTTCCTGATTGGTGTTATGAGAGCAATTACAACTACATTGAGGCAAAGTTTGGGTCTGTTGGGATCCAGGGTTTGCAAGTGTGAGCAGTATTACAAAGCCTGATCAATGGATTCATTGCATAGTGTCTGGTTGTGACAACATTATGCCCTTAGCTGCATCTTTTGTCTCTGCCCTAAACAAGTATAGGGAGATAAAGTCTGTCGGTTGAAATTGAAGATTTGGTGGTTTGGGGGTTTTATTGCTATAGTCCTAAACAAGTATTGCCCTATTGCCCTAAACAAGTATTATTTGGGGATTTTATTGCTATTAGGTATCCTCATGAAAGATTTGGTGGACAGGATTCTTGGCCGCCTAAAATGGAAGAGTTTAATGAATATTTGCTTAAATCAGATTTGGAAGATCTTGGGTACTTTGGCCATCAGTTCACATGGTCAAATAAGCGAGAGAGGGATGGGTATATCTCCACAAAAATAGACAGGTTGCTTGTCAGTGAGGAGTGGGTCACTAAATTCTGTTATGTGGCTGCTGAATTTGCTGCACCCGAGGTGTCAGATCACAGTCTTCAGCTATCCTGCATATGAAGTTAGAAGAGAGAAGATCAAAGAAGCCTTTCAAATTTTTAGGCCGTTGGGCAGCGCATTATATGTTTATTCCTCTGGTGGAGATGCTGTGGAACCAAGACACTCAGGGAACTCCTATGTTTCAAGTGTGCCACAAACTTAAGAATTTGAAGGTAGAACTTAAGATCCTCAATACCAAGGTGTTTAGTGATCTGTCTAGAAGATTGGATGTTTTGAGGGCTAAGTTGATCAGGTGCCAGGGGGATCTTGACAAGAATCCACAGCATGTAACTCTGCAACAACAAGAAAGGGGAATGTTAGAAGAAGTTCATGGAGGCTAGCAGGGCTGAGGAGAGTATGTTGACACAAAAGTCCAGAATTCAGTTGCTAAATTTGGTGGACCAATAAGTTTTCTTTTAAGACCATAAACAAAGTAAGAATTAGAAGCAGAATGATAATGGCACAAAAATCTTTTTTTTTTTTTTTTGATAAATAAGCAATTTTATTAAAAAAGCATCAAGACGATGCAACCAATACAATAAAGCCACACATCAGGCAAACCAGAGAAAACCAGAACTAACCAATCACCCCATCTAGAAAATCTAAAAACACAAATAATTCCGGATCGACAGCCCCATCCAACCAACTATGCAAAACGAAAAGAAAATTGTGAAGTTCTTTGATGAAGTAGAGATTGTGAAGTTCTATCAGAATCTGTTGGGTCCTCATGGTGACTCTTCCTAAGCAGTTGATTCCATCAGAAATGCAATTACAAGGAAGCTAAATGGCAAGCAGGATGCTTGAAATAGATTTTACTGAAACTGATATCAAGGATGTGTTGCTCTCGGGCTCGATGCATATTACAATGGGTTTTAAAAAACCTTGGGGACTAGTAGGAGATGACATTGTGACTATTGTTTAAGTCCTTTTTTTGTATTTGGTTGCATGCTGAAAGAAGCAAATAACACTCTCATTACACTGATCCAAAGGTCCCAAATCCTTCTAAGAAAAGTGACTACAGACCTCTCTCTTGTAATATTGCTTATAAATGTATTGCTAAATTGATTGCTAACCTTATAAGAAAAGTGCTGCCTTGTCTACTTGATCCAGCACAATCAGCCTTTGTGCAGGGACACACATCCAAGAAGCATCATTGAAATGTCTTATATCAAGAACTTCTGTTTTTAAATTAAGTCGTGTTTCCAGAATTGTCTAGAAGTGTTGGCTCCTCCCTAAAGTGTCCATGGTACTAAGAAGACAGATAGCTAGACTGCATGCATTGGCAAAATATTGCCTTATTTTCTCAACATTTTCTTCACTCCCTTCAAGCAATAAGTTCCTATCAACTAATAAAGCAAAGCATGCCATACAACCCATACCTACATCACAAATACTTATATTCTAGATTTGCATAGGATCATCCAACACGAAGTACGTTTGAGGTACCGGCATGAGCTGCATTATTGCAAAACATGGTCTAAATACCAATACAATACATGGTCTAATACCAAGACAATACATGGTCAAAAATCATTAATAAAATTGTTTATTCTTCTTCTCCTAACTATAAATTTTACTTGTGCTCTAATTACGTTTTCAGAAAATGGGACTTTCCTAAACAGAGGCATAAATCACTTAGCCACAGAGTCTGTTGTATCTAAAAGCAAGATTATAAACGTCAGGAAGCTAGATGAACCCTCTGCAGTCAACCTGCATTCTTGTCATGCCTGCACTATTAGACCACAAGATCAAGTCCAGTATTGTAATATTCTTCCATCCAACCGAGAATGTGTCACCTTCATTTACTTTTACTTCAAAATATAATCTAACTCTTAGTTCTCAACATGTCCAATCACCTACAACAGTTGAAGAACAAATTTTGTATCTAGCATGCAAGAACTCAATAAAATGCCTAAAATAGCACATTTGATTTGAGGCAGACAAATGACAATCGTACCCTATATAAACACAATACCCCCAACAGTTTATTTTTAGAACTTTTCTACTTTCAATGCGTTCCAGTCCTCCAAATCGACAACTAGTTTTAATTAATGAACAGGAGCTTCATAGTTTCACTATTATATACAAATAATATTTGCAATCTCTGATCTATCTCGCTCAGAACTTAAGTCAAGAAGGCAGAATCTAATTCAGTTCATTGAAACTCTTCAGCACTTCAAAGATTTTAAATCACAAACTTCACATATACGCAAACAACACCCTTTTCAAAATGAAAGTACAAATTATAAAGCAAACCATTCTATACCTAAATTCAAGTTCCTCACTTTCTTCAATTTTGCATAAAAATATGATGATAACAATCTGATAAAAAGGTGAATATGTGATTCTAAATACCCAATTAAGATCAGAGTTTACCTTCATAAGCCTTTTTACTTCTCCACCAAGCAAAATATAAAACAAAGCAAACCATATGTCAATTCAAGTTGCTCATTTTATTCAATTCGACACGCAACGGTAGCTTTGTAAACTATAAACAAAAGCATAAACCAACATTTCCAGGGAATTATACGAGAAAAATATAATAAACAACAGTATCAAACAATTCAAGTCTCAGCAAATAGAACAATAAAGCAAAAACATTTTATCACAATTCATCATGTTTGCCATTAGAAACATCATCCATTCATACAGTTTGCAACCCATAATTTCATACACAGATATCCAATTACCCAACTAAGATCAATCAAATCTTTTACCAGTCTTAAGCCTTCGAACTCGGAGACGCTAGCGAGACATCGTTGAGCCGCTCGAGAGCCAAAATGAGTGCTTGGGTGCCCAAATCACCTTCCCCATAAGCCTTGAGAGAAAGATAAAGCTGTTGAGCTAATGCCAATCCAGGCAAAGCAAGTCCCATATTCTGACACTCCTTCAAACAAATCCCCAAATCTTTCACAAAATGATTCACAAAACACCCAGCTTCAAAATCCCTATTCAAAATCCTAGTCCCATACAAATCAATCGATTTCGAACCAGCAGCACCAGTGGAAATCGCATCCAAATACAGAGACAATTCGAGTCCAGCCTTGTGAGCATAAATCAAACCCTCCACTAACCCTAGCATCGTCGAAGCGATCGTGATTTGGTTTGCGAGCTTTGCGAATTGGCCTTTGCCGGGACCCCCCATGTAATAAACTTTGCCGAGGAGAGAGAAGATCGGAGAGAGGCGGCGGACGGCAGATTCGTTGCCGCCGGCGAAGATAGAGAGGGCGGCGTTCTTGGCGCCGCTATCGCCGCCGGAGACGGGGGCGTCGACGGAGGAGCAGGAGATGGAGGAGGCGGCGGAGGAGATTTCGACGGCGAGGGAGGGGTCGGAGATGGTCATGTCGACGACGGCGCCGCCAGGGCGGAGGCCCGAGAGGACGCCGGATGAGGGGTGGAGGATTACGTGGCGGACGTCGGAGGGGTAGCCGACGATGGAGAAAACGATGTCGGATTGGGAGGCGACGAAGTGAGGGGTGGGGGCCCAGTGGGCGCCCAAGTCAAGGAGAGGTTGGGCTTTGGATTGGGTTCGGGTGAAGATGGTCAGGGTGTAGCCGGCTTTGATGAGATGGCCGCACATGGACCGGCCCATCACGCCGGTGCCGATCCAGCCTACACGGGTGTTCGAGGGACTGATTGGCTCGGCGGTGGTGGTGGCGGTGGTGGCCATGGAGCAGCGGAGATGGGTGGTGGATGGAATTGGAAGGAGGGTGTGGAAGTGACAGCGGTGGTGGTGGAGTGAACGAAGTGGGAGTGACAGCCTCATTCTTTCGTTTTACAGCAGTGTTACGGAGCTCGAATCCCCCTAATCAAAAATGATGCCGTTTTTGTTCTTTTATTTATTATTTTTTTTTTTTGTTTGCAAATTAGAAGAAGAAGAAAGGAGGAGGAGAGACTGGAGGGGGCATAATATTTGGGGGAGTAGGAGGCAAGGCGACGACGGTCGGAGGCTGTGACGAGCTGCGGCGGGACTGCGACAGAGGCACAGGAGGGGACGACCGGCGGCGGAGCTGCTTCTCTCCTCTCTCCTCCTCTCCTCTTTCTCTCTTCTCTTTCTCTCCCTTTTCCTCTTCCTCTGCAGACTGAAAATGGAAGAAAAAAAAAAGAAAAGAAAAAAGCCTAATGCCCAAAACGACGTCGTTTTGGGCATTAGGGGAATTAGAGGGGAAGAATTTTCGAGCTCTCAAACATTATTCTTCGTTTTATCCGATCAAGTCGTAATTTTTGTCCAAATTCGGAGTTCATTCTAGGAATACTGAAATACTAGCAAAAGAAAAAATGGTGATTGTATTTACACTATAAATTCTTTTAGTATGCGTCACTATTTAGGTTTCGTTTGGTAAGTAATGATTTTAATTAAAAAATTAAAAAATTATTACAAAAATTAAGAAGTTAATAATTTATATTAAAAAATTAAAAATTCACTTTTCTCTCTATTTTTTATGTATTTTTTTGTAAAAATTAAAAAATCAACTTAAACATATTAGTTTTTTTTATCATATTTTAACTAAAATGTTAAAAAATTACTAAAAAAGTCTGTTCCCAAACACGACTTTAGTTCACACCATAGACAAAATTAAACCTTTTAATTTGGTCTCAATACACACCATAAATTTTTTAATAATACTAAATTACCATCATCTTCTCGAACTAATCCTAACCCTTACCCTAACCCTTGCCCCACCAAACCCTAACCCTTACCACCATCATCGTTAAACACCACCCCCTCCGGTCGTCGCCTCCTTTAGCCTCTCTTCTCTCTTGTTACAGTCCCTCTCCAATCTCTCTTCCCTTCCGTCATTGCCCATACTCTCTTTAGCCATCCTCATCTTTTTTTTTCTTCTAAACAAATGATATTAAACCCTAAATCTTGGGTTTACGGCGGCTTCAATCGTGAGTTATAGCGGTGGCGTTGATTGCGAGTTGCAGCGGCGGTGCAAATTTCAAAAGAAAAAAAAGAGAGGGACGTGAAGAAGAAGAAGAAGAAGAAGAAGAGAGAGAGAGACGGAGAATAAGAAAATGAGGCATAATTGGAATCGAGAAGGCAACGGTCGCAGGAGTTTGGGATTGGAAAGGCAACAGTCACTGGAGTTGAGGGCTAGGGAGCAACCTAGGGAGTACGATGGTTGGTGCTGGCATGTAAAAAAATTAGGGTTATGATTTTGTCTAAAGAGATAATTTAATTAAGGGATAAAATTGTAATAAAAAATTATTGAAACATGGTGGGTACTGAGTAAATAAGTAGTGTGTAAATAGAATTATCCAAGAAAAAGAATGTGTTTAGTGGTTGATAAAAAAATAAAGATATTGAAATTTAATTTAGCCTCCTTTTGGGAAGTGTGTTGGTTTTTTGACTTTTTGACTTTTTTGGCTATATGAGCCTGGGCTCAAAAACCTGGTTTGTTTTTGGCTTTTTGGTGAGGTGTCATCCTGTTAAATTACCAAACTGCCCTTTTTTGCTTTTGTTTTTTATTTTTATTTTTATTTTGGGTTTGGATTTCTCATATTTTGCTTAATTTATTTATTTATTTATTTATTTTAATTTTGGGTTTGGATGTGGCGTTTTTTGCATTATTTTTTTAAATTTTTTTTTTTTTTTTGGTTTTGATTTGGCCAATTTACGTTTTTTGTATTTTGTTGAAATTTTATTATTTTGGGTTTTATTTTGGCTTATTTTGGTAAAATAATTTTTTTTTTTTTTTGGATTTGGCATATTTTTTTAAAATTTATTATTTTATTATTTTGGGTTTTATTTTGGCTTATTTTGGTAAAATAATTTTTTTATTTATTTTGGATTTGGCCTGTTTTGCTTAGCTTTTTTTATAAAAAAATTTATGTTTTTGTTTATTTTATTTTTTTATACTTTAATTAGTTCTGGTTCTTTAATTTTATTTTAAGTATTAAAATAATGTAAATAATGTAAATAATTTAATAAGCAAAAATTTAAAATAAATATTCAAAAAATTATTAATTTACGATTTTACGGTTTTGTCATTTTTACGATTTTGTCGTTTTTTTATTTAAAAATTATTTTTTATTTGTAATATTTTTTATTAATTACTAATTTACGGTTTTGTCATTTTTTTATTAATTTACGTATTTTGGTCGTTTTTGTCGTTTTTTATTTGTAAAATGTTTAATTTACGTTTTTGTCGTTTTTATTTATTTAAAATGTTATTAATTTTTTATTTGTAAATTATTTTAAAATGTTATTAATGTTATTAATTTACGTTTTTTGTATTTTAAATAATTTAATTTTAATTTTATTTTAATTTGTGTTTTAATTTTTATTTCACTTTTAATTTTATTTTAAGTATTTAAATAATGTAAATAATCTAAAAAATTCTTTCAATAGTAAAAAATTAAAATAAATATTCAAAAAATTTATATCGTAAAATTTGTAATAATTTAAATATTCAAAAAATTATTTTAACAAAAAAAGTTAAATAATTTAAATATTCAATTAATTTAAATTATTAAAAATGTTAATATTTTAAATTTAAAAACAACTCTACACTCAAATCGTTACCAAACACATAAAATAAAACGCAAGTAATAATTTATTTTTAAAACACATAACCAAAAAAATTTATAAGTAAAAAATTAAAATAAATATTTAAAAAATTTAAATCGTAAAATTTTTAATAATTTAAATATTCAAAAAATTATTTTAACAAAAAAAATTAAATATTCAATTAATTTAAATTATTAAAAATGTTAATATTTTAAATTTAAAAACAACTCTACACTCAAATCATTACCAAACACATAAAATAAAACACAAATAATAATTTATTTTTAAAACACATAACCAAACATATAACTTGAAACCAAATTTAAACTTTTTTTTTTTTTTTTTTTTACTTTTTGTGTGAAAGGACGCATGTCCCTTTCTCATGGGGGTAGTATCGTAAATTTTCTTTGTCCAATGTTGTTTTGAATTTCCTGTACATCTTTTGTCTTTTTTTGGCTCAATGCACCATTTTTGTCATTATGTGGCTCAATGAGCCTGGGAGCCCTTCCCAAACACCACCTTAATGGTCTAATAGTTATACGGGTGTAGTGAGAGAAGGTCAAATATTTCAATTGATGGAGCAACAACAAACTCTTTTCGTTATAATTTAACTAACAAAAAGCCCATGCTACACATGGAATAAATTTTTTTAAATATAAAATATTATAAAATAAAAATAAATCATTGTATTTATTCAGACTTTATAAAACAATTTCTATGAAAACAACAATAGTTTAATAATTTTAATATTAAAATTGAATTGTTAAAAATATGTTAAATTTCATTAAGGACTATTATATTCTATATTAGTTAAATGAATTGTCTACTTAGAATATTTGATAGAAGGGCATAAATCGGGTTAGGGTTAGATTGAGTTAAACTACATAGAAAGATTATCTGTCAAGTCAACCCCAACACAACATCAGAATTAATATAGTCATCATAAACTCAACTCGAAAAGATTTCTAACTCTTGATAAGTATCACTTTGCCCCCATAAATTATAAAGCTATATAAATGGACTCCCTAAATTATTGGCATGTGGCATGTTTTGCTTTAACCCTTTTTGTTAGAGGGTCCAACTGATACACTTTCATAGTTTATGGAGTCCATTTGTATAGTTTTGTAATTTAAGGGGTAAATGATATTTCACAATATATAGTTTAGGGGTCAATTTGTACACTTTTATAATTTCAGGGGAAAGTGAAATGAAACCCCTTCCATTAGGGGGATCCAATTTACACGCTTTTATAATTTAGGGGTCCATTTGTACAGTTTTATAATGAGTTAATTATCTAAAAGTCATATTTACAAATATTATAATAGCTCAGGTTTTATCTAAGATTTTTTAAACCAATAAATCCTATTAGTAAAACTGATAATATTATCAGTTTTTCTTAATTTTAAAACTAAAAGCATTATCAATTTTGCATAATAATGTTTCAGATAATTGTTTCACTAATTGGAAAAAAAAAATATGAGATTAAACGTTTTTACCTTTTTACTTATTGGTTTGATTCAACTATCCAATAAAATCAAGAATATTATCAGTTTTTTCAATTTTAAAACTACGAACATTATCAGTTTTTTCATTTTTAAAGTTTTTTTTCTTTCAATTTTGCGAAAAAAATAATTTTGTTTTTTCAATTTTTTCAGGAAAAAATTATAATTTTTTTTTTTAGTTTTTTCAATTTGAAAGTCGATGTTTTAAAGTTTTAAAAACTAAAATAAATGTCAAAGCATCCTATTCCTTTATAATAATCATAAATGATAAACAATCATTGTTTGAATGGCAATTCCTTCTATTAAAAATTTAATAGGATTTGAAGATCCACAAAATCTTAGTTAGAATTAGCCTTCGTTTGGGAAGTGGGTTGGCTTTTTGGCTTTTTGGCTTTTTTAGCCTGGGCTATTTTAGCCTGGTTTGGGAAAGGCTTTTTGACTTTTTGACTTTTTTGATTTTTTTTTTTGTGAGAGAGGATTGTAATGATTATGAGTTGGATTTGATGTTTTGTTTTTGTGGCTAAAATAGCCTATATTGTTTTTTGTGGCTATTTTAGCCAAAAAAGCCTGGCTTTTTTCTTCCCAAACGTAAATGGAGTATAAGTTCATAAATTAGGATTTGTGTATAAATATCCCTTTTATAATTTAAGGGGCAAAGTGATATTTCTTAATATATAGTGTAGTGGTCCATTTGTACACTTTATAGTTTAAACTGATATTTTTTAATAGTTTAGGAAGTCTTCATGCAAATAACACTAATTGTAAATGTACCTAAAATGTAAAATTTGTGAAGAAAATTGAAAAATAAAAAATCAGTAAAAATAAAAAGGTCAAAAAAATTTATTTATTTATTTTTTTCATAAACATCTTAATTTGATGTATTTGACTGAAATGTGAAAACAAAAACAAAAACAAAAAATCAAAAATAATTTTAAAAAATTAAACCAAACAAATTAGATTAGTGTATTTTTAATAAAAATAATTAATTAGTTTTTCATAATTTTTGTTACATATGTACTTTCTATATAAGAATTTAAAATACAATTTTAAAAATCTTTCTATATTAGTCATTCTCTATTGTTTTTTTTAAAAATTATGTTATTATAATTGCAACGTAATATTATTTGACGATAATTCCTTGTAATATTTGCAAATAATTCTCAATTTGAAAAAAGAAACCCTACACCTAAATCTTTCTATATTTTAAAATAAAATTTTGAAAATCATTACATATTAATCTTTGGAAACAATATAATTAAAGAAAATTTGTAAAGTCATTATTAATGAATATAATTAAATTTGTAAAGTCAATATTAATAAATATAAGTAAAGAAAATTTACAATTTTGAAAATCATTCCATATTAATTTTTGAAAACAATATAATTAAAGGAATTTTGTAAAGTCGTTATTAATGAATATAATTAAAGAAAATTGGTAAAGTCATTATTAATGGATTAATTGACTTTTGTAGGGGTAAGGCTTCTTTTTTCAAATTGAGAATTATTTATAAATAATACAAAATGAATTATTTTCAAATAATATTACATTGCGATTATGGCAGTACATTTTAATAAAAAAAATTATAATAACAATTATCATATCTAAACTAATTAGATTTATATAAATTTAAATTTTAAACTCTCTAAAAATGTCACCTTTTTTCCCCCAAAAACAGTAACATTTCTAGAGAGTTTAAAATTTATACTTAAATTTATGTAGATTTAATTTTGGACAATAATTGCAAGACATAATGATATGTGGAACATTTAACGGTGTAAAATTTATATCAAAAAGAAAAAAGTAAATACATTCATCTCTTTGTAATTATTGTCCAAAATTATATCAAAAAGTAAAAAATAAAATCATTCATCTCTTAGTTTTTAATTTATTTAAAATAATTATGTCTTATAAAATATATGCTAAACCAAACACTTTCACACAAATTCTTAATATATATATATATATATATAACTGAATAAATCACATCGAATTCGGGCTATATTCAACACATGCAAAATTAAACTATTTTTTAAAAAATGTCTGGAGACAGTGCAATCCTAAATATAAAAAAATTACTTTGACTTGCTAATTTTGCACAATTTTACCATACTTAAACTTAATCATGATTGATTTTTGAAATCTGCTAGAGTCATCGATAACTTGTTGCTAATACATAAATTTAAGCAATTTAAAAGTATCTATGAATGGGGTTACAACCTCCAAACAAAAAAAAAAGGGTACTAACATGTTATAGTGAAAATAATTGAAATATTTATTGTTAAAAAAAATATAAACAAACAAATTTTTTATTTTTATTTTTTAAATGTGAACACAGAGGTATATTCTTTGCATACTGAATCGTCACAAACGCTCCATCATATTTCTCTAAAAAAAATTTAAAAAATCCCAAAATATTAACTTTTTTAATAGAGCCGATTTATACTTTAGATTTGTTGATGTCGTCCTCCCCTCTCCACCCCACAGCTATCACCTAGTCATGAATTCTGAAGAAAAAATTAGGACATAATCAATAAAAAAATAATAAACATTAACTAACCTTAAATATCTCAGCCAAAAGAGTTTAAAAGTGTTGCGTAGTCTATTGTATGGAATAATATTTTGAGCGATAATCAAGTTTTATATGGTGTAGAAAAAAAAGTTCGATTGTGTAACAGGTAGGGTTTTGTGTAGAAAGAGAATATATAGGAGAAAAAATAGAAGAAAAAAGAAATTTTAATCTATCATTTTAAATTTTTATAAGAGATAATAGGTTTGAATAAATCAAGAAAGAGTTTCTTTTAACTTTCATTTCGAAAAACATAAATCGTGGAATAATTAGTATTTTTATAATTATTACATTAATATGTTAGCCAATAGCATTTTTTTTTAATTATTTCTTAAATCAAAATTTCAAAATTTTAGCTAAAACTTATGGGGTTCTCACAAGGTTACTCACAAAAAGTTCATTTACTATAATATATAGTATAGATTATACTAACATATTAATACTATTTTTGTCAAAAAAAAAATAAAAATGTGTTTGATTATCTCCGTATCACATCATAAACTCAAAAGAATAAAATGTGTTGGGGAGGATTGGTAAAAAAAAAAAATTGTGTTTTGGGGGAAATACTGCAAGATTGACAAAAGAATAAAAATCATCCGGTTTGATTTCAAAAAATTGAACTCTTTTAAGAAAATTAATTTTTTTATTTTTATATTTTTTTTGTTTGTAGTTAAAAATTTTAATGTTTGATGAATTTTTATTTTTTAGATGCAGTTAACCTATATACACTTAAAAAGTATAATATTTAGGGAGATTGACCAATAAGTCTCATATTTAGGACTATACGGAAAGAAACTTTCTACTAATAAGACTTGATAGATCAATAGAAAAAACTTGGGACTAATTACAGTACTTATTTGTGAGATCAGATTTATTAGTAAATATTTCTAATATTTATAGGAAATTTTTTTTAAAAATCATCAAATACAAAAATTTAATACATTTCCGTATTCTTGTGTATTTATTAATTTTTTTTTTAAATCTTTCACTTTTTAGGTGCATCTAAAAAGTAAAAAAATTATTTAAAATATTAAAAAAATTCACTAAAAACAAAAAAAAAATGAAAAAAAAAATTCAATTTTTAAAAAATTAATCAAAACCGTATAAGGTGGATGTGTTCGATTATCTCAGTACATACCATTTTTCGCACATCATAAACTCAAATTCTAATCTTAACTTAGCTGCCACGCATTGCCATCACCGTGATGCTATCCCCCTTAACTTTCCCTACCTACTCACCCACCTGTGATATCTATCTCACGATCGCAGAAGGGTGGCGAGACAGCAAGGAAGGATTATAAGACACACTGCACCAGAGTAGAAAGGGGTGGAGTCGAAAGTGAGGGGGGTTTGGGTGGCGAAGAAAGGTGAGGTGAGGTAAGGTTCTAATCTAAGGCACAAGAAAACGACGAAAAAAAATTGGAAGATTTTGTGACCATTTTCATTAAATTCAAAATACTTCTTATTAATTTAATAATACTTTTTACTGTTTTTGCACTTTTTAACAATACTTTTTAACATATTTTCAATATTCTTAAGTGCTCTAACCACACTTATTAACATTTGTGTTGAATATTTCATCTTGCCTTTATTAAACAAAAAACTATAGTATTTATTTTAAAATACATTTATCAAAAACAAATTATATAAATATTTTTTAAAATATAAAATACTAGTGTATACCCGTGTCTAGGCACGGTGTGTAAATAAAAATAAACGAACAAAAAGAAGAAAAAAAAATTAAATAAATAGGGAGGAAAATAAAAAAGAGGAGAAAATAAAAAATAAAAAATAAAAAGAAAAAGAAAAAGAGGAATGTGGGATTATGGGATCGTTCATGAAATTATTCATGGGATCATGGAAGGGTGGGTGAGAAAAGAAAAAAGTAAAAGAGAGAAGCGAGAAAGTAGAATACATCACAGCCGTTGTTTTGTAGTTTGAATAGATCTAAGCCATCCAAATGTCATAATAGGACAAATATATGTAAGACAAATTCAAAAACTATTCTACTTTATTATATGGATATAATGTACGTGATGAGTTTAAAAACATTAAGTGAATACATTTAAAATCTTCCTCACTCAAAGAGAGCATCACCGTAGCAAAATTATCCTCTTTTTTTTGGGGGTACATCGGAAAGTAACCGTAGCAAAATTATCAAAAACATACAACCACAAGTAACTAAAACAAATTGCAGGCCAAGCTTGGTATTGTTTTACCTGCAACAAATTCAAAAAAATTATTCACAAAAATATTTAGAAAAATATATCTATGAATCACAATTATTTCAAGTGTGACTCACATTTCACCAACTTTAAATTTATATTATATAACTTATTTTGAGATAAAATTCAGAGTAATTCTTCATGATTCATAGCATGTTTTATGGGGAAAGCTCCCATTCAGATTGCATCTGAATTTTTTTTATGGAGATTACCAAAGAAGGCCTAAAAAATTCTTGGGAGAACTATAATACAGTGGGACATATTACAAAAATATGTGAGGTGCAAGTCATTTTGTGCTGAGGTGTAAGTGAAACTGTGGAAGTGCAACCCCTCCACATTTGTGTAAAAAAAAAAATATTCATGTCCCAAAAGTTTAATTTCCCCCAAAAACCTTCCTCTTTTTTTTGCTGACTGTCATTCCATATACAATTCTACTACAAAGCTCTCATAAAAAGTTAGCAAAACAGCACAAATATACAAATAAAAAATTTATACAAAAAATTTATGAATGATCTGACTCAATGTGAATTCACTACAAAGCAAAACACCTTTGTGAGTTTATAAGAATGACATTGTCCCCTTATTTTTGTGAAATTTTTTGTATTAATAGAATTTTCCTTTTGAAATTGAACCTAAAGAGTAAATCCCATTTGACCAATTTGCAATTATAATACATTCCCCACAAATACAATTCATATTTTAACCACTTTGTGAAAGTTTCATGGATAAAGATCATAGCTTCCAATACCATAGGAATTGGGGGTTGCTGCTGTGCCTTATGGCACACCAATCCTGCTGTAGATGTATTTTTTGACCGTATTTTGATGATCTAAACTGTTCTTATTGTAAAATTTGTCGAGTATATCATTCATATAAAAAATCAAATTAATCGGACATCTATAAGCAGCATGGAGATGTCAGGCATGGGAGTTCTTCCAGCCATGGTGATGTTGGCTTTGGAGTTTTCCGGCCAGAGAAGCGTGGTGAAAAGATTTAGCAGGTGGGCATTGGGAGGTGCAGAGGAGCGTGGTGTAAAGATTTAGCAATAGTAGCAGGCGGGCGTTGAGCTTTGGGAGTTGTCAGACGTGAGTGTGCAACAGGTGGGCTGTAAAGATTTGAAGCAGCATAGGTGTTGGAGTTGAAGCAGCATAGGTGATTATTTTAGTTTCAAAAATTAGCTAGTGGGCGGTATAGTTTTAGTTTAAAAATTAGCAGGTAGACGTTGGGGTGTTGCAGCTTTGGTTTTGGGTTTTGTGGGTGATTTTGTGGGGATTTTTGTTTTTTTTTTCTAGTTAAGTTCTTCTCAACTTTTTTTGTTTAAAAAAAAAAAACGCGAGGCTAAGGGGTTGGTTGTATGGATGCGAGTAGCAGTAGTAGGGGTATTTTGTACTTTCCGAATCTCTCTCGATGCATGTCATTTTCCTGTACCTTTAATTTCATGCCGTTAATGAAATTTTCTTTGCTGATCAAAAATAAAAAATAAAAAAATAACCCCATAATCAAGTCCTAATTGTTTTTAAAAAATTATTAAAATCATGTTCACTGTTTATGTTTTGAAAAACAAATGTGCTCTTATTATGAGGCTACAAATATCCAATTTACTTGTTTTTTTGCATGAATGATCTATTCGACGAACCTTACAATATGAACGGTTCAAATCATCGAAAAAGACTCAGAACATGCCTCCAATAGGCCTCACATATATGGAGAATCTAATTTCAGCATATAACAGCAGAAATAACCCCTTACATCATCCCATCAGGAAATGCTTTGGTGTGCAATGCGTCCCGTAGGCAACCTTAACACAAAATTATGTAAGTTTTCACAAACTTACATAAATAATCTCACAAAAATGCATAAACTAGAACACAAAAACTTGCATGATTTTGTGAATTTACTCGAATTTGTATTTAATTTATGCATTTTTATCAGATCACTTGTGTAAATTCAAGAAAATTTATGTAATTTTATATTAGGATTACATACGGGATACAATGCCCACCGGAAAATTTACCTCATCTCATCCTCATCATCCTTATATGAAGGCACAATGCAACTATATATGAAGGCAAAAGTTGGACCAGATCATATTAAAGTGCATTCTGGATTTCCGCAAAGCATGTTAATCATTCCTGGAATTCTACTCTACTTACCCGATAATAATAATAATAATAATAATAATAATAATAATAATAATAAAAAATCTTCAAATCAAACTCAATAAATTAAAAGAAAAAACTGCAGTCCTAAGGTCTGTGTGGAAGGGAATAATGGAAGGATCATCAAGAAGAACACACAGCAAATCTGGATAAAATGTTGACCCAAATTATGGATCTGGTCATTTTCTAGGTGTAGTTGCTTTCCTGTATTCAAAAGGGAAAGTAATGTTGGGTTTGATTGGAAGATTTGGAAATAGAAAGGGAAAGAGAAAGGAAAGGAAAAAAGTAGGTGAAATATGAATAAAATATACCTACATTTCACCTAATTTCACACACCTTTTTCATTCCCTTTCTCCCTTTATAAATCTCTCAACCAAACACAACATAAATAATTTTTATATGCATCTTGCATTTCATACTGGACTAATAGTGTGGTAAAAATTTCTAAATTCATCTTAACTCTCTTCAAAAAGTTAAAAATAATACCAATAAGTAGTATCTCTGATTAAACAAAATTCATTAAACAAACAACTCTCACTAATTCTTCATCCAAATCATGACAGAGACCAATGCAACAGGTTCTGCAGAACTATGTGGTGATGTCAATGGACAAAACCAGCCACAAGAAATTTTTTAAAAAAAATGCATAAAACTAATTCATCAGAATCAATATGAAACATATTGCCCTATCTATCCCTAGAAGTCAAGTTCAACTCTTCTAATTGGAACTATCATTTTAGGATACCAGAATTAATTAACCAAGTCCAATTACAAAACCCCATTATGTTCACAATCCCTAAACATACTAAAACCTCAAGGGTTCCACTATTTATCTATCTATATTATTATATATATGTGTGAAAAACTCACTTTATCTCTTGAAAACTACTCTCTCCTTTTACCAAGTGAATTTTTTTTTATCTAAAAAAGAATTTTTTTTATAAAGTGAGTGCACAGGATTTGAACCTAACGTTTTGAGTTTGGAAAACGACACCCTTATCACTTAATCAACAAACACTATATATTTTTAATTCAAAATCAAAATTTATATTTTACAGAGTTATATAATAAGCATAGATACTTTAAAAAAGGCATCGTGTTTGTCATATATGAACTGGCACTAGTCAAACACTTCCCAATCCGTGTTATACATATGCCTTAATGTGTACTATTATTTTTTAAAAATAATTTAGACTCACACAAACTTGAGCCACTTTGGTCGTTTAAACATCATAAAACACAATACAAGGTTTGAAAGAATTAACTTAGAATATAATGATAAAAATATGCACATTTATGCATTTAATCCATCATTCTTTAAACTTAATATTATGTTGCATTATTTATTCTTTAAATGAAATATTCATATACATGTATATAGTGATTCTTAGTTTATAGCAAAGTAGAAGAATGAATAATTAGCAAAAAAAACATGAACCAACAAAAGAATACAACAATTTAAACATAGACACTCACATCATAAAGACAAACATTCACAGGAATATAATCCAACAGTACATAGATTGCTGATAAATCCAAAACTAGTACAAGTTTCTTTTTTTCTTTTTTTTCTTTTTTTTCTTTTTTTTTGAATTGAGAGAAAATTTGTAGCATCAACAACATAGTGCACAGTTTGAAGACTTTATTGAATTATGAGACAACAAATTCCAAATATGCATTATTATACAATACTATTGACTTCCCCTGTATCACATAAAAATCAAAACTTGACAAGCGAAACATAAAAATTGCAATCCATACAATTCCTAAATATTAAGAGATTCCAAAATTTGTTCAAAATTTTTGTAAGTAAATTAAAAATAACACAATGACTAATTTCTCAAAAAATTCTCACTTGAACTCGAATGTCGGCGGTATTGGCGAATCAAAGCTCTCCAAGATCTCCGTCTTGACTCTGCTCTGCTTCGATTCTTCATTTTTTCCACCAAACAGGCCTCCGAACCACGACGACGACGAAGTCGATGATTCGGAGGGCTGAGGCGTAGTGTTCGGCAAGGGATCTTCGATCATGATCGGCATGTTCTGCTGAGCACTCATGACCTTGTTGAGCATGATTCCGGCGCCTTCGATGAGGGCGAGGAGGACGCCGCCGACGAGGGCGGAGCGGGAGGCGGCGCGGAGGCCCTGCCGCATCTGGAGGAGGCCTCCAGTGGCGGCGCCGGAAATGATTGAGTTCCATGGATCCTCTTTCTGGCGGACGTACACTAGGGTGCAGTCGCAGGCTGAGAACAGTCCGCCCCACACGGCGAAGCTGCCGCCGATGCGAGGAGCGTTCATTCGCACGGCTTGCGAGCCGCCGATGAGCCGCTCTCCTTTGGGAGAGTTGTAGATGCCCTTGAGAAAGTGGAAGGTTGAGCCGCCGACTGCTCCCATCCCGAAGGCGCCGCCAACGTCGTCGAGGATGCGGTCTGGGCAAGGCTCCCGAGATGTCTCCGGCGTACCCATTTGGAGAATGTGAGAGAGAGAGAGAGAGAGAGAGAGAGAGAGAGAGGGTTTAAGGGTTTGTGAGAGAAATTGGGAAGAGGAGAAACTGTTGGGAAATTCTATTTCCACCAAACTTATAAAGCCTCCGTTTGGGAAGTGGGTTGGTTTTTTGGCTTTTTGGCTTTTTTGGTTTTTTTAGTCTGGGCTTAAAAGTTTGGTTTGGGAAGGGCTTTTTGGCTTTTTGGCTTTTTTGACTTTTTTTGTGAGAGAGGAGTGTAATGATTATGGCTAAAAAAGCCTATTTTGTTTTTTGTGGCTAAAAAAGCCTATTTTGTCTTTTGTGGCTAAAAAAGCCAAAAAGCCCCAAAAAAGCTCTTGCCAAACATAGGCAGTCAACCCACTTAATAAAAAATTAGATTAATGATAATTATATTTTAATTAAAAATTATTATAATAGACATTGATTAACCTTCCTAATATTATATATATAAATTCACTCCTTTGTTTGAAGAAGGGTTGTCCACTCTGTTTCTTTAAATTTACAGGGTAGTTATAGTGGAAAGCAATCTTATGCACAGGTAACCTCGTCACCGCCCCCATTTTTTTGTGGGTCTCCGTCGAGTAGGGTGTCTAACCCATTAATTCAAGATGATCGCTTTGGGGATGAAAGGTTCACACTCGTCTCACCATGGTCGATTCCTATTCCCTCCGGGTTGTCGTCGTCCCCTACCTCATCCTCCCGAAAAAGTGCATGTGTTCGGGCAAATTTTGGGAACAACCCGACAGTGAGAATTAAGGGGTTTGATTGCTTGGATAGGGATAGACGTAACTGCAGTATCCCTGCCCTTGCTTAACAAACCCAAATCTCAACACGAAAAAATATAGTACATAAAGGGAAAAAAAAACTGAAGCTGAAAAGCAAAAATATGAACCAAATGGTGGCTAGGTTTGAAGAAGGGTTGTCCACTCCTTTATTTCCATGGACTTTTTATTCAGTAACCCGAATATGGGAGGGCAAGTTCTGCACCTTGAGACTCAATTCGAGTTCTATCTTGAGGTTAATTCAGAAGAAATTTGCCTTGATTTCAATTTAGAAATTTGCATTGAGTTCTGCCCTGAGGTCAGTCTAAAGATTTGTTCTGACTTGGCCATAAGGATAGAATTGAATTCAATTCTGAAGATTCAGAAATCAAGCTTGAATTCAACTTTGATGTTGAAACCGATGACGAGTTTGAGCCAAAAAGCTACTCGGAGTTCTACCATGTGGACACGATTGAATTCAATCCTGGAATCTTAGAAATTGATTCAGGAATCATCACTGAATTCAACTATGATGGTGAAGCTAATGATGAATTCAAGCCTGAAATCGAAGGAGAAATTAAAGTGTGTGAGTGAAGGATTTATTTGTAATTTTAAGGATGTGGATTAAGATAATTACTTAATAATTAAATTAATAGAGGTGCATATTGAGAAAGATTTGTCCTGAGTTTATTAGGGTGGTGGAAATAGAATTTCCCGAAACTGTTTATTAGGGTTTTTGTTTCAGCGTAGAGAATGGGTCAAGTACCAATTTGACGAAAATGCCCTTTGCTATGCTTCGTTGGAAATTTGGGGCAGGATTAAGAAAAAGAAAGAAAAAATGTAAGTGAAATGTATTTATATTTTGTCTAGTTTACTATTTTGTGGGGAGCTTTGTTTTTGATTTTTTTTTTTTTTTTTTTTTTTTTCTGTTTTTGTTTTTTTGGAGAGCAAATTTGGTTGGGTTTACTCGCATTGTTTATAAAAGGAAATATGCTTTAATTACACATGAAAGTCATGTGTTCAACCATTTACTTGATTGGTATATTCAATTATAACTATGGGTCTGTTTGTTTTCAGGGATATGTTGGGTGAGATTGTTAGTGAGGAGATTATTAGTGAGGGGACTATTAGTGAGGAGACTAAGAAATTTGTGTTTGTTTGATAACCAATGGACTATCAATAATTCCTGTTTGTTTTGAGAGATAGGAGTGTGATTACCTAGTTAAATTCCATAAATACCCTTGTTACATTATTATGAAATTTGGAAATTATTAGTGAGTGGATTATGAAAAATTGTGTTTATTTGTGATATATTTTAATATTAAAAATTATGTTTTATAAAAATATTATTATATTAAATTATTTTTATAAAACATAATTATATTAAATTATTTTTATAAAAATATTAGTATATTAAATTATTTTTATAAAACCAAATTATGAAAACAACTCAGCCCAGCCCATGGTTTTAAACAGTGTATTCAAAGATTTTTTTCACTTAAATATTGGTTCATTCCATTGTTCATTCATCATCATCATCTTTGCCTTCTTTGTTAAAAAGAAAAAAACAGAGCATCACTACAAGGACAACGATGACACTGATCTTCATTGTCAACGACGCCGACGACGCAACGACGCCAATCATTACCGTCAACGACGACGACGACGCCGATCTTCGCAGTCAACGTGATTTTGTTTTTCTTACAAATTTCAATTTTGTATAATTTCATATCATGTAAGTCTTTTGATTTGTGTCTCTTTTGTCTAATTTAGTCAAATATTGGAGCATCACTTTTCAATTTTACTGATCTAATTTGCAATTTGTCTACACTTCTGTTTGATTGGTGAGAAAACCGAATGAAATATGCATATATATATATATATATATGATAATAGAACAGAGAGAGAGAGGAGAGAAAAGAAGAGGCACTACAACAAAAACACATTTTAGTGACACCATACTAGTGGCATGTTCTTAAAAAATGTCACAAAAAGAATATCTGGTGGCATTTTTTAGAAAAATGTCATAGAGCCACAAACATACAAGGCTCTAGTGGCATTTCAATTAAAAAAAAGTGTCACTTCACTACAACAAAAATGTCACTACAACAAATTTACACTTTAGTGACACTACACTAGTGGCGGCATGTTTTTAGAAAATGCCACAAAAATAAAAATTGGCATTAAATGTTTTAGAAAAATGCCACAGAACCATAAACATATAAGGCTCTAGTGGCATTTCAATAAAGAAATGTCACATCAATTTTATGACATTTTATAAAATAATGACACAAAAAATTATGTTCGTGACATTTACCAACAGATGCCACTAAACTTTAGTCGCGATGGCATTTTTTTTTAAAAATGTCAGGACACTAGGTAGGTGCAAATTACTTTTTATGGCACTTAGGTGAAAAGTGTCATAAACAAATATTTTATAGTATTTTGAGAAATGCCATTAAGTCAAAAACTTTCCAAGCTTATAATAGCATTTTTGAAAAACCAAAAAATGTCAATATATTTTCTAAATTTTTAAAATGCAGTAAATGATTAAAAATAAATAAATTAAACTCACTATACACTACAGGAAAAATCACATTCGGCGACTAAATTTCCTGACCAAAAAAAAATTTTCAGCGACCAAAACGACATTAGTTGCCAAAAGTAAAACTTTTTGGCGACTAAACAATTTTAGTAGCCAAAAGTCTACAATTGGCGACTAAAACTAAGTTTGGTCGCTGATTATATGGGTTTTAGTGACTAAAAAATTTTTAGTAGCCCAAAGTAAAGCTTTTTGGCAACTAAAAAAATTTAGTAGCCAAAAGTCTACAATTGGCGACTAAAAATAAGTTTGGTCACTGATTATATGGGTTTTACCGACTAAAAAATTTTAGTAGCCAAAAGTAAAGCTTTTTGGTGCCACTAGAACACAAAAACTTGCATGATTTTGTGAATTTACTCGAATTTGTATTTAATTTATGCATTTTTATCAGATCACTTGTGTAAATTCAAGAAAATTTATGTAATTTTATATTAGGATTACATACGGGATACAATGCCCACCGGAAAATTTACCTCATCTCATCCTCATCATCCTTATATGAAGGCACAATGCAACTATATATGAAGGCAAAAGTTGGACCAGATCATATTAAAGTGCATTCTGGATTTCCGCAAAGCATGTTAATTATTCCTGGAATTCTACTCTACTTACCCGATAATAATAATAATAATAATAATAATAATAATAATAATAATAATAAAAAAAATCTTCAAATCAAACTCAATAAATTAAAAGAAAAACTGCAGTCCTAAGGTCTGTGTGGAAGGGAATAATGGAAGGATCATCAAGAAGAACACACAGCAAATCTGGATAAAATGTTGACCCAAATTATGGATCTGGTCATTTTCTAGGTGTAGTTGCTTTCCTGTATTCAAAAGGGAAAGTAACGTTGGGTTTGATTGGAAGATTTGGAAATAGAAAGGGAAAGAGAAAGGGAAAGGAAAAAAGTAGGTGAAATATGAATAAAATATACCTACATTTCACCTAATTTCACACACCTTTTTCATTCCCTTTCTCCCTTTATAAATCTCTCAACCAAACACAACATAAATAATTTTTATATGCATCTTGCATTTCATACTGGACTAATAGTGTGGTAAAAATTTCTAAATTCATCTTAACTCTCTTCAAAAGTTAAAAATAATACCAATAAGTAGTATCTCTGATTAAACAAAATTCATTAAACAAACAACTCTCACTAATTCTTCATCCAAATCATGACAGAGACCAATGCAACAGGTTCTGCAGAACTATGTGGTGATGTCAATGGACAAAACCAGCCACAAGAAATTTTTTTAAAAAAATGCATAAAACTAATTCATCAGAATCAATATGAAACATATTGCCCTATCTATCCCTACAAGTCAAGTTCAACTCTTCTAATTGGAACTATCATTTTAGGATACCAGAATTAATTAACCAAGTCCAATTACAAAACCCCATTATGTTCACAATCCCTAAACATACTAAAACCTCAAGGGTTCCACTATTTATCTATCTATATTATTATATATATATGTGTGAAAAACTCACTTTATCTCTTGAAAACTACTCTCTCCTTTTACCAAGTGAATTTTTTTTTATCTAAAAAAGAATTTTTTGTATAAAGTGAGTGCACAGGATTTGAACCTAACGTTTTGAGTTTGGAAAACGACACCCTTATCACTTAATCAACAAACACTATATATTTTTAATTCAAAATCAAAATTTATATTTTACAGAGTTATATAATAAGCATAGATACTTTAAAAAAGGCATCGTGTTTGTCATATATGAACTGGCACTAGTCAAACACTTCCCAATACGTGTTATACATATGCCTTAATGTGTACTATTATTTTTTAAAAATAATTTAGACTCACACAAACTTGAGCCACTTTGGTCGTTTAAACATCATAAAACACAATACAAGGTTTGAAAGAATTAACTTAGAATATAATGATAAAAATATGCACATTTATGCATTTAATCCATCATTCTTTAAACTTAATATTATGTTGCATTATTTATTCTTTAAATGAAATATTCATATACATGTATATAGTGATTCTTAGTTTATAGCAAAGTAGAAGAATGAATAATTAGCAAAAAAAAACATGAACCAACAAAAGAATACAACAATTTAAACATAGACACTCACATCATAAAGACAAACATTCACAGGAATATAATCCAACAGTACATAGATTGCTGATAAATCCAAAACTAGTACAAGTTTCTTTTTTTCTTTTTTCTTTTTTTTTTTGAATTGAGAGAAAATTTGTAGCATCAACAACATAGTGCACAATTTGAAGACTTTATTGAATTATGAGACAACAAATTCCAAATATGCATTATTATACAATACTATTGACTTCCCCTGTATCACATAAAAATCAAAACTTGACAAGCGAAACATAAAAATTGCAATCCATACAATTCCTAAATATTAAGAGATTCCAAAATTTGTTCAAAATTTTTGTAAGTAAATTAAAAATAACACAATCACTAATTTCTCAAAAAATTCTCACTTGAACTCGAATGTCGGCGGTATTGGCGAATCAAAGCTCTCCAAGATCTCCGTCTTGACTCCGCTCTGCTTCGATTCTTCATTTTTTCCACCAAACAGGCCTCCGAACCACGACGACGACGAAGTCGATGATTCGGAGGGCTGAGGCGTAGTGTTCGGCAAGGGATCTTCGATCATGATCGGCATGTTCTGCTGAGCACTCATGACCTTGTTGAGCATGATTCCGGCGCCTTCGATGAGGGCGAGGAGGACGCCGCCGACGAGGGCGGAGCGGGAGGCGGCGCGGAGGCCCTGCCGCATCTGGAGGAGGCCTCCAGTGGCGGCGCCGGAAATGATTGAGTTCCATGGATCCTCTTTCTGGCGGACGTACACTAGGGTGCAGTCGCAGGCTGAGAACAGTCCGCCCCACACGGCGAAGCTGCCGCCGATGCGAGGAGCGTTCATTCGCACGGCTTGCGAGCCGCCGATGAGCCGCTCTCCTTTGGGAGAGTTGTAGATGCCCTTGAGAAAGTGGAAGGCTGAGCCGCCGACTGCTCCCATCCCGAAGGCGCCGCCGACGTCGTCGAGGATGCGGTCTGGGCAAGGCTCCCGAGATGTCTCCGGCGTACCCATTTGGAGAATTAGAGAGAGAGAGAGAGAGAGGGTTTAAGGGTTTGTGAGAGAAATTGGGAAGAGGAGAAACTGTGGGAAATTCTATTTCCACCAAACTTATAAAGCCTCCGTTTGGGAAGTGGGTTGGTTTTTTGGCTTTTTGGCTTTTTTGGTTTTTTTAGTCTGGGCTTAAAAGTTTGGTTTGGGAAGGGCTTTTTGGCTTTTTGGCTTTTTTGACTTTTTTTGTGAGAGAGGAGTGTAATGATTATGGCTAAAAAAGCCTATTTTGTTTTTTGTGGCTAAAAAAGCCTATTTTGTCTTTTGTGGCTAAAAAAGCCAAAAAGCCCCAAAAAAGCTCTTGCCAAACATAGGCAGTCAACCCACTTAATAAAAAATTAGATTAATGATAATTATATTTTAATTAAAAATTATTATAATAGACATTGATTAACCTTCCTAATATTATATATATAAATTCACTCCTTTGTTTGAAGAAGGGTTGTCCACTCTGTTTCTTTAAATTTACAGGGTAGTTATAGTGGAAAGCAATCTTATGCACAGGTAACCTCGTCACCGCCCCCATTTTTTTGTGGGTCTCCGTCGAGTAGGGTGTCTAACCCATTAATTCAAGATGATCGCTTTGGGGATGAAAGGTTCACACTCGTCTCACCATGGTCGATTCCTATTCCCTCCGGGTTGTCGTCGTCCCCTACCTCATCCTCCCGAAAAAGTGCATGTGTTCGGGCAAATTTTGGGAACAACCCGACAGTGAGAATTAAGGGGTTTGATTGCTTGGATAGGGATAGACGTAACTGCAGTATCCCTGCCCTTGCTTAACAAACCCAAATCTCAACACGAAAAAATATAGTACATAAAGGGAAAAAAAACTGAAGCTGAAAAGCAAAAATATGAACCAAATGGTGGCTAGGTTTGAAGAAGGGTTGTCCACTCCTTTATTTCCATGGACTTTTTATTCAGTAACCCGAATATGGGAGGGCAAGTTCTGCACCTTGAGACTCAATTCGAGTTCTATCTTGAGGTTAATTCAGAAGAAATTTGCCTTGATTTCAATTTAGAAATTTGCATTGAGTTCTGCCCTGAGGTCAGTCTAAAGATTTGTTCTGACTTGGCCATAAGGATAGAATTGAATTCAATTCTGAAGATTCAGAAATCAAGCTTGAATTCAACTTTGATGTTGAAACCGCATGTTTGGCACTTCTTTCAAAAACTCTGTTTTCAAAATGATTTGCCGGATTTGGACTCTTTGGTTCAAGATTAAGAACCGTGACATTTGAGTCCTTCGAACTGTAGTGACCCAATATCGAACCAGAACGGGGGGGACTCGCACTCCCTTTCCCCCGGGATGCGTTCGGGGACGTCTACACTATGTTGTTGAATTGGCCCGGTTTGCTGAGGAATTGATAATTTATCCAGTTCAAGTCAATGTGTTGTAAAATGGTTGGTTCACATGTGATTTTTTATCCCAATGGTGTACCGGGGTGAAGGGCCAAAAACCAATTCAAACAGCTGGCGTGCTACATACCAGCTAGTATTCTAAGCCTTGGTCCGTTGCTTGATGAGTGGATAGGTTTCAGTTACATAACTGCCATGGATGCTTTGTAATGCTTCTTTCGTTGACTAAAATATTATTTTTAAATTTTTTATTTTTGTTTGAATCAATTGAGGCAGAGCAGAGCAGAGCAGTAACAATTGGAAGTGTTTGACTAGATTTTGGATCTATGTGGTTGGCTTGATGTCATTTTCAAAAAATGAAAATTTTGAAACCCTTTCAATTGATCAATCAAAATCATGCCAAAATTTTATTCAAAAAAGAAAAAGAAAAAGAAAAAATGTTTTCTAATAATTGTCAATTGCCAATGGAAGTAGATTTCTGAAACTTCAGAAAATTACTAGAATTATGTTTCAAGTTTCAAAAAAATGCTTATTTCAGGGGAATTTAACAACGCCCCCCCCCCCCCCCCCAAAAAAAAAAAAAAAAGCTATAGCATCTATACACACCCTTAATTTTTTCAATGGTTGAGTGGCCTTCCCTATTGAATCTGTAATAATAATTGGTAAAAACTCTGCAGCAGGCACTTTTTAAGTGTATTGCAGTTCTATTTGCGCTACACTCTATATTGATTTAGGTGCAACTAGTGAACTAGTACTGGTGAATATCACATAGCAATTGGCATACGACAAATATGAGATCATGATACTTTATCTTCCTACGTGATGAAGTAGGAAGGGGACAATTTTTGTCATGATCATGTGAGATCATGACATTGTCCCCTTATTTTTGTGAAATTTTTTGTATTAATAGAATTTTCCTTTTGAAATTGAACCTAAAGAGTAAATCCCATTTGACCAATTTGCAATTATAATACATTTCCCCACAAATATGAGATCATGACATTGTCCCCTTATTTTTGTGAAATTTTTTGTATTAATAGAATTTTCCTTTTGAAATTGAACCTAAAGAGTAAATCCCATTTGACCAATTTGCAATTATAATACATTTCCCCACAAATACAATTCATATTTTAACCACTTTGTGAAAGTTTCATGGATAAAGATCATAGCTTCCAATACCATAGGAATTGGGGGTTGCTGTTGTGCCTTATGGCACACCAATCCTGCTGTAGATGTATTTTTTGACCGTATTTTGATGATCTAAACTGTTCTTATTGTAAAATTTGTCGAGTATATCATTCATATAAAAAATCAAATTAATCGGACATCTATAAGCAGCATGGAGATGTCAGGCATGAGAGTTCTTCCAGCCATGGTGATGTTGGCTTTGGAGTTTTCCGGCCAGAGAAGCGTGGTGAAAAGATTTAGCAGGTGGGCATTGGGAGGTGCAGAGGAGCGTGGTGTAAAGATTTAGCAATAGTAGCAGGCAGGCGTTCAGCTTTGGGAGTTGTCAGACGTGAGTGTGCAACAGGTGGGCTGTAAAGATTTGAAGCAGCATAGGTGTTGGGAGTTGAAGCAGCATAGGTGATTATTTTAGTTTCAAAAATTAGCTAGTGGGCGGTATAGTTTTAGTTTAAAAATTAGCAGGTAGACGTTGGGGTGTTGCAGCTTTGGTTTTGGGTTTTGTGGGTGATTTTGTGGGGATTTTTGTTTTTTTTTTCTAGTTAAGTTCTTCTCAACTTTTTTTGTTTAAAAAAAAAAACGCGAGACTAAGAGGTTGGTTGTATGGATGCGAGTAGCAGTAGTAGGGGTATTTTGTACTTTCCGAATCTCTCTCGATGCATGTCATCTTCCTGTACCTTTAATTTCATGCCGTTAATGAAATTTTCTTTGCTGATCAAAAATAAAAAATAAAAAAATAACCCTATGATCAAGTCCTAATTGTTTTTAAAAAATTATTAAAATCATGTTCACTGTTTATGTTTTGAAAAACAAATGTGCTCTTATTATGAGGCTACAAATATCCAATTTACTTGTTTTTTTGCATGAATGATCTATTCGACGAACCTTACAATATGAACGGTTCAAATCATCGAAAAAGACTCAGAACATGCCTCCAATAGGCCTCACATATATGGAGAATCTAATTTCAGCATATAACAGCAGAAATAACCCCTTACATCATCCCATCAGGAAATGCTTTGGTGTGCAATGCGTCCCGTAGGCAACCTTAACACAAAATTATGTAAGTTTTCACAAACTTACATAAATAATCTCACAAAAATGCATAAACTAGAACACAAAAACTTGCATGATTTTGTGAATTTACTCGAATTTGTATTTAATTTATGCATTTTTATCAGATCACTTGTGTAAATTCAAGAAAATTTATGTAATTTTATATTAGGATTACATACGGGATACAATGCCCACCGGAAAATTTACCTCATCTCATCCTCATCATCCTTATATGAAGGCACAATGCAACTATATATGAAGGCAAAAGTTGGACCAGATCATATTAAAGTGCATTCTGGATTTCCGCAAAGCATGTTAATTATTCCTGGAATTCTACTCTACTTACCCGATAATAATAATAATAATAATAATAATAATAATAATAATAATAATAAAAAAAATCTTCAAATCAAACTCAATAAATTAAAAGAAAAACTGCAGTCCTAAGGTCTGTGTGGAAGGGAATAATGGAAGGATCATCAAGAAGAACACACAGCAAATCTGGATAAAATGTTGACCCAAATTATGGATCTGGTCATTTTCTAGGTGTAGTTGCTTTCCTGTATTCAAAAGGGAAAGTAACGTTGGGTTTGATTGGAAGATTTGGAAATAGAAAGGGAAAGAGAAAGGGAAAGGAAAAAAGTAGGTGAAATATGAATAAAATATACCTACATTTCACCTAATTTCACACACCTTTTTCATTCCCTTTCTCCCTTTATAAATCTCTCAACCAAACACAACATAAATAATTTTTATATGCATCTTGCATTTCATACTGGACTAATAGTGTGGTAAAAATTTCTAAATTCATCTTAACTCTCTTCAAAAAGTTAAAAATAATACCAATAAGTAGTATCTCTGATTAAACAAAATTCATTAAACAAACAACTCTCACTAATTCTTCATCCAAATCATGACAGAGACCAATGCAACAGGTTCTGCAGAACTATGTGGTGATGTCAATGGACAAAACCAGCCACAAGAAATTTTTTTTAAAAAATGCATAAAACTAATTCATCAGAATCAATATGAAACATATTGCCCTATCTATCCCTACAAGTCAAGTTCAACTCTTCTAATTGGAACTATCATTTTAGGATACCAGAATTAATTAACCAAGTCCAATTACAAAACCCCATTATGTTCACAATCCCTAAACATACTAAAACCTCAAGGGTTCCACTATTTATCTATCTATATTATTATATATATATGTGTGAAAAACTCACTTTATCTCTTGAAAACTACTCTCTCCTTTTACCAAGTGAATTTTTTTTTATCTAAAAAAGAATTTTTTGTATAAAGTGAGTGCACAGGATTTGAACCTAACGTTTTGAGTTTGGAAAACGACACCCTTATCACTTAATCAACAAACACTATATATTTTTAATTCAAAATCAAAATTTATATTTTACAGAGTTATATAATAAGCATAGATACTTTAAAAAAGGCATCGTGTTTGTCATATATGAACTGGCACTAGTCAAACACTTCCCAATACGTGTTATACATATGCCTTAATGTGTACTATTATTTTTTAAAAATAATTTAGACTCACACAAACTTGAGCCACTTTGGTCGTTTAAACATCATAAAACACAATACAAGGTTTGAAAGAATTAACTTAGAATATAATGATAAAAATATGCACATTTATGCATTTAATCCATCATTCTTTAAACTTAATATTATGTTGCATTATTTATTCTTTAAATGAAATATTCATATACATGTATATAGTGATTCTTAGTTTATAGCAAAGTAGAAGAATGAATAATTAGCAAAAAAAAACATGAACCAACAAAAGAATACAACAATTTAAACATAGACACTCACATCATAAAGACAAACATTCACAGGAATATAATCCAACAGTACATAGATTGCTGATAAATCCAAAACTAGTACAAGTTTCTTTTTTTCTTTTTTCTTTTTTTTTTGAATTGAGAGAAAATTTGTAGCATCAACAACATAGTGCACAATTTGAAGACTTTATTGAATTATGAGACAACAAATTCCAAATATGCATTATTATACAATACTATTGACTTCCCCTGTATCACATAAAAATCAAAACTTGACAAGCGAAACATAAAAATTGCAATCCATACAATTCCTAAATATTAAGAGATTCCAAAATTTGTTCAAAATTTTTGTAAGTAAATTAAAAATAACACAATCACTAATTTCTCAAAAAATTCTCACTTGAACTCGAATGTCGGCGGTATTGGCGAATCAAAGCTCTCCAAGATCTCCGTCTTGACTCCGCTCTGCTTCGATTCTTCCTTTTTTCCACCAAACAAGCCTCCGAACCACGACGACGACGAAGTCGACGATTCGGAGGGCTGAGGCGTAGTGTTCGGCAAGGGGTCTTCGATCATGATCGGCATGTTCTGCTGAGCACTCATGACCTTGTTGAGCATGATTCCGGCGCCTTCGATGAGGGCGAGGAGGACGCCGCCGACGAGGGCGGAGCGGGAGGCGGCGCGGAGGCCCTGCCGCATCTGGAGGAGGCCTCCAGTGGCGGCGCCGGAAATGATTGAGTTCCATGGATCCTCTTTCTGGCGGACGTACACTAGGGTGCAGTCGCAGGCTGAGAACAGTCCGCCCCACACGGCGAAGCTGCCGCCGATGCGAGGAGCGTTCATTCGCACGGCTTGCGAGCCGCCGATGAGCCGCTCTCCTTTGGGAGAGTTGTAGATGCCCTTGAGAAAGTGGAAGGCTGAGCCGCCGACTGCTCCCATCCCGAAGGCGCCGCCGACGTCGTCGAGGATGCGGTCTGGGCAAGGCTCCCGAGATGTCTCCGGCGTACCCATTTGGAGAATTAGAGAGAGAGAGAGAGAGAGGGTTTAAGGGTTTGTGAGAGAAATTGGGAAGAGGAGAAACTGTTGGGAAATTCTATTTCCACCAAACTTATAAAGCCTCCGTTTGGGAAGTGGGTTGGTTTTTTGGCTTTTTGGCTTTTTTGGTTTTTTTAGTCTGGGCTTAAAAGTTTGGTTTGGGAAGGGCTTTTTGGCTTTTTGGCTTTTTTGACTTTTTTTGTGAGAGAGGAGTGTAATGATTATGGCTAAAAAAGCCTATTTTGTTTTTTGTGGCTAAAAAAGCCTATTTTGTCTTTTGTGGCTAAAAAAGCCAAAAAGCCCCAAAAAAGCTCTTGCCAAACATAGGCAGTCAACCCACTTAATAAAAAATTAGATTAATGATAATTATATTTTAATTAAAAATTATTATAATAGACATTGATTAACCTTCCTAATATTATATATATAAATTCACTCCTTTGTTTGAAGAAGGGTTGTCCACTCTGTTTCTTTAAATTTACAGGGTAGTTATAGTGGAAAGCAATCTTATGCACAGGTAACCTCGTCACCGCCCCCATTTTTTTGTGGGTCTCCGTCGAGTAGGGTGTCTAACCCATTAATTCAAGATGATCGCTTTGGGGATGAAAGGTTCACACCCGTCTCACCACGGTCGATTCCTATTCCCTCCGGGTTGTCGTCGTCCCCTGCCTCATCCTCCCGAAAAAGTGCATGTGTTCGGGCAAATTTTGGGAACAACCCGACAGTGAGAATTAAGGGGTTTGATTGCTTGGATAGGGATAGACGTAATTGCAGTATCCCTGCCCTTGCTTAACAAACCCAAATCTCAACACGAAAAAATAGAGTACATAAAGGGAAAAAAAAACTGAAGCTGAAAAGCAAAAATATGAACCAAATGGTGGCTAGGTTTGAAGAAGGGTTGTCCACTCCTTTATTTCCATGGACTTTTTATTCAGTAACCCGAATATGGGAGGGCAAGTTCTGCACCTTGAGACTCAATTCGAGTTCTATCTTGAGGTTAATTCAGAAGAAATTTGCCTTGATTTCAATTTAGAAATTTGCATTGAGTTCTGCCCTGAGGTCAGTCTAAAGATTTGTTCTGACTTGGCCATAAGGATAGAATTGAATTCAATTCTGAAGATTCAGAAATCAAGCTTGAATTCAACTTTGATGTTGAAACCGATGACGAGTTTGAGCCAAAAAGCTACTCGGAGTTCTACCATGTGGACACGATTGAATTCAATCCTGGAATCTTAGAAATTGATTCAGGAATCATCACTGAATTCAACTATGATGGTGAAGCTAATGATGAATTCAAGCCTGAAATCGAAGGAGAAATTAAAGTGTGTGAGTGAAGGATTTATTTGTAATTTTAAGGATGTGGATTAAGATAATTACTTAATAATTAAATTAATAGAGGTGCATATTGAGAAAGATTTGTCCTGAGTTTATTAGGGTGGTGGAAATAGAATTTCCCGAAACTGTTTATTAGGGTTTTTGTTTCAGCGTAGAGAATGGGTCAAGTACCAATTTGACGAAAATGCCCTTTGCTATGCTTCGTTGGAAATTTGGGGCAGGATTAAGAAAAAGAAAGAAAAAATGTAAGTGAAATGTATTTATATTTTGTCTAGTTTACTATTTTGTGGGGAGCTTTGTTTTTGATTTTTTTTTTTTTTTTTTTTTTTTTTTTCTGTTTTTGTTTTTTTGGAGAGCAAATTTGGTTGGGTTTACTCGCATTGTTTATAAAAGGGAATATGCTTTAATTACACATGAAAGTCATGTGTTCAACCATTTACTTGATTGGTATATTCAATTATAACTATGGGTCCGTTTGTTTTCAGGGATATATTGGGTGAGATTGTTAGTGAGGAGATTATTAGTGAGGGGACTATTAGTGAGGAGACTAAGAAATTTGTGTTTGTTTGATAACCAATGGACTATCAATAATTCCTGTTTGTTTTGAGAGATAGGAGTGTGATTACCTAGTTAAATTCCATAAATACCCTTGTTACATTATTATGAAATTTGGAAATTATTAGTGAGTGGATTATGAAAAATTGTGTTTATTTGTGATATATTTTAATATTAAAAATTATGTTTTATAAAAATATTATTATATTAAATTATTTTTATAAAACATAATTATATTAAATTATTTTTATAAAAATATTAGTATATTAAATTATTTTTATAAAACCAAATTATGAAAACAACTCAACCCAGCCCATGGTTTTAAACAGTATATTCAAAGATTTTTTTCACTTAAATATTGGTTCATTCCATTGTTCATTCATCATCATCATCTTTGCCTTCTCTGTTAAAAAGAAAAAAACAGAGCATCACTACAAGGACAACGATGACACTGATCTTCACTGTCAACGACGTCGACGACGCAACGACGCCAATCATTACCGTCAACGACGACGACGCCGATCTTCGCAGTCAACGTGATTTTGTTTTTCTTACAAATTTCAATTTTGTATAATTTCATATCATGTAAGTCTTTTGATTTGTGTCTCTTTGTCTAATTTAGTCAAATATTGGAGCATCACTTTTCAATTTTACTGATCTAATTTGCAATTTGTCTACACTTCTGTTTGATTGGTGAGAAAACCGAATGAAATATGCATATATATATATATATATATGATAATAGAACAGAGAGAGAGAGGAGAGAAAAGAAGAGGCACTACAACAAAAACACATTTTAGTGACACCATACTAGTGGCATGTTCTTAAAAAATGTCACAAAAAGAATATCTGGTGGCATTTTTTAGAAAAATGTCATAGAGCCACAAACATACAAGGCTCTAGTGGCATTTCAATTAAAAAAAAGTGTCACTTCACTACAACAAAAATGTCACTACAACAAATTTACACTTTAGTGACACTACACTAGTGGCGGCATGTTTTTAGAAAATGCCACAAAAATAAAAATTGGCATTAAATGTTTTAGAAAAATGCCACAGAACCATAAACATATAAGGCTCTAGTGGCATTTCAATAAAGAAATGTCACATCAATTTTATGACATTTTATAAAATAATGACACAAAAAATTATGTTCGTGACATTTACCAACAGATGCCACTAAACTTTAGTCGCGATGGCATTTTTTTTTAAAAATGTCAGGACACTAGGTAGGTGCAAATTACTTTTTATGGCACTTAGGTGAAAAGTGTCATAAACAAATATTTTATAGTATTTTGAGAAATGCCATTAAGTCAAAAACTTTCCAAGCTTATAATAGCATTTTTGAAAAACCAAAAAATGTCAATATATTTTCTAAATTTTTAAAATGCAGTAAATGATTAAAAATAAATAAATTAAACTCACTATACACTACAGGAAAAATCACATTCGGCGACTAAATTTCCTGACCAAAAAAAAATTTTCAGCGACCAAAACGACATTAGTTGCCAAAAGTAAAACTTTTTGGCGACTAAACAATTTTAGTAGCCAAAAGTCTACAATTGGCGACTAAAACTAAGTTTGGTCGCTGATTATATGGGTTTTAGTGACTAAAAAATTTTTAGTAGCCCAAAGTAAAGCTTTTTGGCAACTAAAAAAATTTAGTAGCCAAAAGTCTACAATTGGCGACTAAAAATAAGTTTGGTCACTGATTATATGGGTTTTACCGACTAAAAAATTTTAGTAGCCAAAAGTAAAGCTTTTTGGTGCCAAAAAACATTTTAGTAGCCAAAAGTCTACAATTGGCAACTAAAAAATAAGTTTAGTCGCCAAAAGTGGTCATTTTTAGGGCGGGAGAACTAAAATCCTAAGGTGGGAATTAAAATTTTTGGCGACCAAAATTTTGGTAGCTGAAAGTGCATCTTCGGCCACCAAATTTGATTTTGGTCGGAAAAAGTTAAATTTTTTAGCAACTAAAAAAAATTAATAGCCAAAAGTGGTCTTTTTTTTTGTTTTGCTAGTAAATAGTTTATTTTACATAAATTATGTTCAATAAAATAATTATGTTTATACATATACTTTTATATTAATATGGATGTATGTACTATATAAATAATACATGTTGCATATATAATCATGTGGTGTTATAGAGGTGTAGTGGGAAGAGTGTGGTGTATAAGGTTTATGGTGCGGGAGGTTGGCGGTTCGAGTCTCTGCAAGAGCGGATCAAATTGTTCTACAACGAATTATCATCACGAATGGCACTTGATAGCGTCACGAATAGTGCCTACCATGACATTAAAGTGTCACTGAAAGGTTTTAGTCTTGATGGTATAATGACACTTATAAGTGTCACTAACTCTTTTTTTAATGGTGCTTGATAGTGCCACAAATAATATCTACCATGACATCAAAATGTCATTGAAAGTTTTTAGCCATGATGGTGTAGTGACACTTGCAAGTATCTACCGTTGCACTAGTATCTACCGTGGCATGGATACAAATGACACTTGTTCAAAATGCCACAAGGCTAAAAAAATGCCATTAAACCAATAGTTTTGTGGCACTTTCAAATGTCACTAAACTAAGAAAATATTGTAGTGAGGAGAGGGTAAACAAGTAAATTACTCCTTTAATACCAACGGACTAATTTTCAATACCAAGTGTTGGGGCAGACTAACAATCCCAACATGTAAAGCCCATCTGAAGCCCTCCGGCTTATGAATCCATTCCCCAAATCTGTAAACAAACAAGAGTTATATTCACTATTCATCATTCATAGTCCACTGCGGACTGTGAAAGAGGGAAACAAATGGGGCCTATGTGTTGTGACTTATGTCTTGGATATTGTTGACTTGGTTAAATGGATTTGATATAACATGATGACTTGATTAAATGGATTGATATAAATGGATTAAATGAAGGAAAATGATTGGTGGCCCTAAAATTGTGGCTCAAATTGGCTCAAATTGCCAGTTTTAGTAACTTTGTTTTTTTTTTTTTTTTTTTTTACCTAATAAGGAAATTTGAGCCACAATTTGAGCCAAATATTCGGGCTCCCTAGCAATGCCCTTAAATGAAATGATTATTTTTCAGGATGTCTTTCTTTTATTTTATCAAGCAAAAGAAAACACAACATAATCATAGTATATTATTGCTTTTGTTGTCCTATTGTTCTTTTTACTTGGGAGTTGATCATTTTAAAAATATGGTTCAATTGGCAAGGGAAACAGGTGTGCTCATTTTTTGTTAAGTGCTTCGAAGAAGGTAGTAAAATTAGAGAAGGAAAACATGTTAAGATCATTTTTATTGCAGGTATTGATACTAGCAACAGTTGATGTATATTGGATGACTTTAAAATCTTTTTAATTTGGCTACTTTTAAAAGCAATAATTTCTATTCTAAAGTTGTCTGTAGTTGATATAATTGATGATTTTCACATTAACTTGACAAACCAAATGAGTTGCACGAATTATATTTTTTCAAAATTAAATTTCACCGTTTAAGTGATTTTTCATAAGTGGTTTTATGAAAAATATATTGCTACACTGTTGGGATGCTATGGCATAGAGTTGATTTTTTCTTGATGATATGATGCAATTAGTTTTTTAATTTACAATTGATTGCAAAATTCACTATTTTAGGATGATGATTTGTGTGTTTTCTTATATAGATTGTTTATTTTTTGTTGTAGAAAATTCAATATTGGGGCTCCCTCCGCAATGCAAAGAGGTGTCAATGTTTTTTTCAGATTGATTAGGAACTTATTCTTCAAGATTTGATTTCTGTATCTTAATATGTAAACAATTTCTAAAGACTACTATTTGTCAGGTTATACTTTGCATTTGGCCTAATCCATGTTGTCTGTTTTATGTTATTTCAATTAGATATTTGTAGTTCGGAATACTGTGACACTCACCAATGTATTAGGTGTTAGCCACAAACTAATGATAAGAGTGTTGAATTGATCTTTTATTTTGAATCAGTTTATTAGAGTTGAGTTCTCCATGTGGCACCAAAAAAAATGTTGAAAAATTATAGTCATTTTGAATTGATTTATTACTTTAGACATGTAAGTTGTCACTATTTTGGACATGTAAGTTACCTTCTTTTTTTTTTTTTGGTCTTTTTAAAATACGCTTTTTTCCCTCTAATTGTCTTCTAATAAAATTCTCTTTTCTTTTATTTTCATAGAACGATGGAGATTTGCACCAAAACTGTAATATGGGCTCTCTTTACTTAACTTCTTATTTCATTGGGAAAATTACAAATCAGTGTGAGTATTTAAATATTTTGTGAAGTTATCACCTATTTATACTTTTTCTAATTTAATTTACTTATCTTCTTACTATACATTTTCTTTCAGGTATTGATACTAGCAATAGTTGATGGTTATTAGATGACTTTCAAATCTTTTTAATTTGGCTATTTTGTAAAGCAACAATTTCTATTCTGAAGTTGTCTATAGTTGATGTAATTGATGATTTTCACATTAATTTGACGAACCAAATGAGTTGCAGGAATTATTCTTTTTACAAAAACCATTTAAGTGGTCTTTCATAAGCAGTTTTATGAAAAATGTATTGTTATATTGTTGGGATGCTATGGCATAGGATTGATTTCTTCTTGATGATATAATGCATTTAGTTTTTTAATTTACAGTTGACTGTAAAATCCACTGCTTTAGGATGATGATTCGTGTGTTTTCTTATATAGATTGTCTATTTTTTTGTTGTAGAAAATTTAATATCGGGGCTTCCTCCACGATGTAGAGAGGTGTCAATGGTTTCTTCAAATTGATTGCAAAATTATTCTTCGAGATTTGATTTCCGTATCTGAATATGTAAACAATTTTTAAAGAATACTATTTGTCATGTTATACTTTGAATTTGGCCTAATTCATGTTGTATGTTTTATGTTATTTCAATCAGATATTTGTGTTTTGGGGTATTATGACACTCACCAATGTATCAAGTGTTAGTCACAAACTAATGGTAAGAGTGTTGACTTGATCTTTTATCAGATGTTAGCAAAATTGTTGAAAGTTCTTTAAGAAGAATAAAAAAATGCTACAAACTCTATAAATTTTAACATGATACATATAAATTATAATTACGTTTTGATCATAATATTATTTACACCGTGTCTTTAGGCACAGATATACACTAATATATTTACATTTCATCTAATTTCACACACTTTTTTTTTCTTTTTTTTTTCAATTCTCTTCTCAAATTCCTAATCAAAGACAACGTTAGAAAAATCTATTTCCAATTCCGATTGTGTACAATTGGCATAATAAATAGGACGAGAAATTATGTGTCAGTGTTAATTGTAAAAAATTATTATATATGTATGAGAAAAAATTATAATTATAATTATTAATATTGATAAATTTTATTATTGATTTATAATTATTTTTCATCTTACACTGATTTGAAATTCTCCCTAATAAATATGTATAAATTCAAATAAAAAAAATTTCAAATTTTTATTTTTATTCTTATTTCTATTTATTTTTAGTATGGACGGAGGTACAAGCTATTCTTGTCCAAAAAGAAAAGGATATTTTGGTCATTCCCTAAATACTGTCGCCGACTCCTTGTAGCTTCTACGACGTCGTTCCACCGTTGACAAACTTCGAGATATCTTCACTTGCGAACTTGAGAATTGAGATAGAGAGAGGAGAGAAAGAGGAGCAATTCATGGCGTATTGTGAAATGGGCGGGATTCATTCTTGCATTTTCAAATCAACATCGTTCTAAATCCAGGTTTCGTTTCAACTGTTCTTCAAGCTCTAAGCTTTCATATTTTTTTGGTGAATTAGAAGGAAATAAATCAAAGAGTGTGAATAACATATACTATGTATTGTCAATTGTCAAAAACCCAATCTTTTCCCTTGGCTATTAGGGTCTCTTCAAAGACACCCAAGTGCTTTAAACCATTCCATTCATCAAATCCCCAATCTTTTCCAATTGGGTCTCTTTCAAAATTCCCAAAACACCACTTTACAATGAGTTTTAGAAGTTTCTCAGATGGTTGTGGTCATAAAACCCTTGAAAACTTCCATTTGTTGAAACCCATGAATTTTTCAATTGAATTTCACAAACCCGGAAATTTTTCAAGTGGGTTTCGCCTCAACAGTGCTTTACAGACTTGCTCATTGATTGGCGGTAGAGGTTTCTCGAGTTTGAATACTCAGAAAGTTGTTGAAGATAGCGGTAATAGAGTGAGGGCTGAAAAAACCCTTCCTTAAAAGGTTGGAGAAAGCAACAAATCCGAAAGCTAGTCGGTCTTCTTGGGAGGAATCAGCAGAGAAATTCCTGACTGTTGAAAAAAGGGGAGGTAGTTTGGTGGAAAACCGGAAAAATAATTTTCGGGACAAAGGTGTTGTGGAAGAAGACGAGGGAGAGGTTGAGGTTGTTGATGATCCAAGATGGGATAGGATAAAGAATAGATTTAATAGGTTTGTTGATGAGAAACCCAGGTCAGAAAGACCTGAGTTTCGGAAGTGGAATAAGCAGGAAAGTTGGGGTAAAAAGACATGGAAAGAGGGTACTGAATCGACGGTGCCTAAGATGGTTGGTGAAGGGATTTATGGGGTTGGACCTGTGTTGGCTGGAAGAAGAGAGTTCTATGCTTTGTACGTACAAGAAGGGCTTGATTTGAGTGGTAATAATAGGAAGAAGAAGGACAAGAAAGGGTTCGAGAGAGTTTTGAGGGTAGCTGAAAAGATTGGCTTAAGCATAAAAGAAGTTTCGAAGCATGACCTGAATATGGTAGCTGATAATCGCCCACATCAAGGCCTAGTGGTAGATGCTTCTCCGCTGGAGATGGTGGGCATCAAGGAATTGGACCCCTTTCCAGTGGAGGGAGAAAAGGGTTCACTTTGGGTTGCCTTGGACGAGGTTACAGATCCTCAGAATTTGGGAGCAATTATTAGGTCTGCCTACTTTTTTGGAGCTTCAGGGGTGGTGTTGTGTGCAAAGAATTCAGCACCATTGAGTGGTGTTGTAAGCAAAGCAAGTGCAGGCTCATTGGAATTAATGGAACTTAGGTCTTGCAAGAATATGATGCAATTCTTAGTATCCTCTGCTGAAAATGGTTGGCGGGTTCTTGGAGGTTCAGTATCTTCTACAGCCATTCCTTTAAATGAGGTTGAGCCTGGTGCACCCACAATTCTTGTATTGGGGAGGCCGTTGGTAGAGGTTTGTGCACTCAGTTGGTTAGGATCCCTGGAACCATTCCAGTGGATATAAGTGCAGGATATGAAAATGGGGAAACTTCAGGAATGGATCGTGGATGCTTAGGTGAAGAGTTCTGGTCCTTTCTGGCTGTGGAGAGCCTGAATGTCAGTGTTGCAGCAGGTGTGCTTCTTCATCATTTGATTGGATGCAACTATAACAATGACCAACTAGGAGATAGGGAAAGTAATTTACTTCAATGAGAATTGATAGTGCTTGTTTTGGGGTTTTTGCTTCAGTAATTTTTCTCTGTGTTCTGTTGGCCAAGTACTTTTTCCAATATATGATTGTAGTTAGGACTATATCGAAGTTACTGAATGTAGACTTACATTTCCAATTCTATTTCCATCACTTAGTAGGATATAACTAACAATTGATTTGGTCGATAGCACTTTAGCAGCTCTGCACTTTCATGAAATTCCATGGCCTTCGCCACCTGATATTGTCATCTGAGTATTGAGTTTTACATGGACTGTGATCTGCTTTTTGTGTTTTTACATTCTATGACTATCAAACTAGTTTCTGTAGGTCTTCACTGTCTACCATTTTTAATTGATCTTTAATTTAGATAGACGATATTACCTATTGTTGATCCCCATTGAGGGGAATTGCGAGAAATGAAAGTCAAGACTGACCACAGACCTAAATGCTTGACGGCCTGAACTTTTCTTTTGCCATTATGCTGAGCAATGGTGAGCAATGGTAGACGGTGAAGACAGAAACAAAATCTAGATGAAATTCCTAATAGCAGATCTCATAGCCATTAAACCGTAATTTGTGCCTGAAATTCCTAATAGCAGATCATCGAAACTAGAAACTGTAGTAGTTAGGGACAAGAGCTTTGTTGCATCTTTGGAGAAAAGCTTTAGTCACGATTTACAACCTTCTTTGACCATTGTTGGTGCTCTCTAATCGACCTCTCATTGCTGTTTTCTGTTAAATGAATTTTGGTGAAGCCAGAAATGTGTAATTAGTTATTGAGCATTTATCCCACAAGATCTAGCTGCTAAATGGAAATGTGATACTATTTTCATAAAGACATTGAATCTTTTCTCGGCAGCAAAGCCTTTGTTTCAGCTGTTTGAAGTTCGCTATCTGTAACAATGAAGAAATAGAATTCAGGGCTGCTATTATTATTATTATTACTATTATGTTACCAGCTCCAAGAAAATTATGCCTCCATTTGATAGTCCTTTAACATGAGATAACAATTACTTGTTTATCAAATTATCATTAACTTCAACAATACTGGGGTGACGATGATTGGAAGTCTTCGAAAATATGGAACTGTGTAAACGGAAACTGTTGAGACGATTGGAACTGTTTAGGTTGTTAATGGAGAGAGAAAGGGGACGATTAAAAGATGGAAGAAGCTGCCATTGTGGAGAGAGGAATTGTGTAAGCGGCCAGTATGTTTTGGGGCATGGTATTTTTGAAATTTGTGTTTTAAGACTTAACTTTGGTAAGTCATGATCATTCTTCCAAAAAAATAGTATTGAGTCATGCTATGCATGCACTGAATTTTATTTATTTATTTATTTATTTTTAAAAGAAAGAAAAAAAATGTTTTGAGGACAAAAGTTTTGGCTTGATTGATTTTTTATTTTAGAATTTTTACTAGTTCATATATGACATATAAGACTCGATAACATATAAGACTCATGTACATGACATTTAATTTTGTATTTGTTGTTCTCAATCGAATTATTTGAAGCGTAAATCAAACTATAACTATTTTTGTACTAAAATTTTACAATCAAGAATAATACTTAGTCATGTTGTACGATGAAATTGAAAATTTTTTATTATTAAACTTTCAACTTTGAATTAAGCACCAAAGACTTGAGCCCCGAGCCTAATCCAACGGCTGAGAGCCAAGCCTAACCGAAGTGCGAGCCTGTTCAATAGCCCAAATATAGTCCCGTGCCTTTGCGTACAGCCCTGCTTCCGAGCCTAATTGAGCCACTGAGCCTTTAGTATGATCAAGGAAAGACCTACACCGAGTGCTCTCCTGTTGTTGTTCGCCGTCCCTGGACATAGTCCTTTAATGCAGTGGCCGTTTAGTCCATGGTCCATTGGATGGTAGGTGCAAGGCCAGAAATAGGAACACATTGATTCCGCTTGTTCCCATCCTTTGCTTCAGGGCCTGTCCCTTGGTGTGGTCAGTACTCCATACTGTAGGGCAGCGAAGCTTATACTAATCTTTAAACTTGAAAATTCAAGACAAATTTGTTAGTTAAAATTGAAATTCAAAGCCACGTTTCACAGAACATATTTAGAATTAAGTAATGAATTAAATCTCGCAGTCATAAAATTAAAATCATTTTTCGGATCATGAATTGGAGGAAGTTGCAAAGATGGGTTATTCTAGTGATCTCCTTGCTGGGAGTGAGGAACTCACAGTATGGAATGGTACAACACGTGCGCTCCTATGACGCCAGGACTTGGCATGACTCCAGCAAGGGATTCTTTTGGTACGACTCCAAGAGGAACTCCCATAAGGGATGGACGAGCTTCACATTAATGAGGATGTGGATATGCATGACAGTGCAAAACTTGACTTCCGTAGACAAGTTGATTTGAAAAGGTTCTTTTGCTCTGGTTTGAGCAACCTTTCACAGCCCAAGAATGAGTACCAGATTAGTTATCGAACCAGTTCCTAAAGATAACGAAGAACCATAAGAGAAGATTGAAGAGGACATGCCTGACAGGATAGGTAGAGAGAAGGCTGAGGAAGAATCGAGCTTGCTTCAGTGGAGCTAATAAAAATACTTTGATAAGAGTCGATGATGACAAGAAGTAAGCTTCTATACTAGATCATGATAACGCAAAGTATCCACTTGACAAAAAAGTGGAAAGGGAGAGAACAAGGAAGGAGTCAAACCGGCTGCTGACAGAAAAGCTGTTTATGTCCTCGTGATTAAAGACTTTGAAGAATATGAGCTGTAGGAGGTATGATTTTTCTACATATCTGTCTATTAACACTGTCATTTGTTCTGTTTGTCATGAAGTCTTCACTTCTTTCTTTTCTAATGTAAATTTAATATCCAAGCACCTTAGAGTAGTTCATCATACCAACTTCAGATTGGAAATTTTGCTTGCTGTTTAGAGTTGGCTATATCGTTCATACATCATAAAACTTCAGAATTAAAGATTATAGATAAGTTTTTATGCTCCTTGCATGGTGCGAGAATTCCATTACCAAATCACAAACTTCCCTTGAGGCTTTTACTTTTAAAATACGAAAGTTACTAGTAAGTGGAATTATAAGAAAGTAATGCCAATGAAAGGAAAGGAAAGTCAAGAAAGAGTAATTGGATAAGAATTAAAACAATTTGTCTAAATTAACCTTATCCATACATCCATATAAGAGAAGTTGCATTTGAATAGAATGGATAAAGTGGGATCCTAATAATAGACAACAAAGTTCGCATGAAAACAGTTTAATTTATTTTTGGCAAGAAATGGTAGCAAGCACAATTCACACAGCAGTAGGTCGAAAATGCCAATTTTTAACCTTGTGGAAGATTTAGAGCACATACTTACTGCAGTCCTACAGGTTAAGCATGTTGTAACTAAATGTGATTTTATTGACATTTAATATGTGATATACTATCATAATCTGCAAAACCTAAAAGAAGTGTGCTGTCATAAAAACAAAAAAATCAAAAATTAAAAAACAAAAACAAAAACAAAATTCGTCTCTTATGTTTTTGCAGGCTGATTATTGTCTGATAGATTTTAAGTACTTTCATTGTTCAACAGAAATAGGCATGGATTAGTCACTGTTTGTTCTGTGAATTTGTTTTAGATCCAAGTTGTAATCTTTCTAATAGATGACATTGTCAATGATCAGATGCGAGCTACGAAACTTTGGTCACAAATTGAAGTAACCTTCAAGGCAATGGACACTGGAGGAACAGAATTCAAGTGCTTCCAAGCTTTTGCAAAATCAAGAGCAGCTTGCTAGCATCATCTCATAAGATCAATGGCTTCCTGGGAAGAAGTTCAGAAGCAGAAGGAGCTTTTGAGTAAAATAAGAAATTGCAGGAAAAAATCGTGCTCATGAGTTAGCCAATGCCGCAGATTGTTAATATAACACTGTAACCAAGCGAAAGTGATCAATTGAAGTGAGTACTGATATTAGACTGAGGTTGTGAACATTATTTAACAAGATGGCTAGTGTACGGGGGGAAAATATTCCGGCTACCCGCACTTCCTTTCTTCCAAGTTCCTCAGCTGTCCGATCACCTGAAAGTGCAAAAGCGGTGAGCTACCCGGCGGTGTGTGGCCGGAAAACACCTCCGACGCTCAAGTTAGAACCACACACCTGGAAAAATGACTAGAGAGAAGGGGGAGTGTTTGAGTGTAAGTCTTACTTACAAAAATTGTCCATCGCGTATGGGGGGTGCAGACATGCTTATATACCCTTCTGCGCCCCAAACCTGCTCCCAAAGGTCTCTCAACACGTGGCTCTGCTATCCCATCCGTCAGCACAAATCCTGCTGAGCCTTACCTAATCTCAACTGCCCGCTCACTCTACTAGGAGCTCGGCAGCCGAGCTACATCATCTTGTCCGCCGACGGCCGTGCTATGCTTCATGTCCAAGCACTCCGCAAGCTGAGCTCAATGAGGACCGGGCTTCCTGCCGAGCACTGAACAGCTCGTGCTTAACTGTGGTCGGCCTTCCTGCCGATCAACCAGGTACCTCGGCTGACCACGCCTTTCCGGGCACCGGTCACTTAACTTGACTGGCTTCGCCTCCGCCAAACATGTAGCTCGGTCAAACCGAGCGTTGCCTCAACCGAGCAATTTCTTTGCAAACTGGGCCACACATCCTTGGCCCAACACTTGCCCGGCCCACATCTGTCCGGCAAAACTCTGTCCGGCCTAAATCTGTCCGGACCAGTACCAGATCATTAATCTCCCTCTCAATTGCCCCTTAATTCCGTCCGCGCTAGCGTGACCGGGATTACCTGTTCCGACCGGGATAAACTCTTCCTCGGCCTCAGCCAGCATTCCGTCAACTCTTCAGCCGGAGTAAGTCATCTCGACTGGAACCGCAGAGTTGAGCAAACCATCAACTCTTCAGCCGGAGTAAGTCATCTCAGCTGGAACCACGGAGTTGAGCGAACCATCAACTCTTTCAGCCGGAGTAAGTCATCTCGGCTGGAACCTCGCAGTTGAGCAAACCATCAACTCTTCAGCCGGAGTAAATCATCTCGGCTGGAACCGCGGAGTTGAGCAAACCATCAACTCTTTCAGCCGAAGTAAGTCATCTCGGCTGGAACCTCGCAGTTGAGCAAACCATCAACTCTTCAGCCGGAGTAAGTCATCTCGGCTGGAACCTCGCAGTTGAGCAAACCATCAACTCTTCGGCCGGAGTAAGTCATCTCGGCTGGAATTCCTTAGTTGAGCTAACCATCAACTCTTCAGCCGGAGCAAATCATCTCGGCTGGAATTCCGTAGTTGAGCTAACCATCAACTCTTCGGCCGGAGTAAGTCATCTCGGTTGGAATTCCTTAGTTGAGCTAACCATCAACTCTTCAGCCGGAGTAAGTCATCTCAGCTGGAACCACGGAGTTGAGCAACCATCAACTCTTCAGCCGGAGTAAGTCATCTCGGCTGGAACCTCGCAGTTGAGCAAACCATCAACTCTTCAGCCGGAGTAAATCATCTCGGCTGGAACCGCAGAGTTGAGCGAACCATCAACTCTTCAGCCGGAGTAAGTCATCTCGGCTGGAACCTCGCAGTTGAGCAAACCATCAACTCTTCAGCCGGAGTAAATCATCTCGGCTGGAACCGCAGAGTTGAGCAAACCATCAACTCTTCAGCCGGAGTAAATCATCTCGGCTGGAACCGCGGAGTTGAGCAAACCATCAACTCTTCAGCCGGAGTAAGTCATCTCGGCTGGAACCTCGCAGTTGAGCAAACCATCAACTCTTCAGCCGGAGTAAGTAAATCATCTCGGCTGGAACCGCGGAGTTGAGCAAACCATCAACTCTTTCAGCCGGAGTAAGTCATCTCGGCTGGAACCTCGCAGTTGAGCAAACCATCAACTCTTCAGCCGGAGTAAATCATCTTGGCTGGAATTCCTTAGTTGAGCTAACCATCAACTCTTCAGCCGGAGCAAATCATCTCGGCTGGAATTCCGTAGTTGAGCTAACCATCAACTCTTCGGCCGGAGTAAGTCATCTCGGCTGGAATTCCTTAGTTGAGCTAACCATCAACTCTTCAGCCGGAGTAAATCATCTCGGCTGGAACCGCAGAGTTGAGCAAACCATCAACTCTTCAGCCGGAGTAAATCATCTCGGCTGGAATTCCTTAGTTGAGCTAACCATCAACTCTTCGGCCGGAGCAAATCATCTCGGCTGGAATTCCGTAGTTGAGCTAACCATCAACTCTTCGGCCGGAGTAAGTCATCTCGGCTGGAATTCCGTAGTTGAGCTAACCATCAACTCTTCGGCCGGAGTAAGTCATCTCGGCTGGAATTCCTTAGTTGAGCTAACCATCAACTCTTCAGCCGGAGCAAATCATCTCGGCTGGAATTCCGTAGTTGAGCTAACCATCAACTCTTCGGCCGGAGTAAGTCATCTCGGCTGGAATTCCTTAGTTGAGCTAACCATCAACTCTTCAGCCGGAGTAAGTCATCTCAGCTGGAACCACGGAGTTGAGCGAACCATCAACTCTTTTAGCCGGAGTAAGTCATCTCGGCTGGAACCTCGCAGTTGAGCAAACCATCAACTCTTCGGCCGGAGTAAGTCATCTCGGCTGGAATTCCTTAGTTGAGCTAACCATCAACTCTTCAGCCGGAGCAAATCATCTCGGCTGGAATTCCGTAGTTGATCCACTTTCTTTGGCCAAAGAAGGCGAGCAAGGTCCGCTCTGCGACTTCCTTCTTGGCGGACAAGAAGCTCGGCCAAGGAACTCCAAGGAAGGCGAGCAAGGTCCGCTCCGCGACTTCCTACTTGGCGGACAAGAAGCTCGGCCAAGAAACTCCAAGGAAGGCGAGCAAGGTCCGCTCCGCGACTTCCTACTTGGCGGACAAGAAGCTCGGCCAAGGAACTCCAAGGAAGGCGAGCAAGGTCCGCTCCGCGACTTCCTACTTGGCGGACAAGAAGCTCGGCCAAGGAACTCCAAGGAAGGCGAGCAAGGTCCGCTCCGCGACTTCCTTCTTGGCGGACAAGAAGCTGGGCCAAGGAACTCCAAGGAAGGCGAGCAAGGTCCGCTCCGCGACTTCCTACTTGGCGGACAAGAAGCTCGGCCAAGGAACTCCAAGGAAGGCGAGCAAGGTCCGCTCCGCGACTTCCTTCTTGGCGGACAAGAAGATCGGCCAAGGAACTCCAAGGAAGGCGAGCAAGGTCCGCTCCGCGACTTCCTTCTTGGCGGACAAGAAGCTCGGCCAAGGAACTCCAAGGAAGGCGAGCAAGGTCCGCTCCGCGACTTCCTACTTGGCGGACAAGAAGCTCGGCCAAGGAACTCCAAGGAAGGCGAGCAAGGTCCGCTCCGCGACTTCCTACTTGGCGGACAAGAAGCTCGGCCAAGGAACTCCAAGGAAGGCGAGCAAGGTCCGCTCCGCGACTTCCTACTTGGCGGACAAGAAGCTCGGCCAAGGAACTCCAAGGAAGGCGAGCATGGTCCGCTCTGCGACTTCCTTCTTGGCGGACAAGAAGCTGGGCCAAGGAACTCCAAGGAAGGCGAGCAAGGTCCGCTCCGCGACTTCCTACTTGGCGGACAAGAAGCTCGGCCAAGAAACTCCAAGGAAGGCGAGCAAGGTCCGCTCCGCGACTTCCTACTTGGCGGACAAGAAGCTCGGCCAAGGAACTCCAAGGAAGGCGAGCAAGGTCCGCTCCGCGACTTCCTACTTGGCGGACAAGAAGCTCGGCCAAGGAACTCCAAGGAAGGCGAGCAAGGTCCGCTCCGCGACTTCCTACTTGGCGGACAAGAAGCTCGGCCAAGGAACTCCAAGGAAGGCGAGCAAGGTCCCTTATTCTCTATATTATTTCGGACACATTAAAGTTCTTCGGCAAAAGTAATTCACTTCGTGGCCGGGGTACGCCTTCGCCATCCAAATCTTCTAAGCGGTATGCCCCCTAGCCCGCCTGATCGGTTATCTTGTATTGCCCTTCCTAGTTTGCCCCTAGCTTGCCCTCACCAAGTCTTTGTCTAGAGGAAGAAGCACAGCTAGGCGGGGTGGAGGCATTACGACCTCGTCACTAGAACGCCAGCACCCTCTGAGCTTCCCGCCGGCGAGCCCGCTCCTTCAGGACCACCCTCAAATCCTCTGAACGAGTGGAATAAGAATACCTCGACGTCGTCGTCGGACGTGATGGTTGATAAGTACTGTCTTACGCGCTAGACTTCTCTACGTGCGCGTCGGAATCTCCAACCTTGTAACTTCTGGTGATGGAGAGGGTTGGAGTATGCCGCTGGCTCTGGCTGCCTGAACGGCGGGGTTGGGTGTACTTACTGTGGTCTCCTACTCCAGCTACACCCTTACCCTTGACATGCCGCTTGAGATCCTCCATCTCCGCCGCCATTCTCCGGATGGCGGCGTCTTAGTCCCTTAGCTTGTGTTCCAGACGCCTGGCGTGCGATTCTCTCAGCCGCCGGTGTCCGTCTGGACTCCGTGAATGACCATAGCTTCTCTCGCGCTTATCCCGCTCGTCTCTCGACTGTCCTCCTGGGAGTGTCTCCAGGTTCGCCATCGGAAGAATGTCGGGATGTTTTTTCTCTTCGTCTGCCCGACTCCGGGATAACTCCGTTGATGGCGGACAACGGAATCTCGTCGTTGTTCGCCATAAACGGCGATCAGATGAGCCTGGAAGACAAGGTTTTATCTGCAAGTTTCCCACAGACGGCGCCAATTGTACGGGGGGAAAATATTCCGGCTACCCGCACTTCCTTTCTTCCAAGTTCCTCAGCTATCCGATCACCTGAAAGTGCAAAAGCGGTGAGCTACCCGGCGGTGTGTGGCCGGAAAACACCTCCGACGCTCAAGTTAGAACCACACACCTGGAAAAATGACTAGAGAGAAGGGGGAGTGTTTGAGTGTAAGTCTTACTTACACAAAAATTGTCCATCGCGTATGGGGGGTGCAGACATGCTTATATACCCTTCTGCGCCCCAAACCTGCTCCCAAAGGTCTCTCAACACGTGGCTCTGCTATCCCATCCGTCAGCACAAATCTTGCTGAGCCTCACCTAATCTCAACTGCTCGCTCACTCTACTAGGAGCTCGGCAGCCGAGCTACATCATCTTGTCCGCCGACGGCCGTGCTATGCTTCATGTCCAAGCACTCCACAAGCTGAGCTCAATGAGGACCGGGCTTCCTGCCGAGCACTGAACAGCTCGTGCTTAACTGTGGTCGGCCTTCCTGCCGATCAACCAGGTACCTCGGCTGACCACGCCTTTCCGGGCGCCGGTCACTTAACTTGACTGGCTTCGCCTCCGCCAAACATGTAGCTCGGTCAAACCGAGCGTTGCCTCAACCGAGCAATTTCTTTGCAAACTGGGCCACACATCCTTGGCCCAACACTTGCCCGGCCCACATCTGTCCGGCAAAACTCTGTCCGGCCTAAATCTGTCCGGACCAGTACCAGATCATTAATCTCCCTCTCAGCTAGCTTGTTTTGTCGAGTTGGTTCACAGACTGCTGTATTAATTTTCTCATTACATGGTGATTTTCTTTCACGATTCATTTGTTTCAGCAAAAAATAGTTTCTTAATGGCAAACTTTTTTCAAAAAATACTTTTTCAAGATTTTTTTTAAAATTTTTGATTGTGTCCTTAAAACTAATGTATTAATGGTTAATTAGTGGTGGTAGCGGCATAGACCACGGTGGGAAAATGTGGTGCTAACGGTGACAATGGTGGGACAGAGTTAGAGGTGGTGGTGGCAGTGTCAGTGGGAGAGATGATGGTGGCAAAGATATTGATAAGCTTTTATTTTAAAAAATATTTTTCACTTTTTCAAAATAGAAACTTTTTTTGTTTTTTTGTTTTTTTCAAAATAAGCTTGTTCCGTTTACTATGTAAAGCATTTTGCTGTTTGACTTTTCGTTTTTTTGGTACCAAACATTAAAAAAACGTAAAAAATATATTTGCTTGGTTATCATTTTTTAAAAATACTTTTTAAAAAAATTTATTTTCTTGTTTTCTGTGTATTTTTATTTTTACTGAATTTTTTTAATATTTTAAGTAATTTTTTTAATTTTTAGACATATCTAATATAAATATACCAAAAAAGTAAAAAAATTGTGAAAAAAAACCTTTTAAAAATTTACTAAATACCAAAAATACAAAAAAAAAATACAAAAAGTTAGTACATTTTTTGTATTTTTATGTTTTTATTAATTTTTAAAAATATTTTTCACAAATTTTTTACTTTTTAGATATATCTAAGTGAGAGGGTAATTTATATGCAAAATTGGGCCGAGCTGGGTATTGGGCTGTGGTGGGCCGCAGTACAGAGGGTCGAGTAGAATGTGCATATAAGTTTACTCCGGTCTGAAGAAATAGCCCTGAGTTAGACCGGTCTGAAGAAATAGCCCTGAGTTAGTCCGGTCGCATAAGGTACGTTTCTACTTCGGCTGGGAAGTGTGCTGTTTGGTAGTTCGGTCGTCATTTGTTAGTTCGGTCGTAGCATATGGAAACCGAGGTGTGCTAAGTCCTAGAGAGGACTTAGTTCGGCTCAACTCTCTTAATGGTTAGCTCGGTCTTGGCATGGGAAAGCCGAGGTAAGTGAAAGGAAAGTTAGTGCCGAACTAATGGTTACTTCGGTCGTGTGATAGTTCGGCCATAGAAGAACCATCTCACTTGGTTTAAACAGTGAGGAGGGTGTTGGAGGATAAGCATTATCTTCCAAGAGTATGAATCCTAGGAGGACTCTACGCAAGGAGAAGTAATCCTAGAAGGACTCTACAATAGGGGAATAAGAGTCCTACCAGGATTGTGCCACGCGAAACCTATATAAGCTCACCAATATCACCTTTGGAGAGGTAATGCAACTTTACTCCCTGAATTCATAGAGCTTTTGTCTATTTGTCAAGCTTTCTGACTTAGGCATCGGAGAGGTTTCCGGCACACACCCGCCGGCTAGCTCACGTGTGTATTTTCAGGTGGTTGAACGACGTCGTACGGAGGAGCACAGACTTGGTCAACAGGATTATACGAGAAGGTGTAAATCTTTCCCGTACACTAAGTAAAGTGGATCTAAAAAAAGTAAAAAAAATGTTTAAAATGTTTAAAAATATTCACTAAAAACAAAAAATACGAAAACAAAAAAACTTAGTTTTCAAAAAACTTAATCTAAAAAACTAAAACCAAACATACTATTTTTTTTCCAAATAAGTGAAGTGTCAAGAGAATCTCAGACTTTGTTTGGTTGTATTTTTAAATTATAATTCTACCCATACATTCTAATATTATGTTTGGATAGGATTTTCAAATCTTATTTCCACACTAAATAGAAAACACTCTGTGACAGGCGAGATTTTTTTTTTTTTTTGGAAATTTGGCTTAACCAATCGTCCCACCGGAAGTCTGGCCGGTCATCCCATTGGTTGACCTGTCAGACGTCCTTCGGTAAGGGAATGCCTCATCAACTAAGCCAACTATTTGATCGTACAATTTTTTTCCACATTGCGAATGCGATGTATTCAATATGAACCTTCTCAAACCACCAACTAAAAAGAAAAGTTTGCAATGTTCGACACCCTATTTTCAGTACTTCTTTCATAATTCTTTCCTATTATGTTATTTTAACACCATTTCGATATTCAATAAATCTCTTTCCTTTTTTTTTTTTTAAATTCTGCGGCATTGTTGAGAAACAGGTTTGGAGAAAGCACGGGGGAGGCAACAGAAGATGTGTTGGCTACTGCAGGACACTGTGCCTGCGCTGTTTGGAATATATTCAAGATTCGAAAAACCATCAATCCAGCTTCATCTGTTCCTTCAGGAGCTCTAAGGACTGCAAGAAACAATTACAAGAAGTCTTATTAAAATGCCCTATGCAACAACAAAAACAACACAATGATATGAAACATTGCATTGTGCTTCATCTATTTGCCACCCCCCTTGCATCCAAAACACATTGGCCGGTGGTTCTATTTTGAGGTTGTATTGTATGTAGCAATTAGTGATTGTTGGACTTGGGTTTGGATTTGGTGATCGTAGACTTTTTAACTATTATTGAGATAGTGATCTGTGTGATATGATATTTTTTAAATTTGTAATTACTATTTTATTGATTCAAAAAAAAAAAAAAAAATTCAAGTCAAGTTTAATTACTTGATTCGTTTTACAATTGGATTGGAGGCCCACTTGAGCGATTGACTCCTCTTGGCTCAACCCATGGCCCAATTAAACCGCTTTGCTTTGTGCAATTTATTATAAGTTTATAATTGATAATTAAAATGTAAAAGTTAAAAATTATTTTTAATTATTTTTAATTTATTTAAAATATTTTCGGTCTAAAAATTATGAAATGAAAATTTACAACTTTTAATAATTTATTTGTTTCAATTTATTTAAGTTTTATTAAACAATTTGACACAAGCTCTCAGAATACAAAAATATAATTAGCTGAGATAAACTACGAGTGTCTCTATTTACACACTACATTTTGTCTCAAGGCACATCATTACTCAATTCACACCTTTAATAATGTGAAAAAATATAATTTTTCTCAACACACACCACAACGTTCCATTTTTACCCTTAGTCCCACACCACTTAATACACACTTCAAACCTTATCCGACGTCGGCGCCGGCACTGGCGCCACCGCCCCACCAACCTCACGCCACCCTCCCCACCCCTAGAAACCACCCTTACAGCACCTTCCACCACCCCTCACACTTCCATTGCAGCACCTCCCTCAATCGCCTTCCTTCTCCAACCCCCTCCATTCTTTCCTCCGATGCCCTTCCCTCACCATTCTTCTTCTTCTTCTCCAAAATCCTAGATCTCTAACCCTCTCTAACCCTAGATCTAATTTGGGAAAGGTTGGAGGTAAGTCGCAATTCTAAAGGTTGGGTCGTGACGATGACTGGTTTGTGGCGTTAGGGTTTGGGGAAAGAAGGGACGGAGCCAGAGAGGAAGGGATGGGACAAAAAAGGGAGACGGAGAGAGGGCGATGGTGGGCTAGCGATCAGAGGAAAAGGGTGACGAGGAAGGGAGAAGACCTAGGGAGGGGGAGGGGGTGGCGGTGGGATAAGAGGAGGCTACTCTGGCGCCGGCGACCCACCACCTGGCAGATTGCGAGAATACAGATCAAGAGAGAGAGAGAGAGAGAGAGAGAGAGAGAGAGAGATCGTCGGCTGCAACAGTGGTGGCTAGGGTTAGGATTTGGATGTTGTGTATTCAACTAAGTTGTGTACTGATATTCTGTTGTGGTTATTTTAGTCATTTTAGGTAAGGTTATTATTGTAATAAAAAATAATTAATTAATGGTATGCTTTCACTACTAGAAAATAGGGCTTTTGAGTCGGCAGAGTGCCGTCGCAAATAGCACATTTGCCGACTCAAAAACGTTTTTGCGACGGCGTTTCGACGGCAACTCAAGGGTCGAAAATGGTGGGGTCGCAAATGTTTTTGAGTCGGCAATCTGCCGACGCAAAAAGTTTTATTTTTTTGAGACGACAGCTTGCCGACTCAAAAAGTGGTTCAATGTTTTAAGAAATTTAACCCATAATTTTCTTATTGAGGCGCCTCCCAAGTTTCGAACCCACTCCATTTGGAAGCTTTGACCGGACCCAAACTCACCGCACTAAATCCACTTCACCACTCTACCTCTTTCAGATATTAATTGAGATATTTTATTTATAGTATATACACTCAATATTAATATAAAAGTATATCTATAAATATATATACATATAATTATAATTTCATTATTATGATATTCGAACAAATTATCTTGATATACAAATAAATAAAGCAGAATGTGCTTAATTACATGTATCGCACAAATTAAATTTATTTTTTTATTTTTATTTTTATTTTTTATCGATCTGATTGATGTCTTAATATTAATTTATATTTAATTTTTTATTTAACATTAAATTATTTATTATCAAAATATTCATATTTAATTTAAATTTTTTATGCCTATATACACTATTTATGAATAATTAAAAATAATAATATTAAAGAAATACAATACTCTACATAATTAATTTATGTATTCTTCTTAATCCAAAATAAATTTTGTATAATTCTATTTCTACATATTTTTATTATCCAAATAAAAATAAAATAAAATAATTAGAATCACTTTTAGTTTTATATTACTAATTCTCTTTTAATTTAACTATTATTTTTAATATCGAAATGAGTATTAAATATAATATATTTATTAAATATAATCAAGTAAATATATATATCTTGGTTATAAAATATTTTTTTTTGCTACGGCATCTGTTGCCGACACAAAAAGATATAATTTTTTGCGTCGGCACAAATTTGCCGACTCAAAAGGTATATGCCGACGCAAAAAGTCTATCTTTTGAGTCGGTAAATTCAACCGACTCAAATAATGCTATCAAATATTAATTTTTTGTGTCGGCCAACGGTGCGACTCTAAAGGTTTGGTATTTGCGTCGGTAACTCTGTGCTATCTCAAAAAGACTACTTTTTGCGACGGTAAAATTTGCCGACTCAAAAAAACCGACTCAAAAGGCCCTGTTTTTAGTAGTGTTTGAGACAAAATGTGATGTGTAAATAGAGGCACCCATAAACTACACCAAACAATCTTGAAGATTGATTTTTTTTTTTTTTAATGAAAAAAATACAAGACTTAATATATTACACATTTGACAAAAAAAAAAAAAATCATTTAATAAAGTACATCAGAGTACAAAATAGATCTGAAAGAATAAAAAGAACCTCAATGCAATGAGGATAAAGTCTCCACAGGGAGGGAAAAAAAACTCCATGTCGGAAGGAGAATACCTTCATAGTAGGAGGAAACCTCTTCATAAATAGATACTAGCATAAATATCCATGCTATGCACGGATATAAATAAATAATCAAAAATTAAGTTTTAAAATTAAATAATAATTTAGAAATTTTATCTAGAATATTTAGTAAAAATGATTAGAATCAATTAAATTTTATTCATTTTTATCATTGCTACATATAAGAGATTTTTTTTATATTCTTATGTCATTAATTGTGTACTCTAAGTTCTTAATAACAAATACATGTCATAATTTAATTGGTAAAAATTAAAAAATAAATCACAAAAATTATATTTATGATAAAATATAAATACGTTTCGTCTTATGACTTTCGTAAATTTAATTTATTATATGATAGTGGTAAATTACATTTGTCAATATATTAATTTTTTTCATGTTTTGTAAAGTCTAAAAATTTGTCTAGTGTCAAAAATTATAATTGCCTTATGTTATAAGATTTACGTAAAAATGGATTAGGATTCACTTGTAATATTAAATTTGGGCATAACATTGGATTTACGTGGCTTGTCATTCATCTAATCATTAAAAATTGTCTTGGTTTATTCTCAACTGATATGAATCATTTGATCTATCTATTTATTAAATTAGTAAATAGATATTTGTAAGTATTTTTTATGATAAAAATAAGAAATATGGACATATTTTATGCATACTTATTAAAAAAAATTGAACTTAGTTTAAAAAAAAAACTATACATTTATGTTTAAAACAATTAAATGAATAGTTATATATATTTATGTATGAAAAAAATTATATAAGATAGAGCCACCCTAAATTGTAGGTCATATTCTAGTCCTAATAAATTTAAATTTTATATTTAAATTATATCATAGTTTATCAGTTCATGACTACTATGAGCTAACTTGGGGGTTCCAATATTGAATTAAATACTAAAAAGTAGTCAAGAAAATTTAGTTTAAATTGATTTTTTTGTCAATAATTCTTTATTTAAGCTTAGTCCTTAAAGAATGGTTTAGTTCATGTCCAATCCATGAGTTAGTAGGCCCACCTATTTATTAGTTTTTAATTAGTAAATATATTTAAAAAAATTTATGACAAAAATAGAAAATATGTTCATATTTGTTTGGTATATTTATTAACAATTTTAAAATTAATTGAGAAATTATGTAGTTATTCTTAAAAGGATAAATTATATTAGTAGTCCCTATATTTTAACTCTTGTGTTATTTTTGTCATTGCAATTTTAATTTACTCGATTTTGATCCTGAATTTACAATTTTGTCTCAATTTGATCCAATTGTTATAATTGCTAGTTTTTTTTTTTATATATTAAAAATACACACATGAGTCGCATGTGTTATACTTTTATAGACAAAATTATAAACTTGTTGAACTCAGTAAGTTAATCTCAACCAACTCAATAACTATTTTCCTTCAAAAATCTTAATCGACATTATCAATTGAACCAAATTGGTACCAAATCTAAAATAAATAATCAAAATCAATTTAATTGAAATTACATAGACCAAATTGACACAAGAGACAAAATGAGAAAAGTATCTGTACGGGAGTGAAATATCCTCCATTCTCCATACTCTTTGAACTCAAGCTTCATGTAATGTCGCTTGACCTGAAAACAGAAAGACGGTGAGCTGCCCGGTGGCGTGCTTCCGGTTAAACCCTTCGATAGTCAAGTCAATACACTTTGAGAGGAAGAAGAATGAGAATATAGCCCTTTAGAGAGAGAGAGAGAGTTGTGAATTTCTTCAGGTTACTTACCTCTAACGTTCCCTTACTCCTCTTTTTCTAGGTTGGCTATGCAGCCTCAGAGATTGTGGGCGCACTACCTTTGATGTCCTCCCCTGGACAGGCGGCTGTACTCCCCTCTACCTTCTTTACACATATAGAGATCAAAACCTCCAAATAGTGTTTGTCGAACCGCCAAACGGTATTGACGCATACCAGGAGTGGATTTTCCCTTCATCATCTCATTGGTCCAGGTGGCCCACACAACTGGGCTATCAAGACCGGCCTACGACTTGGGGAAAAACACCACGATTACTGGGGCGGCCGAACTATACCAAATCGGTTTATTTGAACTGACCGGCCGTGAGACAAGCAGTGTTGGTATCTTGATCTCGCCCTGCTACCTTACAAAATATCTCGGCCCATATTCAGTCTGGACCGTCTGCAGCTCGACCCAACGTATCACTGTCCGCAGCTCGTCCTTTGCATTCTGGTCGACGATCTGCTCGGCCCACATGATAGGCCGAGGCCGCGTTGTACAGCTCAGTCTAACACAGGGCCCGGCCCTCGCGAGTCCCAACACGATACCCATGCTATCATAGCTCGGCCTTACTATTCGGCACAAATCCCCCTTTTAATATCAATATAATTTACCCTTCTTAAAATATGTGTAATATTGATTGTGTCAATATTAAGATATATTTATATCTGAAAAACTATTTAAGATTAGATCAAGTTAGAACTTAAATAAAAAATTGATGGCTTATTAAAAATATTTAATAATTATAAATTTAAATTTATTTCATAATAGAATTAGGTTGTTTGACAATTATAATTTATAGTTTCAATTTTTCTTTGTATTTTTTTAAAAATATTTTAAAATTATATATAATTATAATTCTTTTGAACTTTCCTTTTCAATCTCAAATTATATATAACTTGTTTGGTTAAAATTTATTTTTGACTCCTCATCTACAAAAACTAACAATGAACATAATTTGTTTTTTTGAACATTGTTAAAAATAAATAAAGAAATATATTATCAATAATAATAACAACAAAAATATATTTTTATTTATCATGTGACGTCTCACCATTACATTGATAATAGACATTAATAATACAACTCATTATAATAATATAGTAATAAGGCAATTGCCCCACCGAAGATAAAGGCATTTGGTTGGTTAGCGTGGTGGGATCGAATTGCAACTGCAAATCTCTTACTCAGACGTCACATAATTCATATCCTCAACCATTGTGCATTCTGTGATAATGAAGGAGAATCAGCAGTCCATTTGCACCTTCACCGTCATTACTCCCGGAGGATTTGGTCTAAAATTGTCAATTGGTGGGGCACTTCGTGGGTCTCTCCTCATTCCATCCAAGATTTGTTGGTTTGGTGGTTTGGTCAGAAAAGAAAGTATCTGGGAATATTTATTTGGGAAGCCATTCCCTTGGCAATCCTTTGGACCATTTGAATTTGCTAGAAATGAAAAGGTGTTTAACTCCAAGGAACCTAATGAGGTGGATTTGGTGGAGAATATTAAGATCAAGATCGCATTAGGGGTTGTTTGGGGTGTCTTAAACAAGTGTACTTTTTGTCTTTTTAGACTAAAAAGTTGAGGTTGAAAATATGAATGTTTGGGTTAACTTTTTGACTTTTTATGGAAAAATGTGTAATAAAAAATTGTAAAAATTGGTTTGTAGGGGAAAATTAGAATTGGGAATTGTGCAGCGTAATTGTTGACTTTTGGTGAATAGTGATAACTTTTTAACTTTTTGAGTAACTTTTTGATTTTTTGACTTTTTGGGGTGTTCCCAAACTTGGCCTTAATCTATCATAATTTTCACTTTATGACTTTATGTTTTAATTGGATTGATTTGGTGGAGAACATTAAGATCAAGATCGCATTTTGGATAAAGCATTCGATTAGTCTACCGTAATTTTGACTTTATGACTTTATGTTTTATTTACATGGCATCAAGGGTTATAGAGCTAGGATCTTAGGCTGATATTTTGTATTTTGCTTGTATCCTTTCATGTAACTCTTTTGGTTGAGTCCTCATCAGCCTTCTTTTGACTTGTGCTTGCACATAATTGGGTTTTAATAGGTGTTAACTTAATTGGGATGTATTTTTGAACTATGATGCAATTGTGCCAAGCCTTATCTTGTATTTCTTCTTTATTAATAAAATTCCATTTTCTTTTCTGATAAAAAAAAAAAAAATCAAATGATAAGTAACATGTGATCACAATAATTTTTGAAAGTTATACAAAAGTACCCAAAATTATACATTAAAAAATAATATATGATCCATATTCAATTTTTATATAGTAAAATTCATACTTAATCTCAACCACACTTTAATTTTCTAAATCAATTCATCACCTAAACTATTTACTATTATTTTAAGTAATATTCACCTTTTCAAAACCCACCAAACAATACTCTGGACGAACTCATCATCATTCTTATTATTGCCATCCTCTCTACCTCCATTAACCACTATGCAACTCCGATCTAATGTTTTATCTTTGCAAATTTTAAAAGACAATGTTGAGAAAATAAAAAAAGTACCGTTAGAGTTTTAAAGAGTTAAAAATAAAAAATGAAAAAATGTGTGGTTTTAGTTTTTCTTATTCCATATATGGGTGATATATATTTTTTAAATTTATAAATTATGGAACAGTATTCATTATTTAAAATTTTATTTATTGATGGGTAGGTCAATTAAATGTTTTTAATTTTTTACAAATAAAAAATTTAAATTTTTGTTTAAGAAATTAAAAATGGTCACATCATAAAGAACAATGTAAGATGTCTTGTTTTGTGAAATGCTTGGTTAGAGTTTTCCCAAAACTCTTTTTAGAAAATTCTACTTTCTTATTTTTCATGTTTTTTTGTTTTTACTGAATTTTTTAAATATTTTAAGCAATTTTTTTTACTTTTTAGACATACCTAACATATATATACCTAAAAAGTAAAAAATTTGTGAAAGAAACTTTTTAAAAATTCACTAAATACCAAAAATACAAAAAAAAATACGAGAATTCAATAATTTTTTTGTATTTTTATGTATTTATTAATTTTTAAAAATATTTTTTCACAAATTTTTTACTTTTTAGATATATCTAAATAAGGTGCATCTAAAAAAGTAAAAAAAAATGTTTAAAATTTTAAAAATATTCACTAAAAACAAAAAAAAACACAAAAACCAAAAAACTTAGTTTCAAAAAATTTAATCCAAAAAACTCAAACCAAACACACCAAATTTACATCTATCAAAAAAATAATAATAACAATATAAACAATAAAAAATAAAATAAAAATCCTACAAATATATAAAAAAAATACACAAACATCCACCAAAAAAATAAAAATAAAAATAAAACTTGAAATCAACTAACAAAATAAAGATAGCTAAACATATATAACTTTATTATCAATTTAGCTGGAAAAAAAAAACACATTGAAAAAAAAAAAGGTCATATAGAGGGGAAAAAAAATACTTACATGAAAATAAAAATCTACATAAAAAATAAAAATAAATAAAAGACACAAACAAACTTTAAATAAGCTTGAACTATTGGCAAAGAAAGAAAGACACTAACTTTTGTACCATTACATTTGGAGTAGAGTTGGCAAGGTTGGAAGAAAGATCAAATACTAGATATTTTAAAGAGAGAATTGTGTGAATTTTTAGTTTAGTTGGGTTTTAAAGTTTTAGGTTTTATATTATTTCGGAAAGGGTGAGAATGGAGTGAGGATGATTTACTATATTGTTTTGAATTTTGAAATTCAAAATCATAGATAATTAGATCGTTATATTTTATTTTTTTTAAATTTTTTTTGGCTTAAGAAACTAACCAGTAGATTTTTTTTTTAAAATTTCTTTAAAAATTAACAAATTAACAAAATTAGTTTAAAAATAAATACATGTGATCACAATAATTTCTTATAGTTATACAAAAATATCTAAAATTATATATAAAAAAACAATATATGATCCATATTCAATTTTTATATAGCTAAATTCATACTTTAAATAAATCTCAACCACACATTCAGGGTGTTTGGTTTGAATTTTCTAAATTCAGTTTTTTGAAAATTGTGTTTTTTGTTTTTGTTTTTAGTGAATATTTTTTTAAATTTTAAGCAATTTTTTATATTTTTTTAGATGCACCTTACTTAGATATATCTAAATAGTAAAATATTTGTGAAAAATATTTTTAAAAATTAATAAATACACAAAAATACTAAAAATGTACTGAATTTTTGTATTTTTTGTATTTTTGGGTATTTAGTGTATTTTTTTTTATAGATTTTTTTCACAAATATTATACTTTTTAAGTCTATTTATGTTAGGCGTGTCTAAAAATTAAAAATAATCGCTTAAAATATTTAAAAAATTTATTGAAAACATTAAAATATGAAAAATAAAAAGTAAAATTTTTTGAAAACTGTTTTTTGAAAACCAGAACCAAAATTTTTTAAATCAATTCATCACCCAAACTATCTACTATTCTTTTAAGTAATATTTACCTTTTCAAAAGCTACCAAACAATACTCTGGTCGAGCTCATCATCATCCTTATTATTGCTATGCTCGCCACCTCTACTAACTACTATACGACTCCAATAGTTTTTATCTTTGCAAATATAAAAAGACAATGTTAGGAAAATAAAAAAAATACCGTTAGAGTTTTAAAGAGTTAAAAATGAAAAATAAAAAAATTCGCAATTTTAGGTTTTCTTATTCCATATATGTGTGTTATTTTTTATTTTTTTTTAAATCCATAAATTATGGAACATTGTTCATTATTTAAAATTTTATTTATTGATGGGCAAGTCAATTAAATGTTTTTAATTTGTAACAAATAAAAAAATCAAAAATTTTGTTTACGAAATTAAAAAAAATGGCCAAATCATAAAGAACAATATAAGACAACCTATTCTATAAAAAAAAAAATCATAACTATATTATCAATTCACATATATTAAAAGAAATAATAACAACAATACAAAAAATGCACAAACATCCACCAAAAAAAATAAAAATAAAATTTCAAATCAACTCTCAAAACAAAGATAGTTAAACAAATATATATTTATTATCAATTTGGTTGGAAGAAAAAAAAATGCATTGAAAAAAAAAGTCATATAGAGAAAAAAAAAATAATCACACGAAAATAGAAATTTACACAAAAAAAAAAAAAAAATCACAAACAAACAAACTTGAAATAAGTTTGGACTATTGGCAAAGAGAGAGACCAACCATTGCATCATTATATTTGGAGAGGAGTTGGGTGGGCTCGAAAAAAAAAATCAAATATTGAGTATTCTAAAAGGAGAATTATATTGAATTTTTAATTTGATTGGGTTTTTAGAGTTTTAGGATTTATATTATTTTGGAAATTGTTGAGAATAGGGTGAGGGTGACTTACCATATTATTTTGAATTTTGAAATTCAAAATCATAAATAATTAGTACCTTTGTTGTTTTTTTATTTGAATTGTTTTGATCAACATTATTTTTGAAAAGAGTGAGGGTGACTTATCATATTGTTTTGAATTTTACAATTCAAAAAACCTTTTTTTGTTTTTGGTTTTTTGACTTAAGGAACAACCAATAGATTTTTTTTTTAATTTCTTTAAAAATTAACAAATTAACAAAATTAGTTTGGGAGTTTGGAACTCCCACAATCAATATTCTTTAAAAACCCCATTTTCCTTATATAATATATAAATTATTGCAAAAAAAAAAAAAAGAAGAAGAAGAAGAAGAAGAAGAAGATCACTACCAAATAAATAATAACAATCACCTTCATAATCTATTCATCATCACAACATGAAGATTTGATATCTTAATTCCCGTATCTACGTTACAAAATAAAATATCTTGAATCTGGGGTGATCACCTAGCATATAACAACATGTTTAACAGCATCAGATCACAATTATGAATAAGATTTGAGACTAGATCTGAAAGTTTTTTCAGTGGCAAGCTAATAAAAGAGAAAGAAGCGGTAGTGGCTAGTATGATAATAGAAACCACATGAGAAGAAAATGAGGTAAGAGGAAGATTAAAAACACCATCCTCTCCCCAACTTAAAAAGAAGAGAGAGCAATTAGAGTATCTTAGAGAGAGAAATAGAATTTTTTTTTTTAAATAAAAAATTCCATAACAACTTATTTAAACAAATAAGCTTAATTTTTAATTTTTTTAATTAATAATCTAAAAATCATAAAAATTAATACAAGTGAGACTAGCTCGGCCAATCTTTCCCATTAGTTACAAATAATTGGGCAAATTTCGCTTGCTCCTATGTTTGAGCCATGTGTGGTTTATCTTTTAACGTATAAAAATAATCATATAATCCTCATATAATTTATGGATTAAAATATACCATTAAACATTTCATTCAACTTAACAGCAAATATGAAATATGTTGCAAACATAAGAGGGTTATATACTTATTTTCAAAAGAGTAATTCACACATGAAATAAAATACAAAAGATTAAAGTACACTTTGCTTTATAAATAAATGATAAAAATATAAGAATTTTAATTTTTTTCATTAAATCGTTAACGATATACTTCACTCTACAAACCACAAAAAAATTATGTAATTATTTTCGAACATTAAGAGATAAACTGCACAAAGTCCAAATCCAAGAGGCTAAAGCGGAGTTTGCCCCAAATAATTTCTGTATTATAAATTTTTCCCAATCTTGTTGAAACTTTGGTTGGACAACAAAACTTTCCTTTATTTTCAGTTTGAGAACAAATATCTTCAAAATTACATCTTGGCAACAAATCATAATGAAAATTACGGTTTCTTTCTTCCAGGATAATACATACATGCCTGCCTCTGTAAGCAAAGCAAAACCCTAGGTGTTCCTTGCGAAGCAGAGACTTGTGTTGTGAGGCATGGAGGACGAGGAGAGGATGAGCATATACAGAGCCTCGAGAAGCATAAAGCGCAAAGAGAACTCTCTCTACAACGCACTCCGATCAATCTACGAGGACTCCGTCTTCGTGGGAGAGATAGCGCAGCTATGGCCGGAGCTCCCAGTCCTCGGAAATCTCCGGTGCGGACTTTGGTACTCCCACAAATTCGACTATACTTGCTACTTCAAATCCACCGATGGCCACAACAACAATTGGTCCTTCAACACCTCTCGCCTCAACCTCCATGTCGCCCTCCTCGCCGGTACGCTACCCCTTTCATTCTCTCTGTCTGTCTGTCTGTAATTATGATTTTCGAATCCATATCTATTTACTACTCATTTACATTACATATGTTGTTATACTGTCTTATCAAATTCTTAGTGTTCTCTCTCTTTCCCCACCCTATTGGTGATGATATTTAAAGGTTTTCTTTCCTTTGTTTTTTTTTGTTTTTGATGGGTAGGGCAGCGGGGAGGGTGTATAATTATTGATTCAACTAGGAAAGGGAAGAGATTTCCAGACAGTATGTCGAAGACAATACCGATTTGGACATGTGTGTTGAATCGATCTATTTTAAATATTCGGAACAAGATGCGTGGAGCAGGGATACCATTGGAGGGAGTAAGTGATGATAACATCTTGTTCTAACTTGATGATCAAATGTGGTCCATTTCAGTTCTGTTCAACAATTAGAATTAAAGTGGTTATAATTTTGAAGTTGGTTTTTATATCTTCTTTTGTTTATGATTTCTGTCATGGTTTTGGTTTATGGTCAATGAATACATTGCATATTTGAGTAAATATGTTGATTTAGCTTGTACTGTTGGCACTGTTAATTCCTTTTTGGTATAAAATAGTATTTCATCATAGGAATCTATGTGTAGTTTAAGATTGAAGACTATCAAGTAGGGAGTTCGATACTAGCCTTATAGTGGATAGTTCTATGTCATGTTGTGGAACAAAGTGGGACTGTACACTTAGCAGTGATCAGGTGCTGCTGGTCATTTTAACTTGCATATGTGGTTTAGCCATAGTATGGTTCAGTGTTGTGTAAAGCGCGCCTAGGCGCCAAGCGAGGCGAGGCGCGGCGCATTGTTTGCGCCTGTACAGGTCCCAGGCGAGGCGCTTTGAGATAGGCTCACGCCTTAGCCGCGACTTGAGCGAGGCGACAGAGGCGCAAGGCGCACGACTAGGCGCGCTTGAGTTTTTAGCAGCTAGATCTGATCTAACGGCTGCGTGGGTGTGTTCGAATGGCTCTGAATCCTAATCTATGTCTTTTTTCCTCTCTCGCCTCGCCTGGGCTGCTCGATTCCACTTCGACTTTGACTCTGCTGGACTTCGACTTCGACTGGGTTGCTCGATTCGACTTCGACTTCGACTTCAACTTCGCAGGTATGCTTCGCCGTCTTCTTCTTCTTCTTCTTCTTCTCCTCCTCTTTTGGTCTGCTCGACTTCGTGACTTTGACTGGGATTTTTTTTTTTTGGCTTCGACCTCTTCTGGTCTTTGATCTCACTCTCTCTCTCGCCTGGGCTTCGACTTTGACTCTGTTTTGCCCTTTTTTCTTTTCTTTTTTTTTTTTCAATTATGCCTTAGTATCTGTTAGAAGGAAAAAAAAAAAAAAAATACGAGAATAATTAATGAAAAAAAAAATACAAATAATTAATTATTCAAAAATACAAAAAAAAAATAATAATTAACTAAAAAAAATACACTGAAAAAAAATGCAAAATAATTAATTATTCACAAATAATTAATTAATACAATGTGCTATTGGTCTTTTTTTTTTTCCTTTATCTGTTAGGGAAAAAAAATTACAAATAATTAATTCATCACACATTACATAACACTGAAATTATTTTTCATTTATTAAATTTGATATTGATGTTTTGAAGTGTTAAGACATATATTAGTATTTGTTGGATATTTATGTTTTGGATTTGTGTTTTGTTTTTGTTTTTATTTTATTGAATGTGGATTATTTTATCTTTGAAAATTGGAATGTTATGTAATATACACTTTCATGGTTTTGAGAATTATTTTATATTTTGTCTTGAATCTTGATTACTTTTTATTTTTAAAAAAATTGTCTTAGTACTATGAATGATTAGTATATGTTAATTTTTTTATTTTTTACTAAGACTGTGCGCCTTACTTCAATAAAGCCCGCGCCTCGCCTTGCGCCTAGGCCCTGAGAGACCTTCAGCGCCTTAGTGCGCCTTGAGCCTTTAAAAACACTGGTATGGTTATTAAAAATGTCAAAAGTGATCAGTGTAAAATTGCTACCGTGTCTGCTGTAGAATTGCATAATTCACGATTCGAATCGATACTAACAGGTTGCTTGAATTCCAAATAACTGTGAATCGTAGATGAATCAGTGAATCATATAATTGAATTGGTTTGATTCGCTGAATTTGATTTTTGATATTTTTTGCTAGAAAAAGGGTGCAAACAAACAGGCTTATTATATTCCATCCTTTGTCTTTCTATCTACCTATTTATTTTCAAAGACCCAAACCTTAGGAAACAAATTCTCTCTGTCTACAATAATCTAGGCTTATATATTCAAATTTATGTAAGTATTTGTACTTTCAAAAGAATCTTTTGAGGGTATGTTACCCCTTTGAGGCGATCTTCTCTATTACCATAACTATGTTGCGTTGTGGCAATACTTGACTTGTCTTGCATCTTGTTTTTGTATTTATGTCTATAATAAGGAAGACTAACTAACATTTTTTAATGATTTACCCTATGAAGGCTACTTTATTTTTAACTTTTAACTTGGAGAATTGGGTAATTGACCTTATGGAGTTTTTGGAATATGGCAGTTTTGGGTTCTAATGCAGGTTTTTGCATGTTATAGTAAAAAATTTAGAACATTTGTGCTTCCATGTCGTTTCTGTTGTTTTTCTCTTTATATGATAAAAGCTGCAAAGGTTCTAATCTGTGCTCAATGCACATTACATAATGCTTCGTGCCAATTTGTTGAGTCATCAATGTGTCACATTATCCATGAGTTGGTCCAATAATCATTGATATATCTTTCTGGTGTCATTGTGTTCCAACAGGAATCAAACACTTCTGATCAGCATACTGAAGATACCGGAAAAGTCTTTCCTGACTGGGACTGTTCCCTGCATCTACCCCTCTGGGTTTCCGGAACAGAGAGAGCTTCTATTGAGGATCGCTTGGAAGGTTGGACCGAGCAATTGGAAACCAGTGGAGCTGATATTGCCTCTCTTGCATCATCCTTGAAAAAGCCACTACGTCCCCTATGGATTTCACAAAAAACTGTCATCTGGTTAAATGAAGTGCCTGAATATAATTCTTGGGATTTCACTCCTATCATACTTGTTTCAGCATCTTCCTCAAGCGGCAATTTCCAGCACAGGAGTACTTCAGAGTTTAGCTGGAATTATATATCTGGAGCTGGGGATGATGAAGAGAGTTGGGCTAGGGGTTCGTCACCAAACCTTTTCTGGAATCATGCATATGATCTTATTAACTTGGGGCCTGATTTGTGTAACCAGAAGGTGGCTGATATTGTTGAAAAGGACAGAGTATACCGTGCACAAAGGGGGCAGAATGCTCCTCAGTTATCTGTCAAGGCGTTGAAGTTGTCAGGGAGCAACAGTCATTTTTCTGTTGATGAACCAAAAATGGACTCCGAGATTCCAGACATTGAAAACAATGCTAAGTCTTTCAGTGATGATTGCACAATATTTTGGCTGGGTTCAACTAATCTCGCAGTGGGTGCAACTCGATTTGGTATGGTAATTAAGTCATTTTTGTTTCCTGGCGGAAATGCTTTAATTAGTTGTTTGCACTATTTGTTTTTTTTTTTTTTTTTTTGGTTACCCAAAAAAACTATTTGTTTTTTGCAGTTAACTTTTTGTTCGTTCATAAGTAAATATGAAAGGCAAATTTAGAGGTATTCATTTTCTTTGGACAGTATTGTTTAGATTAGGGCTTGGAAATGTCTTATGGACCAAAGTGGCATTGCTAGCTTACGTACGCTTATTAGTAATTTACTAGTTTGAAATACAGAGAATTAGAAATTAAAATTAAGTTGCTATGGCCTATATAATATCTAAATTTGGCCTTGAGGGAAGCCATAGGTATTTTGACACTGCAGAGTCAAATTATCAGCATCATGTTGGAATTCCTTTATCAAATGATTTTTGGGGGCTATTCACATGCCAGTTGGTGGTATTGATTTGGATGTCTTGTTGATCAGGTGGTGGATGGAGGCTATGATGGTCATGTTGGAAGTTTTGGCCATGGTAAGCTCCAGAGATCATGTTTTGGTAGCAACTTATACAGGAAATTGGTAGTGATAATGGTGTTTGCTTTTGTTGCTGATTAAAAAAATAATAATAATAGTAAAAATGGTTAGGTGTGTGCAGCAGTGTAGTGGAAAATTTTAAACATGAAAAATCTCTATTGCATTTTTTGAAGCTAGAAGCCACCTTGATGTGTCTTTGGCTTTGAAGTTATATGACCAAAACCAACCATAGCATTCTGTATAATTTTTCTCTGTTCATATCATCACCGTAGTCTAATTTTACGTAGGAGAGGAATTATGATATCGTATCCTGTGTAATTTTGGAGGATACCCCTTCACATTGGACATAAATGGAAAAAGAATAGTTTGCTTTGTGCTCACGGCACAGCTTCATCCGGTACCTACTTCATGGCATTATGCTCTAATTGCATTGCTACATTGTCATCTTGTTGTGGCTGTGTGCTCATATTGCTGCACCTTTCCTTTTTATATTAAAAAAAAATCTCTATGCTATCCCTTTTTTTTTTTCCTTGCATGTTTGGAAAAAAATTAATTTTCTATTCTGTTCCACTTACCTCACTGTGGTTTATATTCTTGATGCAGCTGCTGATGTATCTGATGTTGATTGCATATTGAACTGTGATAGTGAGTCAGTCTCCATTGGTGCTAACAATCCTGAAGCATATTTACACCTACCAATTGTGGTATGTGATGTTTTTATCACAAAGTATTTAGGAACTTAAGGGATCTAACTATTTAAAGGTTGGAACTTTTTATTGGTCTCTTTTAGTAATTGTCTTGCTAATTTTCTGCATTTTTTTTTTCTTTATTTTTGGCTAGAACTCAAAATTGGACAGGTTCTCTTTGTTAAGAAATCTCCCTTCTGTGCTGAATTTTGCAAAGATAAACCTAAGAAGAGGGAAGAAACTTCTAGTTTGCTGCAATAATGGTAAGTGTAAAGTTCATTTGCCCTGTCTTTCCCTGGAGAGTTATACCAAGAGACATCAGGATCTGGCATGGGAATGACATTGATCCATGTAGCAGTTGGACCTATGTTATTTTGTTTTGCATAGCATATAAAATGTTTGCTTTCTATAATATGTAAACATTATTTTAGGATCTCCGTTCTTTGTTTCTTTGGCTGCCCATCACTATCTTTCTTACAGATTTATTTTATCACTTATTTTGAATTTTTTATGTATATTGTGCCTTGAGTGATTGCATTATGTTTTGTGTGTTTCCAGGGGAAGATATTAGTATATGTGCTTCTTTGGCAATCTTGACATCATTATTCACTGATGAAGGTACGCTTTTAAGAAATAATTCTATTTCAAGCCCTAACTTTCTATGAGACATTACGAAGACCCTTCATAGAATTAATTTTTCATGTCTAGAACCAGAGGAAATCATATTTGACCACTTTCCTTTCAAATGTAATTCCATTACAAGTGTGGTGCTCTTTATTTTCTTCGACTTCTTTGATAATGCAATTTGTGTGTACTGTTTTTTGTACGTTGCATCGGTCTTAAATGCATAAAGTGAAAAAAAGATCAGCATTGTTTTGATTTTTTCTCAAGTTTCGAACACTTTTCAACAGGATTGTTTGACGATGGGGAATCTTTCAGTCAGACATGCATTACTAAGTTGGAGATTAGGGATGGCAATCTGAAACCGACCCGACGGTGACCCGACCCCCCGATCCCGAATTAAGTGGTTATTCACCGAAAAATACCCCCGTGGGGACGAGGATGGTATTCAAAAGTTCATCCCTGATGATATCCGGGCCGGGGACGGGGATAGGTGTTTCAGAACCGCCCCGCCCCGCCCCCGCCCCCGCCCCCGCCCCCGCCCCCGCCCCGCTTAATCCCCGAGATGAAATTACAGTTTTGTCCCTGCATATATATATATATATATCCTTGTGTTTGTCTAGGGTTTGAGACACACACTCAGACACACCTCTCACTCGCACGGCGCTCTGCTCTGCTCGCTCCTCTCCCTCTCTCGCTCGCCACCACTGGTTTGGTCTCCCCCTCTCTCTCTCTCACCGCCACGCCTCTCTCCTCACCGGCGATCCTCCGTCGCCACCGATCCTCCCTTACCGCCTCACCTCTGCCGTTCCTCCGTCGCTCCCTCACCGCTGCTGCTTTCTCTCCCTCACCGCCAACCTCCCTCACCGTAGCTCTCTCTGTTTAGGTACCTCTCTCTCTCTCTCTCTCTCTCTCTAGGGATTTCGTTCTAGGGTTTACATATATGTATATGTATATATATATATATCTGAGTATATATTATATATAGATTCAACCTCTGTTTTTTTTTTTTTTTTTTTTTCCTTCGAAATTTATAGATCTATCAATTTTATCTATAGATCTGATTATTGATCTGTTTATCTATAGATCTGTTTATAATACAGCAAATATATAGATAAAATAGATTAGTCAAGATTAGTCTATCTATCTATTTTATCTATATATCTGTTTATAGATCTATTTTATCTGTAGATCTGTTTTTAGTTTTAACTTATCATTTATAATCTCATTCGTAATCGTAATCAATCATTGGAAACTCATCTTGATCTGTTTATCTGTAGATCTGTTTATAGATCTATTTTACAGTTCTTACTGTTTTTACACTGGGAGCCGAATGTTGGTGAACAAGTGGAAACTCATCTTGATCCTTAATTATAAATGAGAAGCAGACTGGCCATGGGGGTGAAGAAAAGTAATGTTATGTTGGCTTTACTGCCATGGCCACAAGGTGTTTGATGTTTTGCCTGAGTCGCTTCTCGATTGTCAAAATAGCACACACACTTCGTTTAAAATACATGGTCAAATTTACATTCCAGAGATTAACTACTTTAATAATGATACTACTATGTTTGGCTGTTAAAGTCTTCTGGGTTTAATTGGGTTAAAAATGATAAAAAAAAATTAAGGGAAAATGTTAAAGTAACTGTTCAGAAAGCCAATAAACTGAGGCTTTGGTGGTGGCTAGTCAAAAAAAGATGAAGTGATCATGGCATTTTTATCACATTCTTATATTTCATATTGCTGCTTTTAATTGCAATTCTTTCAATTGCTTGAGTTAATTTTCAACACAACTTGATAATCTCTCCAGTTAGCTTCAGAAACATGACCTCAAAGTAGCCTTGTGTGTGTGTGTGTGTTTGTGTTTGTTGCAACAGATTGGTGCTTTAATTATATTTCAGTGTTTTGATTTCTTTTAAATCATGAGAGAAGGTTTTATGTAATATATAAAATTTGTAACTAAATCTAGGGAATTTGATTGAGAAATTTAGATCTGGCGTTTTTAGTTGATGTGAGTGTTATTTACAGCAAACAATTGTAAATTCATAAATAAATGCAGGAAATGTTTGTCTATGGCTGTATAACCATCTTCAACATCTAAATGGAATATGTAAGTGAATACAGCCTCAGAAAAGCTTTGAGAATTATAGACAGCATTAGACAAGAAAATGAAGTTTGCTTGATTCTCACATAATTGTAATTAGTTTTAATTATTACAAATTGGTTTGAGAAAATCTTGCCTGTAGCCTTCAAGTAGATAAACTTTTGATGAACACTTAGTATCATCATTCAGATATTACAGTATTCTTTGGAACACTGTACATTTATACTCTTAGCTTGTAAGTCACTTCTCTTCTTTGCAGGTTCCTCATGTTACTTGTACTGATTATCATCTGAAGATGGTTTTGTAAGTAATTTCGTGTGAACATCTTGAATATTTCTGGATCCAATGGATCTCACTGGATTAATTATTGGTAGATAAAAATGCCATGTAATTTAATTGGGTTGCTATAGACATTTAGAAATTTATGCTTGTTATTATTCTATTGACAAGAGATGATGTTGACAGCAATATTTTGTGTTTGTAATTTTGGCCATGGGTAATTTCTGCTGTTTTATTAGTGCTTTGTGTGTAGCCAAGAACTATCCATGTCTCTTTGTTAGAAATGTGTAAGATTTGATGTTATTATTCAGAACCTCATAAGTTTGGATTTTTGTGGGTAGAAATATTTCCTGACATTGTTTTCTAGCAAGACAATCAGTAGTCCTTAAAACCGTCTGTTGTCTGAAAGTGAGATTTGATTAATGTGCATAACAGAATAAGTTTAGAGATTTTAATCCATAAAATGTCCCAATTCAATTCAATTCAATTCAATTCAATTCCATTAGCTTAGTTATTATTAATTTGTTTCTCAGTTCCATTATTTGTATTAATTATTTGTTTTTTTTCTGTTGTTATTTAATAGGAATTCAAGTTGAAGGAGATGATGGAAGTTGTGTGGTTTGTATGGGTATTGGAGAAACAATGGAAGAAATTTTTATGTTGTAATGGATTTTTTTTTTTTTTTTTTTTAATTTCAATTTTGGATAACCTATCCCTTGCGGGTTGTGCTTGGGATTAATTATTCTCTTTTTTACTTGTTGAATTTTCTTATGTGTGTGGGCTGCTGGATAGATGTTTTGTTTGTGCTATTTTGTTCCTACAAGATGTTTTGTGTTTGAGTTGTGTATGGGCTGCTGAATTTTGTTGCTACACGATGCTATTTTATTGAATATTTGATAGATGCTATATTTGACAGATGTTGCTGGACAGATTTATTGATTTGTATATATTGGCAGATTTTGTTGAATTTTTTGGGTAGCCTATCTTATTTGAATATGTTGACATATTATGTATTGATTTTTTAGCTTGACAGATTATGAATTTTTAATTTTTGGCAGATTATTTAATTGTTTATATATTGGCAGATTATTGATTTGAATTTTTTAGCTTGACAGATTATGAATTTTTAATTTTTGGCAGATTATTTAATTTTTTATATATTGGTAGATTATTGATTTGAATTTTTTAGCTTGACAGATGCTGCTGGACAGATTCTTAATAGGATGTTTAAAATTGTTTTTTGAAAAAAAAAAATAAATAAATACTGTAATTCAGTCGGGGAATTAGCGGGGTCGGGGATACCCGATCCCCGATCGGGAGCGGGGGTGGGGGGGGAATACGGGGTCCCCGTCGGGGATCGGGGACGGGGACGGGGACGGGGACGGAGAATTTCTCACTATCGGGGATCGGGGACGGGGAGTGTGGTCCCCGGCCCCGTCCCGCCCCGTTGCCATTCCTATTGGAGATGCGAAGACGACTGGTGTTCATCTGTAAATTTGCAATAAATGCTCTACCATCTAGAGGAAATCTGAGACAAGTTTTCAATTTTATCAGCCGTGGGAGTGTTAATTCTGTCATGGCTAGTGAATATAGATGATATGCTATCTACTTTCGTATGCTGTATTGTAGCAGAACCAATGAACAAAGGTTGTTGCCCCACGAAAACCATGGAAGACTGCTGTAGTAAAAAAGTAGGCGTTTATTATGCATCTGCAGTTCTGCGAAGCTGCTAAAATTTTGAGAAGAAATGATGCGAAGATACTCACTCTTGGCCTATGCTTAAGGGCTGATATTCCAAATAAGGACAATTGAAGTTATCGTTGTTTAATTTTAAGGATAAAATCGTTAATTTAGTAAAATATAAATTAATTTGACAAAAATAAATGTCAAAAAATTATTTCTACCCACCAAAGATAAAATTATGTAAAATTTGATAAATCTTTAGGTATTTATTTATTTATTTATTAAATTAATTTTTATTATGTGTTTGGATGACGATCATGTAATGGGTAATTATTACGATTTTAATGTGTAATCGATATATTTAATATATGAAATGTTTTTAGTTTTGGATTTTTTCATTTAATTGATTGGTTTAATCATGATATCAAAATTGTTGCCATATTTGACTTTTAAAAAAATAGAAACTAATTTAATTAAAATATAAACAACCACTTATTACATGATTATTATCTAAACACATAATAAAAATTAATTTAGTAAAACAAATAAATAAATAATGTCTAAAAAATTTATCAATTTACATAATTTTATGTTTAGTGGATAAAAATAATTTTTAAAAATTTAAAAATATTTTTTTGATATTTAATTTTATCAAATTAGTTTATATTTTATCAAATTGATGATTTGACTTAGAAATTAAGTAATGGTATCTTCAATTGTCCTTATTTAAAACAAGATTCAAAATTCTGGGTTAAATGTGTCACAATTGAAAAGTTAGGGATTAAAGTGACACAAATCCCAAACTATAGAGATCATTAGTTTAATTCACTTTTTTTTTTTTTTTTGGGAAAAATAATTTCAGTTTATTGTAATGGCTAAGTTCTGTCTTTCTTCTGTGAAATTCAAGTATGCCATGCCTATATTTTTTTTTTGGTGCAAAAAATAGATATGTAAGTATGCTACTTCACATATCTGTTAGGAATATTGTCCCTCAGCAAGTATTGTCCCTTAGCCCACTGGTTAAAACTAAGGTCTTACGTGCTGTTTGCATTAAGAAGTACATTTAGAAAGATTCAAACTCATGCTTGGTTGAAATTAAGGCTCCTGCGTACTCTTTATGTTAAAAAGTAAGTTTAAAAAGATTCAAACTCCTACTTTGAGTAAAGAATTCGAAAGCCTTACCATCTCAGGTTGGTCTGCCTGCCATGCCTGCATTGAGAGAGAGAGAGAGAGAGAACGAGCGCAGTATTCCATGGGGAAAAGAAAAAAAAAAGTACTTCAATTAATTTATTAAACAAAAACATACTAATAAATTCTTAGACCTGTCTACGTGATCTGATTTGTTCAACTTATTGGGTTTGTCAAAAAATAATTTTCGTAAAAAATTAGGTTGATTGAATATTAGTAATTACATAATTAGATCATATTTATTTTTAAATAGTAGACTACAAACGTAATTTTAAGAATAAATTGTTTAATTTTTGTAAATAAATGTGATTTGTTCATGTAGTTATTAATATTTGATTAAGAATAATGTTTGAGGGCCCGAAAATGGAGGCTCGAATTGGCTCAAAACCCCAAAACGACGTCGTTTTGGGGTTTTGATTTTTTTTTTTTTTTCTTTCTTTTCTTTTCTTCCTTTTCTTCCTTTTCTTTCTTCTTCTTCGTTGAGTTCAACACAGAGGAGAGAGAGAGAGAACGCCGGCGAGACAGAGAATGCAGCTCGTCGTCGGCGTCGCAGCTCGTCGTTCGTCGGCCGATCGTCGCATCGCCGCCTCCGCCTCTGCCTCCGACGGCTTCCGCTCTGCCCCCGCCCGCCTCCGCCCGCCTCCGCCGCCTCTGCCGCCTCTACCTCCGCCCGATTTTAATGGCCCCTCCAGTTCCTCCTCCTCTCCTTCTTCTTCCTCCTCTCCTTCTTCTTCTTCTTCCTCCTCTCCTTCCGCTCCTCTCCTCCTTCTGAAATTCGAGCCGTTTGGCTCGAATTTCTTTCGGGCCCTCTACCAGTTCTCTTTGATTAATTTAATTTTTTCATTAATTATTTGATTAATAAGTTTAACAAAATAAATAATTCAGATCATTAAGTTTACTAATCAACTTTTTATATGACTAGTAATACATAATTTATATTTATAAAAAATAAAATTACACACAATCTATATAGATATATTATATAATACAATTTGTAGGCAAGGTGAACTAGTTGGGAGCTATCCTTCAAAGCACAACTCATTTGTTTGGGAAGTAGATTTATTTTTTGAATTTTGAATTTTTTAATTATTTTAGTCTGAGGCCAAAAAGAGGTCTTTTGGAAAGAGTGTAAAAAGCCAATTTTTAATTTTTTACCCATTTTAGGTCCCATCACTTCTCATATTTTTCACCCACAAAAAGACAAAATAGACTAAAAAAGTCAAAAAATCAGTTTTTTACCAACTTTCCAAAACACTCCAAAGTCTCGTTTGAGATAGACTTTTTGACTTTTGTAAGAGAAAACATAAAATAATTATAGTTTAGATGTGAGATTTTATCTTATTAGGTTAAAAAGTTTATTTTATCTTTTTATGACTATTTTAATAAAAAAAATCTCATTTTAACTTATGCCAAACGAATGACATTATAATATAATTAGGCTTAAAAATTTGTTCAACCATGCCTTATGGGCAGGATTAACTAGTCCAACAAGCCCATGTTTACCCTTCGCATTTGGCATATTAGTGATTGATGAATACCAATAAAATTGAAAGTATACTTTTATAAGGGAAAATGGGGAGACCCCACCATCCCCAGTAGTAGGTGCTGATTGGCCTAACAAATTTTTTTTTTTTTTTTTTCTTCCACTTTTTGCCCCCAAGTGTATGTGGGGGTCGCTCCCAATTGGAGGTCTGCAGCAGTGCTATAGTTATAATGGCAGCAATGTTTTAGAAAAAATAACAATTCAGTTGAATGTTGAAAATAAAATTTGAGATTGATAGTAAAGTTTATAAATTTTAGGAGACTTACGTGTATGTCATAATACGTAGATTTATTATTTAATAGGTTCTATAATAATTAATGACGTTTTTCAAAAATTATTAAAAAAATTCAATAATTATTAATTTTCAACGACATCTTGAAAATTTTATTATAAAAAATGTCACTAATTATAAATTTTAGTAACAGTTTAAAAAAATTATTATAAAAAAAGTCACTAATTTTTAAATTTTAGCGATAATTTGAAAAATTCGTTATAGAAAAATGTCACTAATTGTAAGTTTTAGTGAAAATTTATAAAAATCGTGACAAAAAAGTCATTAATTGTCAATTTTTAGAGACATGTGCAAAAAATTCATTTTAGCGACAATTCTATTAAGACTTATTTTTAATAAGACTTTATGGGAATTAGATCCAATTATTAGGACCTATTAGTAGTTTATTCTAAATTGTAATAATTAAAGTTATAAAATTTTCCATGTGTACGTAATTATTTTTGAAAGTTGACCAGAGTTGTAATTTCCCCAATGTTTTTGAGACAAAATGTTGGATAAAAAAAACACATTTGTAAAATGAGTATAATTGAAAAGAGAATGCTTAGATAAATATATGATAACACTAGAAAACGTCCAAGGAAAAAAATGAATATATTAGTAAAATGACAAAGGTATCACCAATTGAAGTTGAGAAAGAATAAACTAACTTATTGGCAAAATATAAGCTCACAATAATATTTATATTATGAAAGTTAGTTTGTTTGATATATTTTTAATTTTTAAAAAAATTCTATCTTTTCTTAGAGTGACTAAAGTGAATTTTTTTGGGCACAGCGCAAATGAGTTTGCCAAATAAACCAAGATTCTTTTAGCTAATAAACTGGTTTTAACCACAACCAAACGAAGTCCAACATGGTTTGCTTATATATAAAGAAAACCTATAGATATAACGATAAGAAGGAAAAAAAAATGATTATCATAAATGAAAATATGAGTGGGAGAGAAATATCTTAAGGTCTCGTTTGGGAACAGATTAATTTAGTAATTTTTTGGCTATTTGGCTAAAATATGAACTAAAAAAAACTAGTACGTTTGGGATGACTTTTTGGCTTTCTACGAAAAGATGTGCAAAAAGTAGAGAGAAAATATAATCTTTGACTTTTTGGTATGAGTTGTTGGCTTTTTAACTTTTTTAAGTAACTTTTTGACTTTTTAGCTAAACCGGCCGGTTGCCAAACCAGTAATTAAAAAAATATAAATTTATCTAATTGAACTGAGTGTAAAATCTTTGACATAATAGAATGACAAAAAAAATTATTCATATAATCGACCCATTTAATTATGACACAACTTAATTTGATTTGATTTAATTTAGCAAATAAAAATAAAAAGAGAAATTATATAGCGCAAAAAAAAAAAAAAAAAACAACAACAACAACAACAACAACGCGTGTATCACAATTTGTAATGCAATGGGTGTATCACAATTTGTAAGGCAACTGCTCATCTATCAAGTTAAACTTCTAAATAGTCGTTTGGGAACAAAAAATTTAGTTGATTTTTTGGGGTTAGAATTTTTTTAGTTTGGGACTAAAAAGTTCGTTTGATAATTTTTTTTGACTTTTGTAAAAGAAAAAGTAAAATGATTATAATTTAGATGTGATATTTTATTTTATTGACTTATTTAATCCATTTTATTTTTGTGTTTTTTTAGTCACAACCAACTTAGTCAAACGAAACCTAACTCTTCTATCTTATCCATAGAAAGTCGACTCAGGCCAAGTTTGGGATGTTTAGAAAAAGCCAAAAAGTCAATAAGTCACTATCCTATTTAAGTTACATCATCTTATTTAAGTCACATCACCTCTCTAACACATCACTTCAAACCCAACTCAAACTCAACCCATATTTCATAAAAAGTCAAAAAGTATACTTATTTAGTCTAGTGTTAAAACTCACTTTAATAGTTAAATTTCATTATGAGAAAGGATTATCTCTACTTTATTGTTTGAACTTGAAGATTCTATAAGTTAAGTGGTTCAATTTTAAAATTTTTGTGTTAATAATTTATAAAAAAAAATTAAATTGATCAATAATTATAGTTCTATAATCTTATTATATTTGTAATAAAAAAAATAGATAATATGCATGACTTAAATTGTTCATTTTATTTGAAAACAAATATAATAAATTTATGTGATTATAATTGTTAAATCAATTTAATTTAATTAATTGATAATTTACAAAATAAATAATTCAAATAACGAGAATGAAACACGCAATAAGCAAATCCAAATAATATTTATCTCTCTTAAATTATTTGTTCTAGAAAGTCTTTACTTTATCGTTATCATTGTTGAATAGTTTGATTTTGTTCGACGAACCATAGCTGAACAAAATTCAGACCAATATATATACATCAAAATGATAAAAAAAAAAAATCATACTCAAGTAGCCCTAAACACCAAAATCTGTATATAAAATCCATGTACAATTATTATATGTATGTTTTAACTACGATTTTTCCAAATTATATATATATATATATATATTGGGTAAAAGTGAGCAGTATGAGAAGAGAGGAGAGGGTGTCAGTGGTTGGTGGGGTTGAAGGGGTGGCGGTGGTTGGTAGAGAAGAAGGGTGGTGGCTATTGAAAATGAGAAGAAATGGAATGGGAGTAAAGATAAATTCTATTCGCTTGTTTGGTTTTGATTTTCAGAACAGTTTTTAAAAAATTTTATTTTTTTATTTTCTGTATTTTAATATTTTCAATGAATTTTTTTAATATTTTAAGAATTTTTTTTTAAAATTTTTTTTGGACACACCTAATATAAATATACTTAAAAAGTATAATATTTGTGAATTTTTTTTTAAAAAAATACACTAAATACCAAAAAATACAAAAAAAAAAAAAAAACAAAAATTATGTACATTTTTCATATTTTTGTATATTTATTAATTTTTTAAAATATTTTTTCACAAATATTTTACTATTTAGATACATCTAAGTAAGGTGCATTTAAAAAAGTAAAAAAATTGCTGAAAGTTTAAAAAATATTCGCTAAAAACAAAAAAAAATATGAAAAAAAAACCCTCAATTTTAAAAAAATTGAATTCAGAAAACTGAAATTAAACACACTGATTAAATTTTTTTATGTTTTTAATCCTTAAAGGTAGTTTTAAGAGGGGTAATATTGAAATAAAAAATATTTAAAATGAAAAGTCTAATAAAATTATACTGCAATGTAAATAGAAGCACTCAAATCATGTTAGAGGTCCCAAAATTTCTATTAAATATTTTACCAAATGTCATGTTGTTGGCTTTTTGGCTTTCGAAGGGTATTTTTGTAAATGCGAGCGTGCCAGCAAGGATCAATCAGTCCTTACAGAATTTATAATTGCCAACCAATTATCAAACGATTGTGTTTTAGTTCTTTCAGCCTTAATGAAGAGGACTTTTACTGGTGGCTTGACTTAGGAGAAATTAAGTAAAATAACAATCAAATGACGAATAATTGAAGTATTTCATTAAAATGAACGCTTACAATGATCCAAACTCGGCCTCGAAGAGGTTTACAGTGACGATCTACTTGAAACTACTTCTATGAATCGAAGTGCAGTGCAGGAATTTAAATTGCAGGAATGTACAGAACAAGTATTTAAACTGCAGGAATTTAAAGTGCAGGAAATGTAAAACTGGAAAAAAAAATATGAAGTAAATAACTGGTTTGTTGGATCTGAGTCTGGGTCTTTTTCTGGGACCTTCCATGCTATTTATACTTCTCAAGGATGACCTTCGAACTGCACTTCAAACCGTCGAACTGCTCCTCCATGATCGCTGATCATGTTGCCTTATAAGTAGTTCCACTACGCCATAACTTGCAGTTGAGCTTCCCTCCTGTATTTGAATTTGAATATGAGTAACCGTTGAAGCCGCGTCACCTTGCATCTCTTTATTGATCTAATGCTACTCAGATCACATGAGAACCAATATTAATTGCCACGTGTTTGATCAAGATTGAAGACTTGAATAATCTCCCCACAATACCCTTACTCTGCCACGTGTCGAATTGTAATTGACTTTTACAAAATATGTAGCCAATACATGTGGACCCCACACTTATGTGGAACTCACCCATGTTAGACATTTAGAAGAAATTTTGATATCCCTAATGTTACTCCTAGATAAAGGGTTGGTAGTTCTGATAAATAAATTAAAAAAGGATAAAAGGTTGCTAACAGCCTTTATTTTTTTATGGATCCCACAAAAATAATTAATTAGATAAATTATATTTTCCTCCCTTAAGGTTTAAAAGTATGCGAGAGAGTGGAGGGTCGTGGGAGTGGTGTACGGCGAGGAATAGGGATGGCAATGGATAATCTATCCTGTGAGTATTCATGGAGACCCAACCTAAATACATGAGTTTTTCTCTTTTTTTCTTATCCATTGGGTAGGGTAAGTGATATTCTTTAAATATCCACAGGGGATGGGTTGGGGATGGGTACCCACTAATTTTCCCATATGTTTTTTTTTTTTTTTAAATTTTTTTTTTTAAGATTCACAACCAAAACTAAATATACATTTAATCTTTTTTCTTTTATTTATTTTTTTATTTTTTCAGGTTCACAACTAACTTTTTTTTTTTTTTTTAAGATTCACAACTAAAACTAAATATACATTCAATCTTTTTTCTTTTATTTATTTATTTATTTTTCCGGTTCACAACCAACTTTTTTTTTTATTTTTTTATTTTTTTAAGATTCACAACCAAAACTAAATATACCTCCAATCTTTTTATTTTTTATTTTTAAGGTTCACAACCATTTTTTTTTTTAATTTTTAAGATTCACAACCAAAGCTAAATATACATTCAATCTTTTTTTTATTATTATTTTTTTTTTTTTTTAAGGTTCACAACGATTTTTTTTTTTTTTTTTTTTAAGATTCACAACCAAAGCTAAATATACATTCAATTTTATTTTAATTTATTTGGCTCAACAATAAAATCAAATACACTTTAATTAACATTGTTACATTATTCTTGTCAAATTTTATGCATATCTAGAATTTTTTAAATTTATTTAAAAAAATTAAGGACACTGTCTAGTGCAGGTTTCGGTTTGCTTTTCTATGTTATTTTATTTTGTTATGTATTGTAATTTTCAGAATGGTTTGCTTGTTCTGAAATTTCAATTAACGAGTATAAATCTATTTGTTTTATGTTATCACACAATTTATATAACATATATATATATATATATATATATGAATGTATTTGAAAATAGGGAAATTGTAGATAATCGAAACAAATATGAGTCGTGATTGGTTAGAAAAGATGGGTACAAAGATTTATTTGCTAGAAAAATAAAAAGGGGATACAAAATCTTACTAAATAATTTTTTTTAAAATAAAAGAATTTTTCTTAATTATGAACAAATTTAACTGAAATCAGCTTGTTTCCCAATGTTATGCTTCATTTATTTAAAAAATATTTTCTATAAAAAAAATTAAAAGTATATTTTTTTATATTTGGTGGTGATGGTGATGGAACGAAGGTGAAAGTAGAGATTGTGACATAGTGGTGGGGTGATGGCAGCAGTGATGATGGTAGTGGCTATGGTGATGGTAGTGTGATAGTGAAGGTGAGAATAGTGGTGAAGGTGAGAATAGTGGTGATGGTGTTGTGAAATTAGTAAAAATTTAATTGAAAAAACATTTTTTGTTTTTTAAAAGTAACAAACAACAAAATTCGTGAGGGACTAAAGGAAGAAGATGGATGATGGATTGGGTGTGGTAAGGCATAGATATCTTAAAATGAGTGGTTCAGATTTGTTAAAAGGTATAATTAGATTTTGGATAAATTAAAATGAATGGTTCAAATTTGCTAAGAGAAAGATGGTTTAATGTCTAAAATGTCAGTGGCTAAGAGATCAACAAACAATTCCTTGTTTATACCCTGATGCAATTTAATATGGGTCTTATAACACTTTTTTCAAATAGGTTCTTTCACATTTTATTTCTTCAAATAGGCTCTTATAACATTGTAAACAGGTTCTTATAACATGTAGGGGAGAGAGTGAGGGTGAGAGAGAGAGAGAGAGAGATGGTTGTAATTTTTTTTTTAATCTTCCACGTTCTTTCACATTTTTTTTTAATTACTAAAACTTATTTGATTGTCTCAAAATTATATATTTGATTTTGTTGTTGAACCAAATAAAATAAAATAAGATTGAATGTATATTTAGCTTTTGTTGTGAACCTTAAAAAAATAAAAAATAAGTTGTTAACATTAAATATATTAAAAAAGAAAGAAAAAAGATTAAAGGTATATTTAGCAAAAGCCTTAAAAAAAAAAGTTGTTAACATTAAATATATTAAAAAAGAAAGAAAAAAATATTGAAGGCATATTTAGCTTTTGTTGTGAACACAAAAAAAAAAAAAAAAAAAAAAAAAAAAAAAAAAAAAATTGTTAACATTAAATATATTAAAAAAGAAAGAAAAAAGATTGAAGGTATATTTAGCTTTTGTTGTGAACATTTATAAAAAAAAAAAAAAAAAAAAAAAAAAAAAAAAAAAAAAAAAGTGGTTGTTAACATTAAATAAAAATAAAATAAAAATGGGGATTAAAGTGGGTTGGGAAAAATCCAAACCCATTAGGAAATGGGGAGGGTGGTACCCATGGGGAATGGGGAAAATTTATTATAGGGGAATGGGAATGAAAAATTAATATTTATCTCATTAATCCACATTGCCATCCCTAGCGAGGAAGGGTGAAAAGGGGCTGGGAGGTAGCAGGGAGCACTACTAGAAAAGGGGTATATGACACGGAAGTTTTTGCGACGGTTTAAAAATCGTCACAAAAGCTTGATTTTTGCAACGGCAAATAAAACTGTGGCAAGTAGATTTTTTTTGTGACAGAAAATCTAATACCGTGGCAAAAAGTAAGATTATATGCGACGGAAAATAAAACTATGGCGATTTTTTTTTTTTGCGACAAAAATTATAAGTCCGTGGCAAAAAGTAAGATTTTTTGCGACGGTTATTTAATTGTCGCAAAATTTTTTCATTTTGCATTTTTCTTTTGCGATGCTTTAATGTTTTATTTTTTACGGTTCTCAACATCCTCGCAAATCCTATTCCCTAAATTTGCCCCCCTTCCCTTTTCCCAAACTTTATGTATTCTCCTAGGATAAAAAAAAAAACCCCTTCAATCTTCTGCCCTAATCTCACTGTCTCTTTCTCGCGCCCAGTCGATCGTTACTCTCTCTCTCTCTCTCGTAGCGGCAACAGCACCAGCGTGGGCTCGTCCAGGTAATCCTCTCCTCTTCTTCTTTCCTCTCGCTCTCGCTCACTCAGACCCTCACAATCTCTTCGCGTTACCCTCACAGATTGTCTGTAGCAGCAGCGACTTCGACTTCGACTTCGTCACCGATTCTCCCTCTAACATTCAGGTATAGTTTTCCTCTGGTCTCCTGGACTGTCTTCTCTTGTGCTCTCCTCACTGGTTCAATTGATTGAATTATTTTGATTAAGAATATACTTAATTAATGTATTGTGTAGTTGATGTTTAGCATATGCTCTAGTTTAAAATAATAAAAAAAAAAGTTATCTTTTCTGTTCTTCAATTTTTGCTAAACCAGAAAAATTTAAGAAAATATAATGGAATCTCATGGGATTTATATGTACTTAGCACTTGTTAAACTCAGTGGGGTAAGGAATCAATTAATTCAATTCCATGCAAAACTTGCTCAAGTTTGATTTTGAGAGAGAGAGGACACATAATTCTGTTACTGATTTTAGATTATTGTTATCAATTATTTCTAGTGACAGGATGTGTGAACATTTATTAGATTGCTATATTTGATACAAAAGTTGCTTTTCTTGATTTACCACAAGATTACCTTTTATATCAGTTGGGCGGAGAGAATTAACTAGCTATTTCTGCAACCAGACATCATTACTGCTAGTATCGACGAAGTCTCATCAAATACAAAGCCTTTGATTTGTCAAATACGGAAATTGCCCCAGAGAGTTAAGAAACTAATGGAGATGATTCCTCATCTGTCTCATGACTTTCAAACATTTCCAGAAGGTAAATACCCTCAATGCATTTGTTAGTTTTCTGCCACACTGGTCTCTTACTTTCCTACCAAACAAAAAAATAAGGAAAGTGGAAATGTAAAAACCTTGTGTGGTTTACTCTAGAATATTTATTGATGTCTGAATTTTAGAAAACCAATCAATTTTGTGGTGTATTGTTCAGAAAGCTTTTTGATTTACTCTAATAATTGATATTTTAATCACTAACTGGATATGATTTTTTTGGCTTGATTCCATATCGCACCCAGAGCTATATGGGTCATATAAAACTTAATATTTGCATATTTATGGCTTAAATTTTAAATACTGAGAGATGAGAATTATCTTTTACTGATTTCTGTTTTCAGTATGTTTCGTGGGAGGTCATTTTGTTTGTCTTGACATTTATCATATGTGGAAGCACTTTTACACACTTATGGTTTTGGAGTCGAGTGGCATATTACCCTTCCATCCCTGTTTGAAGAATACTGTGGCTTCATGTTGTCCACTGCTGTTGGATTTTGTTATTTTGATAAAATATTCAACAATATTTTTACACGTTCTTCATGTGTAGGACTATGCATAACACATAGGGTTACAATTCAAATATCACTTGTAAATGAATAAATCACATAGAAAGGCAACATTTCAATAACAGTTAAATTTCATTGACCATTTGAAAGATGTTTCACTATGCAGTTCTCTGATCTTTTCTGGATTATCATCTTAACAGTCATGATAATGCAAATTGATGATCATTGTTTTCTACAGTTTTCTTTTCTGGTAACAAGTTTAAACAAAAATGATAGGGTGAATGTTGTTTCTATTTAACATTTTAGTGAAAATTTACCCTTTTTTCTAGCTCATTAATTGAAAATTTACCCTGTTCTCAGGTGCTTTTACTTAGCTACATCCTACAATTTGGCTGGAAAGAGGACAGAAGCATATGCATTGTACTGCCGTGCTCATTCTCTAGCTAATGATGCCCTTAAAAAATTTAAAAGTCTAACTACTGCTGATCAGGTATATATATTTTGGTTTTGGTTATTGTTTTGGTTTTCGTTTACTACTTTACTTTGGAGTATATTCATAAAACTGTATAGAACTTATATGCAGCTGTATGAACTAATGATGTTACTGATGTCCTGTGATTGAGACATTGGGAATCCTTCTCTCAAGTTCATATTAGAAAGAACTTTCCTTTTGGCTTTAATTATTCAGTTAGTATAATTTGCTATGGTTCTTCACTATCACTAATTCATAATTTTCTTAAAGGACCATCAGTTTGCTGAAGCTTATAGACTTTGGCTTAAGATTGGTGACCCAAAAACATGTAATAACATGATTTCTCACATTTTCCCCTTTCCTGCTACAGGTAATGATTAAGAAATTGAAGATGTTATATGATGACAGCAAGTCTAACAACTGCATAGAACATGCAACAGGAATCATAGAGGAGGAGAAGGCTCCGGAGAATCTCTCGAAAAAAATCTCTACGATATCATTAACTGGAGCTGATAAGAAGGTACCGTTTAGCTTAGGGTTTTCTACTTGCCTTTCTTAGACAAGAAATCTAGTGTTAAATTGGATTTTTCAGCAAATCTTTCCAAAATAATAGTTTTAAGCTCATAATGTGGCCAGCCTTCTTATTTGCACTATTACGGACTATATTATCTCAGATGTAACTCTGATATACGTGAATGACTTCACAATGATGTTCATCCCAGGAGGTTGCATGTTTAACCTTGTATTGAACAGAGTAGACTTTTGGGATTTTTGCCACATTATTCATAGAAAGCAAAATGACAATACCAAGCATTGATTCGGTGTGAATATTATAAATAAGTGATCCTGGCCTGTAGAGAATTGATCTCCCCTATAATTTAGGTTGTGCACATGTTGCTCCATCTAAAAATCTTTTTAATATTTTGGGTTTACAAATTCTAAATCGACCAATTAGGTGATCCCAAAGCTCGGTTACATTTGTTAAACCAATTTATCTCTTCCAAGTCAACCATCAAGCACCAGCCATCACCTAATGTTACATGGACATGGTTATGACTGTTGGGTGCGGGTGCGTATTCAAGCATCAGATCTTATTAAATCTTAGGATATTGGGATATGCATCCAAAAGTTGGTATGGGTATGAGGAGACGTCTTAAACACTTATATATTGCATATTCTTGACTAATATGCAATATATGAGGACACATCTTACCCTCGTAAGTGTCCACTAGATATATATGAGGACACTTCTTACATTTAAAATGTATGTGATTGCAATAGCCCATCTTTTCCAAGGAATGTTAATCCATCTGTGAGATTGTTGGAAAATTGCAAGAAAATGGAAAAACAGAAAGAAAAGGTTTCAGGTGGGAAAATGATGGACCATCAAATGAGTGAAGAGATCTATACACAAAGAAGGGTAAGGGAACTAAGTGTAATACTGCAGTGCATGAACCAAGTACTTTGATTTCACAATCCAACTATTTTTCTATACTTGATGAATGCACGGTGAAAGATGGGGTTTATAAAGGGTGTGCTCTTAGTTACACGAAGTGGGGACCGGTGGCTGGGATGGAACCACACCATCATGGTGCACTGCTAGGTTGGGAGCGCCTCTGGGAGAGCTTTGTATTATGTGTATATATAATGTAACATCAAAAATAAAAGATTTTCTTTTTTGTTGGGTTTATTCAAAAACTGATTGGCTTACATATTAAAGCAAGGGTTCTTACTGATAACATCCTCTTATTCTTGTTCTTGTACTACTTCTCTTATTGGTAACAGGGGTTCGATATGTTTGGCAAGGGTGCAAGGGTGTTGGCTTTGTTAAGTTCAATGTAGATGTGGTTGATAAGGCAACAGGAAATAAGGTATTTCATCAGCCATATGGTTTCCTTCTTTGGATTTATTTGATTTAGCATCTCAGTGTTTTGCATCTGAATTTGGATCATGCCCTAGTCCTTTTTTTGAAATTTAAAATTTTACGTTCTTTCTTTCTTCAACTGAATTTAAACATGCTTAGGTTCCAGGTATTGTGTTTGCACGTGGGCCAGCAGTAGCTGTGCTGATCCTTTTGGAGTCGGATGGCAACACTTATGCTATGCTTACTGAGCAAGTACTGTTTTTTGGTCTATATATTTATTTTATTTTATGTTCTTAATGAAGTGTTGGAATTCTTAAAATAAGTATAATTGTTAGCTAATGAGCTAGACAGCAATTCTTAATGAAGAGTTGCTAAACTTTAGCAAACTTTAGCAATTTTATCATTGAATATAAATACGATTAACAAAGAATACCATGAATATCAAAGGTACTGGATGCATTGAGTGGCCACCGTGAATCTACAGATTATGAGACCGATGAGAACTACATACATCACCACCAGATGATGAGGTAAACTTTCAAACACTTGAAAACTTGTCGTTTGTGAAAACTTGTTGTTTAGTAAATTTTTTTCCAAATTAGTTGACTCACTAAACTGATCAAATAGCGTCAAATGTCAACAAAACTTGATACACATGACGAACTAGGCACAAATGACTTGTAGGAGAAGAAGGGACTCGAAACCGATTCTCTGGTTTGAATCTAGAGCCTAATTTGTTTATGAAAACTTCTTCTTTACAAACTCTTTTTCCGAACCAGTTGACTCACTAAAATGGTCAAACAGGCTCGGATGTCAATGAAACTTGACACATACAACATACTAGGCACAAGTGACTTGTAGGAGAAGACGGGACTCGAAACCGATTCCCGATTTTGAATCTAAAGTCTAATTTCCGTTTATGAAAACTTATTCCTTAAAAAAAAAATTTCTGAACCGGTTGACACATTAAAATGCTCAAACAAGCTCGGATGTCAACAAATCTTGACACATACAACATACTAGGCACAAGTAACTTGTAGGAGAAGACGGAACACAAAACCAATTCCCGGTTTTGAATCTAGAGCCTAATTTCCGTTTATAAAAATTTTTTCTCTACAAACTCTTTTTCCGAACCGGTTGACTCACTAAAATGGTCAAACGGGGTCGGATGTCAACGAAACTTGACACACACAACATACTAGGCACAAATGACTTGTAGGAGAAGACGGGACTTGAAACCGATTCCCGGTTTTCAATCTAGAGCCTAATTTCCGTTCATGAAAACTTATTCCTTACAAACTCTTTTTCGAACCGGTTGACATACTAAAGTGCTCAAATGGGCTTGAATGTCAACAAAACTTAATTCACACAACATACTAGGCACAAGTGACTTGTAGGGTAAGACAAAACTCGAAATCAATTCCCGGTTTTGAATCTATAGCCTAATTTCCATTTATGAAAACTTGTTTTTTAGAAACTCTTTTTCGAACCGGTTGACTCACTAAAATTGTCAAACGACGTCCGATGTCAACGAAACTTGACACACACAACTAACTAGGCACAAATGACTTGTAGGAGAAGACGGAACTCGAAACCATTTCTCGGTTTTGAATCTAGAGTCTAATTTCCGTTTATGAAAACTTGTTCTTTAAAAACTCTTTTTCAAGCTAGTTTACTCACTAAAATGCTCACACGGCGTCCGATGTCAACGAAACTTGACACACACAACTAATTAGGCACAAATGATTTATAAGAGAAGACGAAACTCGAAACTGATTCTCGGTTTTGAATCTAGAGCCTAATCTCCATTTATGAAAACTTGTTCTTTAAAAACTCTTTTTCGAATCGATTAACTCACTAAAATGCTCACATGGCATCCGATGTCAACGAAACTTGAGACACACGACTAACTAGGCACAAATGACTTGTAGGAAAAGATGGAACTCGAAACCAATTTCCGGTTTTGAATCTAGAGCCTAATTTCCATTTATGAACACTTGTTTTTTACAAACTCTTTTCATCTTTTGTGTTTATTCAATTATTATTAGATTATAGCACAATGTGTTCAATCACTGCCTGATTTTAATAGTATTATCATCATTGTAGGATGTAATTAAAGTTTCTTTGGATAGTTCACGTATACCAATAGTCCAATTGGCGGAGGGACTTCTTATTAGTGACGATCCGTTGCAGCTTACAATCTTTTTTGTATTTATTTAATTTTTAAAATAAATATCAAATGTTTTACATTTTCTGTAAGCTTAAAATTAATTATATTGTAAATGATATCTTTTTTGTCTTTTTTTTTGCCAATGCAACCCCTTTTGAATACGTGATAATATCTTAGCATATTGATATTGGAGCTTACTATTGATATTAAAACAAACAACAATATATATGTTTTTTTATTTGCATTGTCGATACTTTTGTTTTTAGATACAAAAATTTAAGTTCTTGCATATCAAAAATTATTAGTATTGCTGGAGAATGTTTTATATATTTTTGTAAAGAATATTTGGTTGATAATTGTTACAAGGTGCATATATACGCATGATTTTGAGAACGTGAATGTGGATGTGTGTAGATGTGGATATGGATGTGCATGTATTTTATTTTAGAAAATATTAATAATTTATACAGGGAATTAATTAATAAAATATTTGTTGATTTTATAAAAATAATTTTATTGCGACAATAATAACCGTCACTAATGTAATCATCATTTCCTTACATTTTATTAGCAACGGATTAACCTGTAGCATATACATATTAGTTCAAATCTTTAGCAACAGTTTAAACTGTCGCAAATATGGTATTGATTTTATTTTATTTTTTTGTGACGTTTTACACCGTTTCTAATAATACTTTTCGTGACGGTTTAAACTGTCGCAAATACAATATTAATTTAATTCTACTTTTTTTGTGACATTTTAGACCGTCGCTAATAATACTTTTCGCGACGTCAAATACCGTCGCTAACTAAAAGTGAATTTTTTTCCCTTTTTTTGTGTCGAGTTAAACCGTTGCGAAAATTATTGATTAGCCGTTGCTATAAGAACACGACGGTTTATAACCGTCGCAAATACTTTTTGTCACGCCCCCTTCCGCCACCCCCCATTTCCCGTCACTGCTCATTCGCAAAAAGTCTTTTGCAACGTTTGAGACCATCGCAAAAAGTCCGGTTTTTAGTAGTGGAGGGTGAAGAAAAGGTGCTAAGGTGAATGAAGTAGTGGTTGGGTTTGTGTAGAGTTAGATAGGATACAGAGTTGAAATTTTATATCAACAAGGGTTGGTTTAGTGGTAAGGCTTTCGAATTTATCGCTCAAAATCTGAGTTCGAATCTCTATAGCACCTTATTGGGATTAAACATACTTCTTAGTACCCAGAGCATGAGGGGGGCCTTAGTTTTGACTCCGACATAGGTGTAGTGGAGTTTCCTACAGATGCACTGTAAGTGCTAAGAGACAATACTCTCTGACGAGTATGTGGAGTAATCTATCTACATATCTAGTTTTTTAATATAAAAAAAAAATAGTAAAAATTGAAAGAACTTCTAGTTGCACCACATAAATATCTCTTTACACTTATGTGTATAAGTCTTTCTTCATATCTTGCAAGTGTTACAATATATATATATATATATATATAAAATTTCATCAGTGTTAACATAATCTTCCAAAAGATAAAGCTCCAAGGGTAGGAGTGTAAAAATTGCCCGTTACTCGTGGGTGGTTCGAAGCCCACCCACGGCCTGGGGTGGGCCCGACCCGTTTAGGCCCTTGGGCTTGGGCTATCATTTTGAAGTCCGGCCTGGCCCATCGGGCCCGCTTAAGGCCCATTCAAGGCCCGACTCAATACCTGATCTGCCCGAAACCCAGTGTCTTTTTTAGTGAAAAATAATAAAATTTTAATAGAAAAAATTTTAAAAAAACAAAAAAAAAATTGGTCAGGCCTGCCCAAGCCCAAGGCCAGGCCCACCCAAATACCCTTGGACCTGGGCATGGGCCTAATTTTTTAGTCCGTGGGCTAGCCTGGCCCGACCCGAATTTTGGCGGGAGGCCATGAGGCTCGACATGGGCCGGGCCGGGGCCGAGACAGAGACAGATTTACACCCTTATCCAAGGGGGAAAAAAAAATGGGAGCAAGTAACAACACCTTAGGTAAATTTTTAAATAAAGTAATTCGAGTGAAAATTTATAAAATATGAAAAGATTGATTATGATATATAGTTTGAAAATTTTAGGGTCAATTATTGCATAGTGATATCAGAGAAAATTAATTACACATAAATGAAAAATTATAATTTTAATCATTAATATTTATAATGTTTGTTATTTATTTGTAATTATTTTTTTTCTATTCCCCCGCACCATTATTTTCCCAAAATTTTAAAAGGAAAATAGGTAGAGTAAGAATAGAAATATTTTAATATAATCTTTGTATAAATATAATTCTTAGTAAAACAATTTTAAATAATTATTTTAATATTATTATTTCAAATTTGTCATAATCTATCAAAATGAATCTCTCAAATTCAATTTTAAATTTCATATCAAAACTATAATCTTTGCAGGGGACACCATGGACAAAGCAATAGTGACTTGTTTTAGTCTTTTGTCTTTTTTCTTGAGTAATATTACCAACCTACCTTATCAATTCATAAATTAATCAGAATCTTCATCTTGTGATTCAAATTTATTTTACATATAAACCTTACACCATACAAATTCAATCACAACCATACGATATCATTCGAGGTAAATTCAGGAAAATTACTCAAAATCTTCATCTTGTAATTTAGATTTATTCTACATATAGATCTTACACCACACAAATTCAATCACAACCATACAATATCATTTGGATAAATTCAGGAAAGTTAAGGATGAGTACCTAGAATTATTCTTTTTTCTTGGGGTCCAAGCTTTTCCATGTCTCAATTCTCTCTCAGCTTTTGATCAAAGGTAGGGCCAAATATGCAAATCAAATGTAAATTTTATTCCTTTATTGTTTTGCTCTATTTGTATGTGGCGAACATGGAAAATTTTGAAATTATTACTTAGAATTGAAATGATTGGGACCAAGCTAGTGTTAAAATTCACTTTAGTAGTTCAATTCCAATTATGAGTCATGAAAAAGGATTTTCTATGGTTCATTTTTTGAAGTGGGGGTGTTGTTTGAGTTGATAGCGCATTATGATTCTTATTTTAATAAGTTAGGTCGGTTGATTTTTAGATTTTTATGTGTTGATAATTTATGAAAATAATTAAATTGATCTCATAAGTGTAGTCATATGAATTCATTGTACTCATAATAAAAATATAAGTAAGAAGTATGGTTCAGACTATCCATTTATTTGAAGAAAAATATGATAAATTTATATGGTTACAATTATTAGATTTTTTAAAAAAAATGCATAGAGTCTTGCAAAATAAGCAATTTAAATAGCTAAATTGAACATGTGATAAGCACTACAAATTCAATAATTCCCACAAATCTACGTAGTGGACTGAAGAGAACCATTCCTGTTTTCAAGTCATTTCAAGACAAATATCCATAGCAGTAACTTGTGATTGGTGGATGATACCAAATGACATTATCCAGTAGAGCACTATTGATATGCAATAATTTTTTTTATTTTTATTTTTATACGATTGTTGCTAGTAGCCCTCACATTTTTCTTTGGAGCCCCACCTTCTTTGGACCCGACCAAAATATTTCGATTTCTTTTTTTTTTTTTTTGTAACGCCTTTAATCCCATCTATAGTCTCATTTATGTTGTGCCTAGAAGGCACGATACTGGTGTTGTGCCGCTTAGTGGGCAGCTCAAGTCTATTCTAACCATATGAACCATTTATACTATAAGTCTGTCAAGAAGATTATTCATATAAAAAGTTAGGTTAATTTAATATCAATAATTACATAATTGATTTTTTTAATACGAATATTTTATTATTAAAATCACAAATTTAGTCCATATTTTTCAAGACAACTCTGATCAAAAACATGTATTTATCTATGTTCGATTAATTTAATTTTTTTATCTAGATAATCTTCCCAACAAAATTTATAATATAAATGATTTGAATTATTAAAAATGTTGGAAATGAAGCCCCCTTATTGGCATAACACCCCCTGCAGTGGTTGCTATTGTGAAATCATAGCAACTTCACCCAAAAAGCAAATCTAAATGGCATGTTAAAAGGGTTGTCAAAAATTGACATTGTGAACCTCAAAATGCTAAATTTTGGCTAGAGCTCGTTCTCTTTCATAAAGTACCTCACAAATGACATTTTAATTTGGTTTTTTTGTGAAGAAAATATAAAAAATGATTAATGCACCATTAAAACAACATTACTAAAATTTAATACTTTCACACTGTAATATCTTCAAAATTTCATTTTGGGAAAATTTACCCATAAGTCCTAGTTTTTGAAACGTTGAACCATTTAGTCCTAAAAGTTTTCTTATGCTCCATTTAGTCTCATTTTTACATCAGCATGATGTAAATGATGTAAATGATTTGATGTTTCATTCTATAATTTCAAAATTTATTGAAATCTGATGAACATTAGATGTTTTTCATCCTATATTTTCAAACATTATTGAAATTTGATGAACATTAGATATTTGAAATTTAATGTTTGTAACATGACTCTGATGTTATTAACATTGTATCTGATGTTATTAACATTGTAATGGGACCTTTCAGTCTATAAAAAAAATTTTAGGACTAAACAGTGCATAAGTTATTAATTTGGGATTTATTGGTGCATCCCCCTTGATTTTGACTGTCTATTTAATTTTTCTGCATTAAAGATGCTCTTATCCTCTAACCTTGCATTTGCTGTTATCATCTAAAAAAATAATAAATAAATAAATAAATTGGCATTTGCTACCTGTTGTATCTTGTTGCTTTCTATGAATGAATTTCACACCATTACTCAACAAAACAAAAACAAAAAAACAAATCACTTTCAATGAAAGATTTATTTGTTTAATCTCTTTAAGAAATTACCTGTCATGATACACATGTCATTATGAAAAGTGTGTGATGCCAAAATTATTTTTGCATGCATGGCTATAATTTCTTCTTAAAAAGCAGTGTAGAACATGACATTGGCCCCTGCAAGCACTCACCTAAAAAAGAAGAAAAAAAAAAAATCCTTCTAACAAAAATGCTATGGATTATGAATACATATCTCGAAATTTATTTCGAAATGAGTTATATGATGATATAAATTTAAAGTTAGTATGATATAAGTCCCATCTAAAATGATTGTAATTCATAAATGTGATTTTCTAAACACTTTTCTAAATATATATATATATATATTTTTTTTTGAATTTGTAGTATTGTTATTCTTATGCAATAAAAACAATGACTTATTTGGAAAATTATTAAGTATTTCTAAATTACCACATGTACATACTCCTTCACTAATCATCATTTACCATGCCCTCTCATGTTTTTCAATCATCCAACACAAAATCATATTACCCCACTCTCTCCATCACTACATAACCATACTTCCGGACTTCCCAATAATTACCCAACTTATTTTGTCTCTGCTTGTCCTCAATCATTTTGGAGAAGTTATTTGGTGTTGTCTTTAAAAAAGGAGACACAACAATAAAATGTTATCTAGAAAATAAGTTTATAAATCATTTTTTATATTAAATTAATAAAAACATCTAATGATTTGATTCAATTTTATTTAGTTCTTTTTTGACCTAATTCATGAATCGAACTATAATCAATGATTCTTATTTATTTATTTTTAGAATTTGAACCAAACTTTCCCCTTGAAAAACCATATATACCATATGATTTGGATAACTTCGAATCAATTTACAACCAATATAAATCAAAAACAGAAGGTGTCTCGGTGTTTGTATATTGTATTTTTATTAATAATTTTTCTTTTTTTTTTTTTTTTTTACTGATCAAAAAAAAAAAATTAGGAGGTTTTATTTTGTCACTTCTTATATGGTGCACTGGCTTTAAATTTAATTAGTGGTTAGAGTAGAAATGAGGGGGACCAATCTAATGTAAAAGCCATTTTATTAGTTCAGATAAAGCCATTTTAATGTTAAAAAGCCTTATTGAATGGAACCATTCAAGTCTCCCACCATAGCATTTCATATATCATTGATTTTTTTTTTTTTTTTCCTTATCATTTTATATTATCAAATTGGATACATAGTAAAATATTATATGTATTTATCATTTTTAGTAATTATCTTTAAATAAAGAATGAATTATGAATATTCATGCAAACGATAAAAAAAAATAAAATAAAAAACATTTGGTGTTGGAAACTGAACTTCTGAATTTGTGAAGAAATTTAGGAAGGAAAAAGACAAAAAAATAAAATAAAAAACAACAACATTACTTCAATTAACATTTTCCCTTTCTCTTACACTGCTTGACTAACTAAAACTAAAATTAATTAAGCATTTCAAACTAAAATTAAAAATAATGAACTCAAGATTGTTACTTCTCCTCGTATACTAGAAACCCTTTCTCTTATTTTTTTTTCAATTTTTAATTTTTTTTTTGTGATCAAACATTGAATAATACATTTGCCAACCCTAATCCACTGGTGAGAATAATCAAGAATTGTTTATTCATATAGCTATTTAATCACGCCTTCTTGAAGACATAAAACATTTTATTAGGCTTGATTGCATTTTATAATTTACTGGATTTTTAACAACCAAATCAAAAACACTAAACATATCTACACTCCATCTCCAATTTGTGGCCACTTTATTAAAATATTCCTAGGGATTATTCCAATTTTTGAGCCACCCATTTTCTGTTTTATTATTAGACAATAAATAAAATTCCTCGTGCGCATTTTTATAGTATCTAGAACCTTTTTTTATTTATAATAAAATGTAAACTAAGTTAAATTACGCGGGAAACGTCATTTTTGTAAATTTCGCACATGTTACTTATGACTAATAGAGAAAAAAAAAAAGATTAAGGACTTAAAAGTATTCACCTAAAAAAAGGGACTTAAAAGTAGGAACTATGGGATGAGTTTTGTTGGGTTGAAATTATATTTGACCACATTTCGAAAAGAAGAGAGAGCTTTTCGATGTGCAAGCAAATTAGTAGAGATTAGTTTATTTCTAAGTGGAGATTACAATAACACCTCCACATTGTCTCACAAATACAATTATTCTATTACCCCCACTAATTAAAATTATCAACATAACCCTATAGTAGGTGTAACCTAGCCTAACAAGGTTATTCCAAAAAGTGAGCATTAGGGTCTGCTCAAGAAAATAGCATGGAGGACCGGTCAGCCATATGAGAACCTTACAAATCTGAGGGTGAGAATACCAAAATCAAAAATCAATTAATATTACATGTTTATGGTGTGTGAAGAATTTTAAGCAACTCCAAAGGTCGCTAAGTGGCATGTTTGAAAGAATCAAAATTTGATTTCGGCATATAAAAAAAAAAAAAAAAAAATTATTATAACCGATTCAACATGTGCACAATTTCTTTGTTGCGTTTCTCCATTAACTTGGTTAAAAATACTATAATTAAGCAACTGCATCTTATTGTTTACTAGTTATTGTTTTTTTATTTATTTTTTATTTATTAATATTATGTCATGTTTTTTTTTCCCTAGCATTGACATGATATATGAACTTCCTTGACTCTCTTTTCTTATATATATACACCTATTGAGAAGAGTACGCTTCTATACTCATTTCAAGTTACTATCTCAGTGTCTTCTTGTCCAATTTCAAAAAACAAAACTGATATCTATAGTTACACGGTAATCATTTTCAATTATTCATATTTGATTACTTGTCTAAAAATTACACTCGTTTACGTATCAGAATAAAAAGTTTGTATAAATTTTTCTTCTAGTGTGAGCAATATTCTATTTTTGATCTGCTAATTTGGCCTTTATGTGATACTTTGTTAGTCAACAAATGCTGGACACTGATATATTTCGAAGGAGATGAAGTTAGCTCGTAAGATTGACTAATTGGGTCGACTTTGGGTTGCTTAAATCGGTAAGTAACTCTTTGCGTGCACATTTTGTCATCTTTTTTTTTTTTTTCTTGTTCACTACTTTATTATAAAAATTTCCCACTTCATAATATGCTATTTTAATCAATAGGAAGGTAGTTTGTATGTCATGATTATGAGTTTTTTTTTTTTTTTTTTTGGGCCCTATTTATATCCTATGTGCACATATAACATAACTAGAAGGCAACTAAGAGGCTTGGCTTAGTGAGAGGAGAAGGTAACCAAGAGGTTGCCACCCAAGAGATTACAGGTTCGAATCTCATGAATGCCAAACATCATGAACTTTGGGACCACTGAAAGTTTGTCTGATCGTTAATCTATAATTACAAATCGACAATTACAAACCCAAAAGTATATTTGAATTCAGTAGTTACTGACAAACAAGCCCTTACAGAATAAGAGTAATTTAAAAACAAAAACGATGTGACAATAAAGTTAATACCAAAAACCCTGTATACTATATATAATGTAATATAATATACAACAACCTGTCGATCGAAACCGGAATTGCATAATGCTGGACAAGATTAGGGGATCAAGAAAAATCCAAGAGATTTACTTGTATTCAAAAAACAAACCACCTTCTCAAATATATTAAAAAGTACCTAAAAATTAGTTAAACTATTTAAAATACAGAAAATTAGCAATCAACTGATTCCCCGGTTGGCCTAAATAAATTAGAAATGCTTCAGTGAGAATAAGCTGATTTTTTTGCCAAAAAATTATCGTAGATCTAGCATTGACGGTTACATAAAAAAAAATTGCATTCGCAACTTAAGAATACTTAAGAAGCTTTTCAGGGTTTAGTATTCTTGCTTTCAAAGATGTTTATTTTTTGAACTCGTATTTTTTTTAAAATGTTTTCTTCGCTGATAAAAAAAATAAAATAAAAAAGTTTGCCATGACATAATGAACTTCATGAGAGGGAAATCTTGTGCAAGAGCATATAGAATCTAATAATGATGATAAAATATTTAATTTAATTTTCAGTAGGTGTTTAATGTATAGTCTAAAGATGGAGATCTCACATATATCTCCTGAAATGTACTTATTTATTTGAAATAATTTTTAGAAATGCTTAGTGACCTCTTGTGATCATCTTTTGTTTTGTTCTTTTGCATCTTCTTTCTGTTATTTAAACATTCAAAAAAAAAAAAAAAAGAAAGAAAAAGAAAAGAAACATATTTAGGAGAATCATTGGTTGTGTTGACTATGATTATTATCTCCTTTATTGTCGGAAAATAAAATAAATAAAGAGATAGAATAATAATTCGTTGTGAGTAAGAATTAATAGATTTGATTTGGTTTAAATTTATAGTTCAATCATGGAGTAAAGAAATTTGGGGGGGACCCGTAAAAAAGACCTAGGACAGCTGTTGATTAGGGCTGGTGGGTAGTTGGTATCCCTTTGGATTGTGGCTTGCTATTATTATTTTTTTATTTTTTGGGAAGCAAATTAAAATTCATTGATACATCAATGCAGAAAACAGAGATAAAAAATAAATAAATAAATAAATTTCTTAAAAACTATAAATTTCACAGTTTTTATTGTGAAATTTCTCAAATTTTTAAAAACTACAAATTTCGCAATTTATATAACAAAACATCTCAGTATTTTTTGTTTTGTTTTGTTTGATGGAAGTTCTCTAATAGGTTCCAAAAATATAAATTTTATGAAAAATATATATAGAAAGAAAGATGTGAAATTTTAAAGTTATCATAAAACAAAAAAGGTACCCATTTGAGACCTCCATTTGGTTGTTACGCAGATGCATCTCACATTTTAAAAAGAGAACGACATTAATATTGGGCCAGCATGAGATTTAATTGGTTAAAAAATATTTTATAAAATTTAGACTATTTCCTAGTATTAGTTGAGATACGCATAAGTTGACTCTGGACATTCAATTATCAAAAAAATTGACATTATGAAAATTTATTAAAAAATTTCCCTTAAATAAAATCATGTCATGAGTTCTATTGCGACATACCAAATTTTTTTAGGCATTGGAATATACAAAGAATCTAGATTTCAGTCTAGTATATGAAAAGTCATTCTCTCATATATGAAAAGTCTCGAATCTCCAAAAAAAACCTTGAATTCCCAACAAATAAACCTTCAAAAGAAAAAGACTGAATATTATTAATAAATGTTGTATTGCACCATGTCTTACATTCTTGTTTATAATAAGAGCACTTCTAAATTCAATAACGAAACAATTAATTAGACTAATTTGTTACTACAAACAAAAATAATAAAATGTAATAAAAAATTACAAAAAATTATTAATAAAAATTTAAATACTGCAAGTACAGGAAACGTGTGAAAACATGTGACACTGAAACGGATGGTCCTAAACAAAGTTATTAAAAAAACTAAAGTTTCATCATAAATATAAATATAAATATAAATTCAAAAAAAAAAAGAAGGTGAATTCGAAGACTCAATATTTTGAATTTTCCTGAAATCCAACTTGAATTGCAATGAAGTCCTAAGTTTTGCTCTCTGGCCTGTTTTTAATCACACTACCAAATTCAAAGCAATTCCACATTCACCTTTCAAAATTATATTTGTACCCCTAAAATTTATATTTTTAAAATTTTATTCCGAAATTTGTTAAATTTGTGACGTAAATTTAAAATTGATAAAATGTGGGTCATAGTTAGAATGATCGTGCTACTTACATATACTTTTCTTGGGTAATTTTCTAGATAATTTTCTTAGTATTTAATTGTTGTATATAGTTTTCTTCTCAGTAGGCCCTAAAATCCCATTTTCCACGAAAGCCAATTCTTTAGTGATATATATATATAATGGAAGCCACCCACTACCAACCCACCCTAAGAAATTAGGCTAATCTGAATAAGGAACCAAAACCAACTTTCTAATTAATGTTAGCAACAAAAAATAAATAAATAAATAAATTTTTTTTATAAAATTAATGTTAACAAATGATTTCATTAGAAGTGGTTTGGCTTTTTCCTGTGTGTGGTTAGATCTTTTATTATGTCATCTTCTTTGTTGCATTTCCATAATTGGATGTCATCATACATAGGGTTCGCTTGGGATGTGGATTAGCTTTTTAACTTTTTAATTTTTTGGCTATTTTAGCCTAGGGCTAAAAAATCTCGTTTGGGATAAACTTTTTGACTTTTTTGACTTTTGTGAGAGAAAAAATGAAATGATTATGGTTTGGATGTAACATTTTGTCTTATTTGACTAAAATATGACTATTTTAGCCCCAATGGGACATCCCAAACCAACCCATAGTATTCTATCTTATCATTTTTTTTCTTTACTTTGCTACTCGTTTGGTGTATGTATGAGAGGACTCTCTTCTGTATTACATTATTGGTATGTAACATGTTTGTATAAAAATAAAAATAAAGCTTTTGGGTTAGTTTTTTTTTTTTTTAATCGGCAAAAAAAAAAACTATATTGATGCCAGAAACAAGAACAAAGTACAAAACAAAATACATCAATAGAGAAAAAGGAAAGTGCAAAAGTATCATAATAGGTTAAATCATTCCAACTCAGTTGGCACCAAAATCTCATTCTATCATTTGCTAGCATCTTCAGAGTTGGTGAGAAACCAACTCTGGACAAGAGAGAATAAGAGAACTAGGAGAAACATCATGAAAACTAGGAGAAATATCGTTGGGTTAGTTTATAATGAAAATTAGGAGAAACATCATCACCAACTCAGAATAAGAGAGAATATACCAACGAAATGGGTTTGCTTTTCCAATGGGGGTCTATGTTTTTTTTTTTCCTTTCATGTTTATATATATTATTGTTTTAATTGTATTCTTTTCTTGCTTCTGCCTTTTCTTTTCTTTTTTTTTCTCTCCTCTCCATGTTCTTTGTTCATTTGAATTTGTAGTCTATGCCAAAAAGTTTGAGTTATGAAATATTGTAATTATGTTACAAATTTTATGATTACGTTACATATGAATATTAAAACATAATGAATTTTTGTTGTAGTTTTGTTATGATTATTATGATATAGTTACAAAAGGACATACGACATGTACCTTTTTAGGAATATATATATATATATATATTGCTACTACTGAGATGAGCATATGTCTCAGTAATACTTTATAACAATTTTGAGACAATACTTTCATTTTTCATAAGAAATTCATAGAAACTCCACTTTTCTTATGAAAAATGAAGGTATTGTCTCAAAATTGTTGTAAAGTATTACTGAGGCATATGCTCATCTCACTAGTAGCAATATATATATATATATATATATATAAATTATAAATAAATTTAAATTGTTTAGTTTATATTAGAATTAAGGCCTCGTTTGGCAAGAGGCTATTTTAGCCAAAAAGTCAAAAAGTTACTAAAAAAGTCAAAAAGCCAACAACCCATATCAAAAAGTCAAAGATTCCATTTTCTCTCTACTTTTTGCACATCTTTTCGTAAAAAGCCAAAAAGTCATCTCAAACATACTAGTTTTTTTTACATCACATTTTAGCCAAATAGCCAAAAAGTTACTAAATTAACCTGTTCCCAAACGAGGCCTTAGACAAAGGAAGAATTTTGTGGATTTGACTACTTTTTACCTTTGAAGAATGGGCTTTGAGTGGGCTTTTATTCAAAGTAGGCCATACAATGATGCAAATGTACTTATTATACAATCATCATTATAACATATGTACTAAGGAAAAAATATGCTTAAGGGCGGTGTTTGGGAACCTAGGTTCCAAATTTTTTTCTCATTTTTTTCACTAAAAGACAAACATTTTACAAAATTAAAAAAACACATCCAAACAAAATATCACATCCAACTCCATAATCATTTCACTTTTTCTCTCACAAACATCATATCCAACCACATAAAAATTCAACTATCTTCCCAAACACTAAAAATTTTTTATCTAATAAAAACCTACAACTAAAAAAACCTATATAAAAACTCACTTCCCAAACACCATCTTCTCCCAATAAATCTGGATTTTGAATATTGATGCCTATAACTACGGTTTATTTTTTTATTTTTTTATTTTTTTTTATTTTTATTTTTTAAATTCTGTGGTGTAATTGGGGGTCTCATGTGTTGACTGGATTGAAATACCAAATTGAGCAACATAAATGATATAAAACAATTACGTTTTATCCATATGTGTAAACCTTACACAAGAGGCTTAAACATTGTCCTAATATTATTGAATCATCTCCAAAATCTGTTTAACATTATCATATTATTTAATATTAACATGCAAATTTCTTTTTTAGATTTTTAGGACTAAAATTGGTTTGAAACCTCTTGTTGACATTAATTTAATTTCAACCATCAATTCCTTGCAGTGGTAAGCACCCAATTTATATATTGTATTTTTTATTCCTATAAAACTGAAAAGAAAAAGAAAAAGAAGCAATGCATAGTTATTCTACAATTTTTCTAATTTCCATTCTCTTATGACATGAATTTCAACAATCAAAATTTGTCATTTTGCTAAAAACTACCATACTAACTACCAACCACAATGAAAGTAGTGCCTATGTGTTGTTTTCACCACAATCACAAAAACTTTTTTGGTTGTCTATTTGTTATATGCATAATGTGATCAATCAGAAATTACAGAATCAAGTATGCCATGTTTGCATGATTTCATGCTTGCTTTTGAGTAAGTTTCAACATGAAATCCATCGACATCCTTAGTAAGTGTCAGTTCCAACTATGGGTGACATATTGTAATGTGTTCTTGAGGGGTCCTACTAGGGAGATCTCAGATCTCCTAAATGAACTTTGCTATGCATATGATGATCTAACACAATCGTTTGGAGAATATTTGATGATCTATTGATGTCATAAATAAACATACAAGGAAGAACCAAAGGTAGCCTAGCTAGCATATATTGTGTGGGATTGATTCTTGATCTCCTTTGGTGTATGAGAATATACAAATAAAGAAAGAAATGTAATCTATTAAGTCATAAAAATTAATAAATTTGATTTGGTTGGTCATATATTTAATCATGCATTATAGAAAATTAGGTAAGCTAAAAGACCATTGATATTTTTTAGGAGATAAAGAGTGTCAGGCTATTAGGAAACACTATTCCCTCTTCTCCTCCTCTTCTTCTTCTTCTTATTTAATTATTTTCTTTTCAATAGATAGGAAATTATAATTATAAGAAATATTTACATAATCAAATACACCACTAACCCACAATAACTAAAAAATCTGACGACCAATAATCATATCAAACTTCCTATGACCTCACACCACAAAGGGTGCTATATAATCACTAGACTAAATGCCCTGGTTACTAAAACTTAAACTATCTATTTTATAAAACAAAATGTGATTTATTCTTATTTTTATAGTTATCGATGAAGTTGATTTTTTGTATGGATAAATTTTATTGTGAAGTCTATGAGATAGATGGTCCAGATCATCTGTGTGTGTCTGGATTGGGACCCACAAAAGGAATACAAAAAAATATGGAGAGATGAGATACGTAGACCTAAATTAACTTGGGATGTGGTAGTTAAAAAATAAATAAACAAATCTAGGGAGACTTATGTGTAAATCCTAATAGGTGGACTTATTATTCAATATGTCCTATGATAATTAATGGCGTTTTTACCAAACACTATTAAAAAAAGTTACTAATTATATTAATTTTCAGCGATAGTTTGAAAATTGTCACAAAAAATGTTACTAATTATAAATTTTAGTGACAGTTTAAAAAAATTGTCACAAAAAACATCATTAATATTCAATTTTCAGCGACAGTTTAAAAAATTCGTCACAGAAAAAGTCAATAATTGTAAGTTTTAGCGACAATTTATAAAAATTGTAACAAAAAAAGTCACTAATTATCAATTTTTAGCAACATATAAAAAAAATCGTCATAAAAAATTATTTTTAACTACAATTTTACCAGGACTTATTTTCAATAGGACTTGATGAGAATTAAGTTCAACTATTAGAATTTATTAATAATTTATCCATAAATATATTTATTTATTTAATTTAATTGAACCGATAACCTTAACAAAGCAAAATGACCAAAATAATTCATGTAATCAATCCTATTCAATTGAGATACAAAACTTTGTTTAGTTTAAGTAAGTTTTACTTTTTCAGTGGGTTATATGCTTTTGTTAAGATAGTCTTTGGGTGGTGGCAACAACTTGTTAAGCTAGTTTTTGGGTTGGTGGCAACAGGTGTTTGTGGTCCTGTGAGTTAATGTTGGTTTCTCATCAACACTGTGCTTGGTTTTCTTTTTTCTCCTCTTTTTTTTTTTTTTTTCTCAACCTTATTGATGTATTCTCATATATATTGTATGGTTTCGTCATAAATAAAGATTTTTTTGCTAATAAAAAAAAAAGTTATACTTTTTCACCCTATAGCTTGGGTGAATTTTAATTTGGTCCATATATAAACTTTTCAATTTTGCCAAATTACTCCAATCATCGAATTGAAACGAATTAAGAAGTATAAGATTTAGTTTGATATAATAGAAAATTTCAAGATAAAATTGAAATTTATCCCAGACTATATGGGTTTAAAATACAATTCACCCAAGAAAATAATAATAAAGTGCTCAAAAGATTTAGAATATATAGGAGTTCTTTGGGTCTCAGTTTAATATTAAGCAAAACAAGAATTTGCTATGAGAAAACCCTCCTTTCTTCTATGCATAGACACACAAACCTACGATATAGGAATAATGGTAATTTTGTAAATAAATCAATTCTTGTGGATTTTGTTTTTTTACCCAATAAATTTAAATGCAACCGCATCATTCTGTATTTAATTTATATACATGTATTTTTATTTGATCAACACTAATTGCAAGGATAAATGTGAAATAAATATAACTATCATATATTCAACTAGGGCAAATGTGAGGAAGGATTAATTCTGCACAAATAGAAAACTATATAGCAATCGTGTATAGAATTATGTAAATCTTAATTCTTAAGAAGCCCTCCATATCATTTTGAATAAATTTTTTATTCAACTTTCTCGCAAGATTAAAATTTCAGTAAGCAAAAGATGTCAACAAATGCAACTAGGAGCAAACCATGATAAATCTAAGGAAGCAATTGGGCCAAAAGGTGACAAAAAATTAGCTACAGTCAATTTGTCATTTTTAAACCTAGTGGTTAGAGATTTGATGCCCCACTCATGTAGCTGCTTAGATTAATTTTTCATCTTGGACCACGGATCACTCTCTCTTAATCAACTTTTTGTTTCCAAATATGCATTAATATTTTTAAATGCTCTACGTAGGAAAAGATGTTAACAAATGCAATTAGGAGCAAACCGTGATAAATCTATCGATGCAATTGGTCCAAAGTACATCAAAAATGAGCTGCTATCATTTTTATCATTTCTTTAACGAAGTGGTTAGGGACTTGATGCTTCACTCGTATAGTTGCTCAGATTAATTTTTCATCTTGGGTCCATGTATCACTCTCCCTTAATCAACTTTTAGTCTTTGGATGTGCATTAATATTTTGAAGTGCTCTACCTAAAGATAAATTGATAGGTACCCAATGGGGGGCCAAAGCTTAGAATAACCCCACACACAACTCTTTAACTAGTCAATAATTGAAAACAAAGCAGACTTTAAAGGTCATGTGCTCAAAGCAGCACCATGTATATTACAAAACCATAACTAAACCAACATAAAGAAAACAATAAAAAGGGACAACACCTAAAGGGGGCAATTAGACAGTGGTCATAGTCATCTTTGTTCAACAGTCCATGAATGGGGATATCATTTTATGGTCGCTTTGAAAGTGACAACCAACGAAACATAAAAGAGTATATTCAATAAAGCATCATCCACTTTTCCCATATATTAAAATAGAAAGAAAAAAACATTTACGTACGTAGAAAAATTAATGTGTAATTGAGATTCATTTTAAAATATATAAAACTGTACCACACATTGATTTTTTTTTTTTTGGTTGTGATTCTGTGATTTTGTTGCACGTAACCTGCTTATATACTTGCATTGTCACTTGTTAGAGAGCAAACCAAGGCTAGTACTTGTTCATTTCTCTCTCCTCTTGCTTTTGCAGAAAGAGTTGAGCAAAGCAAAGTGGTGGCTTCTCTATATTGAGGAGGTGCTACTAGGAAGCTAGAAAGATGAGCTTTAAAGACAAGAATGAGGTAGAGATTAATAGGGAGATGGGAAGGAAAGAGAGGAAATCAATAGCTATAATGTTGAGATGTGCTGATAGGGTTGACATTTTGCTAATGGTGTTGGGTACCCTGGGAGCCATTGGAGATGGAATGTCAACAAACTGTTTACTGTTGTACGTTAGCCGCCTTTTTAATAGCTTGGGTTATGGTAAGACCCAACAAAATCATGCTAATTTCATGGCTGAGATTGAACAGGTTAGTGTTCAGCAGCACCACTACTCATTCTTGCTTTTCTGTCTCTCTCACTATCTATCTCTCTCATATCTTTTTGGGTTTTTTGTTACAGTGCAGTTTATACTTTGTGTACTTGGGATTAGCAGTCATGGTGGTGGCATTTATGGGTAACCCTTTACTTCATTTGCTTTGCTTTTTTGACAATAAGGGTTAAGGAACTGTTTGGATGTCACTTCCAAATTGGATTATCCATAATCTGTTTATTTCACACAGCATTTGAGACACAAAAATTGGTACTTTAATAAGGAGACATCACAACAACCAAGATAAGAACAGAAATGAGCTCATGTTTTTTGAAACCCTAAACAAGCCCTACTTTTTTAACTAGAAAAACACAAGGGATTCACTAAATGCCTTAGAATAACAAATGGGCTGATTCATTTCCAATACGTTTCGATGAAAATAAGATGGGTTTTTATTCTATTTTTTTATAATAAGAAAATATTTAAATATTTGCAGAAGGTTACTGCTGGAGTAAAACAAGTGAGCGGCAGGTGCTGAGGATTCGGTACAAGTATTTGGAAGCTGTTCTTAGGCAAGAAGTTGGATTCTTTGATTCACAAGAAGTAACTACTTCAGAGATCGTCAACAGCATATCAAAAGATACTTCTCTCATACAAGAAGTTCTTAGTGAGAAGGTATGTATGGACTAATTATATATGATTTCAAACATTCACAGCTAGTAATCTCAAGTTTCATGAACTTGTTCTTCACTATCATCTAACATTACACAACTTACATGAAATATATAATTGATCATTGAACAATAGAGAAAGTAAGATTGAACAATTCAAGATAATGATTATCATGTTAAAAGAAAATTGTCAAATCTTATCAAATCTTAAAAAGGCATCACTGTGAGATCTAAGAAGGGTTAGATGTATACAACTTTACTTTGCATAACGTTTAGGTAACAATGGAATAACCTTAGTGTTGAGACCCAATCTTGTCAAATATGCTTATCAATTTTGTGACATTTAACTTATCTTAGAATGTTTAATACTTTACAGGTACTAAAATTCAAACATTCACAACCAGTAATCTAAAGTTTCATGAACTTCTTCTCCACTATCATCTAACATAATTACACAACATTTATTCAATATATATAATTGACTCTTGAATATAATAAGGGAAACAATATGAGAAAGTAAGATTGAACAATTCAAGATAATGGTTACTATGTTAATGAAATTGTCCATGGATGTTTTTAAGTATCTTATATCCAATTTAAAAAGAGTGTCATTGTGTGTTTGAAAAAAGTTAAATGTATATAGTCTTATTGCGTATGACATCCAGGTCACAATGGAGCAAACTTACCGCCAAGGCCCAATCTTATGTCAAATATGATTATCAATTTGTGACATCTGAACTTAGCATGTTTAATTCCTTACAGGTGCCAAATTTTTTGATGCACACATCACAGTTCATCTCAGGACTTGCATTCTCCACTTACTTTTCATGGAGGCTGTCTTTAGTAGCATTCCCAACACTACTTCTTTTAGTCATTCCTGGAATGATTTATGGCAAATACCTTCTCTACTTGTCTGATAAATCCTTCAAGGAATATGGCAAAGCAAACACCATAGTTGAGCAAGCTCTAGGCTCCATCAAGACCGTCTATTCATTCACTGCCGAGAAGAATATAGTTGAAAGATACTCAGCAATACTCGATAAGACAACCAAGATGGGGATTAAGAAAGGAATTGCGAAAGGCCTTGCTGTTGGGAGCACGGGGCTTTCTTTTGCAATATGGGCTTTCCTTGCTTGGTATGGAAGTCGTTTGGTTATGTACAATGGAGAGAGTGGAGGACAGATCTATACAGCCGGCATTGCATTCGTAATGGGTGGACTGTAAGTGGCTTCTTTTCATCAAACTTTGCTTTCTTGTATTGCTTTTATATTGTGTTTAGATCCTGAATTTCTTCGTAAAAAAGAAAATGAAAGGAAAATGACATTACTTACACATAGATAGAAGAGGAAAATGATCAAAGTAATGTTTGCATTCAAGATTTTATGAATCAGAACAAAAGTTACAAACTCAATAAAAGACTTGGCTACTGGAGACTGATAGAAAAATTTGGAATTACGTAAAAGGAGGTATTTATCAACTGGGGGAAGAGTAACTTTGATTAAGTCAACTTTGGGGAGTTAGCATCTACTTCCTATAATGCATCATAATTAATTTTAGCAGCGACCATTTTTCCATTCTTGAGGTTGCTTAATTATTCTTACATTGCAAACTGATACATGGAAAATGAAGAATTTGAGAAGAAGTACTAATTGCTAGCTGAGCTAATACAAGGCTCTCACTGCAATTAAACTAAGTCGAGAACTTTTTCACAAAAACAACAACAACAACAATAATGAGAACTTGTTAATCTACTAGTTGGAGATGCAATGAGTTTGTTTTTTAGACTAGTTAATTTTTCTATTTTACTGTAAGATTCGAATGTTTATTTCTCTAGTTTATTTTTTTAGTCTATTTTAATTTAATAATATGACTACTTTTTTCATTTGAACAATGTAAAATTGTTATTTAGCCAATAAAAACAATTTTACAATATAAAAGCCCAAATAATACAAAACAATACTTAAAAATTGGATCGGAAACGATTCAATTGGATAAAGATTTCAGGATCCTATAAGATCAACTATCAAAATCAAATTATAATGAATTTTTTATACGATCTGAATAACTTTTGCCTAAATAGGTGATCTAAATTGAGATTTTGATAACCTTCTGATAACCTTGCTTTGGAGCATTATTTCTTTATAAGCATCCATTAATATTGTGAGGAAATGGTTGTGGAATACTCCTTCAATCCAAACAAGCCTTTGTAGGATCTTCCCAACTGTCACTTGAAACAAAAATAAAACTTCAGTTGGTGGTGTTGGAATCAGCACTCCGACGAGCAAGTTAGTTTCTGTAACAAGATTGGTGTTTTTTAATTTGTTGAGGTTCAAGTTTTTTTGCACATACCTACTCCTTCAACCTCCCTCCTTTTATAGAGTCACTTTCCTTGATATTTTTTCCATACAACTTAGCCCTCCATCATCATTCTGTCAGGGTCCATCTTCTTACTATACTTTCTTGAAAGACACAATCTGGTCCCGTTATCCTACCTAATGGGACCATGCCAATTTTCCTGACATACTCGGCTTTGTCGTTCGGCACAAGTACCCTAAACTCGGAGCTTCTTGATTTTTTCGTGTCTATTCAGCAATGACTTTCAATCTAGTGGGCTTTGGCTTTATTTCGCCCATCTTAGATGGGCTTAGACGTTCTGCTTGCTGTTTTAAGTATAACCTCTTTTCGGCTCCCACAAATATTTAGAGTCAATTGGTGAAGTTCAAAATTCCATTAATTTTTCCTAACCAAATCTACTAAATCTTATGCAGATCCCTTGGAGTGGCACTTCCTGAAGTTAGGTACCTTACGGAAGCCTCAGTTGCAGCATCACAAATATTTAATAGGATCAACCGGATTCCAGAAATCGACGGTGAAGTCCTAAAGGGACTAGTACTAGACAAAATACGTGGAGAAGTAGAATTCGAGCATGTCAAATTCACCTATCCTTCTCGCCCAGACTCCATTGTTCTCAAAGATTTCAATCTCAAAGTCCAAGCAGGAAAAACTGTGGCTCTTGTTGGCGCAAGCGGGAGTGGAAAATCCACTGCCATTGCTTTGCTTCAACGATTTTACGATGCAGATTGTGGAATCGTTCGCATTGACAGTATCGACATAAAGACACTTCAATTGAAATGGTTGAGAGGACAAATGGGACTTGTTAGCCAAGAACACGCACTTTTTGGAACATCGATAAAAGAGAATATCATGTTTGGGAAACATGATGCAACTATGGATGAAGTGATGACTGCTGCAATGGCTGCAAATGCACACAATTTCATTAGGCAGCTTCCAGAAGGGTATGAGACCAAGGTAGGACTTTTTAAGGGCGTGTTTGTTTTGTTCATTTTTTTCCAACTATAATGCCTTATATAGTGTTTCTTGATGTTTTCTTGGTTTAATTCACGATGTGTGGTTTTTTGATGTGATCAAAAATGTCACAGGTTGGAGAACGAGGAGCACTCTTGTCAGGCGGGCAGAAGCAGAGAATTGCCATAGCTAGAGCGATTATCAAGAACCCTGTAATTCTTCTACTTGATGAAGCAACGAGCGCGCTTGACTCAGAATCAGAGTCACTTGTGCAAAATGCCCTTGATCAAGCCTCCATGGGAAGAACCACACTGGTATTGTGTATCCTCTCTGTTAGTAAAATATGGGTATTTTTATAAGTACAATAACCAGCTTCATTTATTTCTTAATCATAAGATGATACCCTAATTCCAACATATGACCATACTCATCCAATATGTGTGCAACTATTGGATTATATTGAGTGAGGTTTAGTAAAGCTACTTGTTCTATTTTTTCTTATGAAAATTGCCAAAATTGGAGTACATATCAAGGTTTTCAATCACAATATGAATCAGTATTGATCGTCGTGTAGCAGTATTAGGAGTAACAAACAATACATATTGGTAATATTTAAAACCATCCTACAAATTAATCAACATAACTTGTCTCCATTTCATTGCTAATATTGCGTTTGATGATCAGGTTGTTGCCCACAAGCTCTCCACAGTGAGAAATGCAGATTTGATTGCAGTCATGAGTGGAGGTTGTATCATTGAAATAGGTTCACACAATGACCTAATCAACACCAAAAATGGCCACTATGCAAAACTTGCAAAACTACAAAGACAACTCAGCAGCTTCAACAACCACCCTGATGACCAAGACCAACATTCCGAACCTGGCCTCTTGTCAGTCACAAGAAGCAGTGCTGGCAGGCTAAGCACTGGTCGATCCAGCCCCGCTTTCTTCGCCACACCACATCAACCGTCTGATGACCCACAAACTGTATCTCATCCACCACCATCCTTTTCCAGGCTCCTTTCTATGAACTCCCCTGAGTGGAAACAAGCCCTAATTGGAAGCCTGTCTGCTGTATTCTTCGGTGCGGTACAACCTGTCTATGCACTCACCATTGGGGGCATGATTTCAGCTTTTTTCTCACCTAGCCACGAGGAAATGCGATCTAGAATCCGAACCTACTGTTTAATTTTCTCTTCGCTTTCCCTCATTTCTATTGTTGTAAATCTCTTGCAACATTACAATTTTGCTTACATGGGTGAGCAGCTAACGAAAAGGATTCGATTGAAGATGCTTGAGAAAATATTGACATTTGAAGCGGCGTGGTTTGATGAAGAAAAGAATTCTAGTGGGGCTTTATGTGCTAGATTGAGCAATGAGGCTTCCATGGTCAAATCCCTTGTTGCAGACAGAGTATCGCTTTTAGTCCAAACTGTTTCAGCTGTGACCGTCGCGATGGTCATGGGACTAGCTGTAGCGTGGAAGCTAGCACTTGTTATGATTGCGGTTCAACCGCTCACAATCCTATGTTTTTACACGCGAAAACTTCTACTTTCTTCGATTTCAATGAACTTCGTCGAGGCTCAAAACCAAAGCACTCAAATCGCTGTCGAGGCAGTGTACAACCATAGGATTGTGACTTCATTTGGAAGCATACAAAAGGTTCTTAAGCTTTTCGATGAGGCTCAGGATGAACCAAGGAGGGAGGCGAAGAAGAAATCGTGGCTAGCGGGGATTGGTATCGGATCTGCTCAGTGTTTAACTTTCACGTGTTGGGCATTGGATTTTTGGTATGGTGGAATCTTAGTGAATTCCGGGGAGATATCATCTGGAGCTGTTTTCAAGACATTCTTCATATTGGTGAGTACGGGAAAAGTTATAGCTGAAGCCGGTAGCATGACTTCTGATATAGCCAAAGGCTCAACCGCCGTGGCATCTGTTTTCGCCATTCTTGATCGACAATCTCTAATTCCAAGGTCTTACACTGTAAGTAAGACATTTCTTGTTAACAATTCTGATTCGTATTTTGACAACAATAATGCTACCAACACATAATTTTTTTACCAAAAAAGGGCACATTATGTAGTCCAGGACAAGTGCAATGCTGTCTGAACTACATTCTATGCACTCTTTTAGAAAAATTCTTATGACATTGATTTTAATTGTTGATATTAGGCCGGAACCAAGTTGGAGAAAATGGCAGGCGGATAGAGATGAAAAGGGTTGATTTTGCATACCCAAGGCGGCCTGAGAGCCTCGTGTTGCGCCAGTTTTGCCTGGAAGTGAAACCAGGAACAAGCGTTGGGCTTGTGGGGAAAAGTGGCTGTGGGAAGTCGACGGTGATTGCGTTGGTTCAGAGATTTTATGATGTCGAGAGAGGGGCAGTGAAGGTGGATGGGGAGGACATAAGGTCACTTGACATCGGGTGGTATAGAAGGCACATGGCACTGGTTAGCCAAGAACCGGTGTTATATTCAGGCAGCATTCGCGACAACATTGTGTTTGGGAAGTTTGATGCGACTGAGAATGAGGTTGTGGAGGCTGCTAGGGCTGCCAATGCTCAAGAATTCATCTCGTAAGTAAAGACATGATGTTAAATTTCTTCATAAATTCAAAATCCAAATACGACTTTTAAAATTTTGTTAATGCAAAATAACGTTTTCACAGAGCACTGAAAGATGGGTACGAAACTGAATGTGGAGAGAGGGGAGTACAATTATCAGGAGGACAGAAGCAGAGGATTGCCATAGCAAGAGCGATAATTCGGAACCCAACCATACTACTGCTAGATGAAGCAACCAGTGCTCTTGATGTTCAATCAGAGCAGGTGGTGCAAGAAGCACTGGACCAGATCATGGTCGGAAGGACAACAGTGGTGGTGGCACACCGCCTTAACACGATCAAGAACCTTGACTCCATTGCCTACGCTCAGCACAAGAATAAGCGCGGCGCCTTCTTCAACCTTGCCAGCCGTCAAAACACATAGCTAGTATTTTCACAAGAATGACTTTTTATGATATTATTAGCTAGTTTAATGCATTCACGCAAAGAGTTAAGAGGAAAAATATGTATTCATAAACAAGATGCAGGACCCTAGTAGGTAAGAAAATGCTACAAGGGCTGCTATATACGTATATCACCAGATGAATTTACCCACTTTTTCACGTCCTGTATGAATTTCAAATAATAAATATCATGCGTACATGTTTTATACACAAACTGTAAACAAAAGCCAAGTATATGAAATACTTTAAGCAGAAACAGATCACACAAGCCTGAATTATCACTAAGATTGCAAGAACAATCATGAACTCACAAACGGTCTGTAGTTACCCATGACTTCCACATTCCAAATTTCAAAAACTCTATGATGGTACTCTTAGAGAGATTGAAAAAGAGAGAAGAACAATATCTTTCTATAGTTTGAGCATGCTCCTACATATATGGGATGAGGGATGTCATCCTAAACAACTTTATCTACAACATGTATATCCCATATCAGGGTTCAAATGCATGGTCTCATCAGATAACTCATATGGATTCTCCGTGGATTATGGATCGGTCAGATCCAATCTATTTTCCAAACACAAACAATAATTGATTGAACAGGAAATGTATTGCAGCATTAGACATCAGAAAAAACAAGTACTATAACAAGAGACAAGTCATGGATTCAAATTTGATCATAGATTGTTGCTGTACATGTTTTTACATTCTTCCGTGAAACTCGGCTCTATATATAGTGAAAACACACTCTGAGCATACTGTTTGATTTGAATTCATCCAGATTGGGGCCTCACAAACCAAGAATGGCCACCAAACTGCATTCTTGCATGAGCAATTCTTACACAAGGTTTTCAGCAATCAACTAATGAATCAACAAACCAATACAAATGTATGCACAAGAGCAAACATATATATGCAACTATAAGATATTCCTCAGTGATCAAGACTAAAGCTGCAGGAGTATTTGAAGCTTTACTGCTAATAGAAGAGCCTTCTGTCCTTCAGTTCTTTGGGATGTGACATAGAAAAACTAAACTTTCCGAGAAAATCAACCTTTTTTTCTGGAAATACATCCACATTCATTAGTTAAATTTTTCTCGAGGCATAGAAATAAAAATAAAATAATATGATTAAAATAATTGCAAATGCTTTAAAAAACTATATAATTTGCAATTTTCCCTCATTTCTTAAAATTCCCTCTGATGGGATTTGAGTAGTGATAAGAGAAAAACTAAACTTTCCTTCGAACTTCAATTGAACAATTTTTTTTTTCTTTTATGATTTCATATTTAATTTTTTGTTGACCAAACCAGTTAAAATTAGGAAATGGTCTAGCGTAATAACTCCAGTAACAAAACCAGTTTCTGGTTGTAATTGAGGCATGGTCATCTGTACTCCTTCGAGCCTTTCTCGTCTCTGGGCTTCAGGAAAGAGAGTTGGATTTTTGGGGAAAGAAAAGAGACAAGTAAAAGAATTTACTCGCTTTTCTATTGCCTTTGCTGACGTTTTCTCTTCGATTTTAAATCAACAACAATGATAGAAATGTTGTCTGAACTGTTTTTTCCGAAAGCTATTTCTTTGAGACTATCAGCAATGGCTTGTGCCACAGGAACCTCATCATCCGTCATGGATCTGCGCCGTCTCCTTAAGAGGCGGCGAGCCACCTCTCCAACCTCATCATTTGACATGACATCCCAAAGACCATCGCTTGCCAAGATCAGACACTCATCCTCGTCACTCCTTGTCGTGAAAGTTATTTCAGGAACTGGAATTATCCATGGCCTCAAGTACCTATCACCTGAAAAAGATATGCTTACTAAGCATAGTACTACTTTCAAAAGAATGGTTGTAATAAAACATAACAAATAGAGATGTTATCACCATTTTTTCGAAACAGGGTGTTTTTGGAATATATTCCTCTGAATTTTATTGATTTGGGATTGACTGTTTGGGCTTTTTAGATGCTAAAAAGCTAATGTGTTTGGGAAGCTGTTAAAAAGGTTGTCCTTTTTTAGTAAAAAAATGGATGTGACATTTGGCTTTTTAGCTTATGACAAACAATGTTTTTCCTTTTTTTAGCCAAAAAGTTGGCTTTTGAGGTGACTAATCACCCACTGAAACTCATGATGGGCTCCTTTCGTATCAAATACAGCAAGACATAAATAAAGGACTCAAGCCAAAGGACTGAGAGAGAGAGAGAATAAGGGTTCATTTAGGATGTGAGTTAGCTTTTTGACTTTTTGGCTATTTTAGCTTGGGGCTAAAAAGTCTCGTTTGGGATAAGTCTTTTTGGCTCTTTTGACTTTTGTGAGAGAAAAAATGAAATGATTATGATTTGAATGTGACATTTTGTCTTATTGGTCTAAGAAGCCTGTTTTGTCTTGTTGTGGCTATTTTAGCTAAAAAAAACTCATTTTAGCTTATGCCAAACGAAGGCTAAGATTCCCATAGCCTACACACTCCATTTTGTCAGTTTTCATGTATCAAATGTTTCTACTTTGCTACTGTTGTAACATAACAATTGTATTGGAAAGTTACAATAAAACAATATATTCATTCCTATGTATTTACAATAGGAAGTCATTGACTCATTGGTCTATGTCTATCACAGACAAATGGAAAGTATTCAACACAAAACAATCTTTTTCAGTTCTGTGTGGTTTAGAGCAAAATGTTACAAAAATTGTAGCCAAGGGAAACAGCAAGCTGACATTTGCATAATGGTTTGAAAAGGGCATATGTATCATTAGATGCTTTGATAATAAAATAGTGGTTATTTGCAAGCTTTGAAATTGACAAACAGCAAATCTGTAAAGAAGAGAAAATGTATATACCTATAGCTCTGGACATGGAAAGAACACCAAACACCCTGGCACCATTCCAATTAATAACTTTCCCTCCCTCGCCTTCAATTCTCATGAGTTCATCTTCTCTATCAGGCTGTAAAAAGCAACAACAATTGTTTTTAAACCTGGCCAATGAAATAAATGTCCTATGAATTTGTGTCGACCAAAAATAAGTTTAAGGAAAAAAGTTGTTTAGACGGACTAAATTTTTTCTCTACCTCTCTGAACCCCATTTGCTATGCATATAAACTCATAAAAACACAAAAAATATTTCAACCAGTAAAAGCAAGGACTTAATTTTCATGTAACCTACAAAATAATGTATGAAATTGAAAGGGAAGAAACAAATCAAAAGGAAAAATATTATAATGGAATGGTACCATCTATACCAAGCACCAGAGTTTTAAAAGGCATTCTTGAGGCTCGCCTTGAGGCTAAGGTAAAACGCATCAAGGCTTTGATTTTTAGGCATTACTCCCCAAAGGCTTGCGCATCATAGTTTGAGACATGCGCCTTAGGTGCACTTTGTACGCTTTTTGCGCATAAGTATGTGAGTATGCACATGCAGAGGTTGCCTTGGGCTTTTGTTAAACTTAGTCTATTGGATTGTTTAAACATAAAAAAATAAAAAGAACCCCTTTTTGCAACTATATTCTACATGAAAAATTAAGTAAATGATCAATCAAGAAAAAACACAGTTAATGGTCAAGTGAAAAGCTCAATCACTGAAGTTAAGAATATCAATTTTACTTTCATTGAAGGAAAACATCCTTCTATGTAATAAAATGTTCAACGCATTAAAGTGAAAAGTATTTATACTTTCATATTTAATTTTGTTTTTATTTTTTTACTAATTTAAAATATTTAATTTATTCACTAAATATTAAAATTTGAAATTTGAAATGCTTATGCCTTAACACCCTGAGGCTTACGCCTCACCTCATGAGGGGTAAAACACCTCGAGGTACGCATTCACCTTTAAAAACTTTGCCAAGCACAGAAACAAAACTTCAAGAATTTCTTAACTGACCTTCTGATCAACAGTCAAGGGGATTGTTTCAGCTCCTCGACAAAGAACTGCCCTCGAGTCACCACAATTGGATGTAATGATTTGGCAACCTGATAGAACCACAACAACAGCAGTTGATCCAACCATTTCTGGTGCTTCTGCCTCTGTCACAACCTCATTGTCAGCCCTCTCAAAACTACTAGAGAAAGCTGCTTCCCATTTCTGGCGCCATTCAAATCCGTCGACTGTTTCTCTATCCCACTCCTCCGCTACCACTTCATGCATACGCTCCGCACAAAATTTAGCTACCTATTAATCATCAGCAAAGTTAATTGAACCATCAAACTATCATCTCATCATAATATGTTGCAGTATGTTTTCCCTTCTCAAAACATAAAACGCATGCAAAATCAAGGCAAATTGCGCAATTAAATGTAAAGGAGAAAATAAAAATAATAACAGAAGATGTTGAAGGTTAAAAATAAATTCAAAAGCATAATGTCATAAAGCATTATAAAAAATATTCTGAAGTATTGCTTATTCAACAAACAGAATTTTCATTGCTTTACACTATCGTGAAGTCCAAAACCATTAGCAAAACATATATTTAGATGTCTATCACAAGCTTGATTAAAAACCATAAAAATTAGAAGGAGACAGACTAATGTAGCACCCCCAAGATCAAGAATTGGAAAAAAATTAATTGGGGATCGCAATCCCAAAACAACTCCCAATCTCAAACGCAATAATGAAATCAAGAAGTCCAGCCTCTAAAACTATTACATAAAATCATATATACAAACATAAGCATTATCTAAATAGAAAGCCCAACGATTAGAAACCAATGAATAGGAAACTACAAATAACGAAACAAAATCCTATTAAACCCATTTCCCAATTATACTAAAATTCATACTATATTCTTGAATTTATAGTCATCTAATTTCTTTCTGAAACCCCCATCAAAGACAAAATTGAGGTTAAAACATATGCACCAATGAGTTTCAAAGGTTTACTTGTGATAGAATACATAGCAGTTCCAGTAACAGATTCCCATCAAGCATTAACCAATATTCCAAAAACTGTTACACCGTTACTGAGACTATTATGGTGGTCTATACCATGATTAAAACCTTGTTCCTAAAGTAAATTTGTTTCTGGCAAATTATCATCTAAGGAATTTAAGTGAGACTATCTGCCAACTTTTTTTCCAACCAAATGTACAATTTCAATGAAATCCTTATACTCTTCAAAAATTTCTTTAACTTTACTTACAACAATGATACTACAAGAAAAACGAATATTATGTTATGATGACTACATTTTCTTACCATAATGTGTTTACCAGCTCATGTGTCCCCACTGCATTGGTGACAATTATAATTGGAAAGGCACATTAAACCAATACAATAGTGACACGAGATTATAAACAAAATACAGTTATAAAATATGGTAATCATAGCATTATTTAAGCAAGAAAAAAACTCCCTCGGATCCTTGAAACTGGAAAAAAAAAAACCTGATCATTCCAACCAAATAATCTCACCAAATTCACCAAGAATTTATGTAATAGAAATTGTGTCAACCGACCAAATCTAGACCAATTACTTAAGATTGGCAATATAAATCTTCACCATGCTATTCAATTTCTACCTAATATTCCTTCCGATATAGCCTTTGCCCTCATCAACATAATTTGCAGTGTTCATCTTGCCTTCGAAGTACCTAACAAGTTAATACGTGAACCAAATTACAAATGATTGGTACAATCACTGATTTTGGGTTAGTGTGATTAGCAAGGTCAATACTGCCTTAGTTTTCCGTATTTTTGATATCTATTTAACACTACTTAACTTCCAACAAATCCTATATTTCCTAGTCTATTATCACCCTTTTCAACTTGACCATCTCAATATTCTCCTCACTTTTAAATATTAACTATTTTTATAGCTATTTTACCCATCATTTAAATGATTGTATATCATTATGTTTATTGTAGAAAATTTGCATGGCATGTGTATCATAAACTTTTCCTTTTTTGTGAAAATTTGTAGGCATAAATGATACGTTTCTTTTTAGTGGAAATTTGCGTGGTATGTATATCATTATGTTCGTTATGCTTACTGAGCAAGTTTATTCACCAAAAGTGTGGAGTTTTACACTTACAACTTCTATATCACAGTTTTAAATATGAATATTCACACTTTATTCATTGAAAGTGTGAATATTCACATTTCTAAATTTCACACTTACCATAAATTCACACTATTAGATCTATATGTATATAAATGCAGAGAGAACAAGTTGAAATGGGTAAGTACTCAACTATCATGATTTTCTCCTAAAATATAGATTTCGATCCAAATGGGTAAGTATTCTAACTGCAGTGATTTTCTTCTAAAATATAGATTCCGCTGCCATTTTTGGTCTTCTGCATAGCTACTTCTTTGGATTTGTAAAATATCTTTGGAACTTATAATGAAACAAGTTTTATGTATAGGACTTTTTCTTAACAACCCCATTTTTTATACCATAAAGCAAGACTGATTATCTACTGTTACACAATCATTTCCTTAGTACATCCATCTTTTTACAGCTGTTTTACTTTAGCTCTCATACAATCCCCTCTCAATATCCAGCTTCACATAGACAATCAATCTATTCATTATACAATGGTGACTTTTCATGGGAAAAATAGGACCTATTGGGAATTTTTCCCTTTTTTTAGGCAAAGTAATAACTCATAGATTCTTGGTCATGCTTATTCCAAACCTATTTGATTTTGAAGCATATCCTAAGTTTTCGGGGTTTTTCTGAAGTTGAAAAGAAAAAAGAAGAAAAAAAAGGCATCTAGGCCTCTTTAAAAATCCAACTAATCACAAGGCATGCTTATTCCAAAACTAATTGATTTTGAAGCATATCTTATGTTCCCCCGATTAAAAAGGAAATCTAGAACTCCAACTAATCAGAAGGCGCAAACAATCCGCTTGTTCCATGTGCACTCTACAAGTGGACCAGCAATGAAAGCCTCGAACTTGAGACTTAAGTTTCATGAGGCCAATGACTGACCATCTTGTCTACCCCTTAAGGTGCATATATTATGGTTCTAGAAAAATGAGTTTTGCACTCTACACCAGAGTTTTAAATAATGCCCATTGTGTAATATACCATCCATATACGTAACAGGTTTTTGAAGTCCCAATACAGCCGTCGGTGCGTTGTTTTCCCTTTGTGGCACCGTAACGGACCACATTGAACGTTACAACTCTTATTTTATCTGATACAACCCTTACCATCTATGTTAGCAATATAATAAACCCAAACACAATATGTTCATTTTTGTCTCTCTTCTCTCTGTTTCTGCTCTCCACCTGTTTGAAATACTTAGATCTACTCATTTGGGCTTGAAATTTTATATGTATTTGATTAGTATTCAGGTGACCGATCTGTCTCAATATTTTGATAGACATGCCCAGACCAAGTGTCACTACAATGCCATTCACTGATCTTATACTTGAGAGATAAGAATGCGAGAATTGATAAATGTCTTTGTTACTTGCAGCCCATACCAACACAAAACTGGATAGAAACCGCGCTGGCATGTATTCTTGTCATCAGCCACTTCCTCATTTCCATTTAATATGTCCTCTCCTCCAGTAATACATCCAAGATCTTTATCTTGCATCTAAGGCCGTGGCTTTTTTTGGTGTTGATGTTGGTTGCTTCAAATCAATAAAATTTGATGATTTCAAGCACTGTTTCATTTTCCTGAGATGATTTAGTGATAATCATATACCATGGGTTTTCTTGAATACCTTTAACTTACAAGATGATTTGGTTGTCACTAGTAAAAATTAACAATGAATAGATATTAGCATGTTACTATATTAGAGAGCATGTATTAGCCACTGCTATTGTTGTGTTATTTGTATTATTATTTAACCAACAAATGTTGATTTATTAGTAGCAATTCTAATTATTCTAGATAGTAAAATTCTTTTACCAAATTCTCAACTTTTTTAGCCTTGAAATCAACATAAAACCCAATAACATTTATAAAATATGTTTTTAGATGCCACTATATAGGTCAAAACCCATTACAAACATTTAAATTGAAATAAATAGACTTAGAACATGATTACCAATGAGTTTTTGGCATTTTCTAGAATGTGAAAAACATTCACGATTTCGATTTTTTATTCTCGTTACACATTGATCGAAACTCCCAATATCATTAGACTATGACCGCAACCATTATGTTGGCTGACATCACGATTTAAAACTATGCTCTCTACCATAAATTAAATTTTAATATCCATATTTTATGAACCATACACAAAGATACTATTAAGGAAATTTGAAAATATGTGATTTGGCTACCTAAGTTTAGTACACCTTAATGTGCTAACTTAAGAAGCTTGAACACTCTTCTCTATTATTTGTGCTCCGAAGCTTAATAACGGAGACGAGGCTAGGTTAGTTTTCATAATCATGTAGAATGACAGATTTTGATCTTGTTAACTTCATGCTTTGCATTACCTATGCTGGAGACTTGTCCCATATCGCTTTTCTAAGTCACCCAAGTTTAGTCTATATAGTGTAGAGGCTTTTCACTTAATGCCAATTAGTTTCGAATCAGATGCTTCCAAAAAATTATAACATGGTATCAAACTAGGTCATGGCTGGCCTCGCAGGCCAAGTTTCACCTCACCGGGTCTATTTCTCATCTCCCATCTCTCTATCACCTCACATGCAGCCTGGCCCAGTAACACTTTACTCCCTAGTCTTTTAAAAATAGTCAAATATCCCTCACATGATTTTGAATTAAAGTGCTACCATTATATTTTCTGTCCAAATAGACAGAAGTTGTGTTATATGCATCTGTTTCAAGGTTGGGGATGAAAATCTTTTCATCAAAGTCAAATTTTAATGTATATGAACAATGATGATTTTTTTGTGGTTGTTTCTAAAATTTTTGATTTGTGTACTCTGAATTAAGTTACGTGAACATGGAAATAATTATATATTTTGCTGCAGCCTACTCATTTCCAGTGGTTGTGGTTGTATTTTACAGAAGTGGCAGTTGTATTTTATACTATTACAATGAAGAGGGTACACAAGTCATTTTGCATTTTCCATTAACAGAGTTAATTGGGAGCTTCTATTTATGCACCACCTTCTTTCTCAATTCACTCCATTTTGTTCGTTCAGATATTAATTACCCAATAAAAATCAATTATATCAACTGCCAAACAAAAATGAATTGTTCCAATATCAACTATTGAAGTGGGTTTTTTGTTCGATACTTGATATATAAACAATGAATTTGTATTCGATAGTTGATATCTGAACCAAAAAATTTATGTGAATTGAGAATTTTTATGGTGTGTAAATAGAAGCTCCCCGAGTTAACTACACAATTTTGTCCAAAACCAGGTAGGAGATATTTAGGCTAAATTTCAGGGGTAAATTACACTTTACCCCCTACACTACCACCTTGAACTATTCATTTGTATCAATATGAACCTTCCATTAAAATTTGTTTACATAAATTGATGTAAAATTAACATGTGTATTTCCCATGACATTTCAAATATAGTAAAATGCTTAAAATGATCTTATTCTTCTCATTCCCTTCTCTCTCTCACTTCTTCCCTCATTTTTTCTACCCGTGAGAGCAGCCATGGCTGCTGATGTGTGTAGGAGAAAATAGGGGAATTTTTTTTTTTTTAAATAATGTTATTTTAGGCATTTCACAATATTTGAGCACATGTGAGTTTTCCATCCATTTATGTAACCAATCGTTAACAAAGATGGTTCATATTGATATAAATTAATAGTTCAAGTTAGCAAAGTATAACATTTTTTAGTTGAGGGGGCAAGGTAATATTGTGCAATAGTTTAAGGGGTAAAGTGTAATTTGCCCATTTTTAAAAGACAAGAAGTAACGCAGAGGGGTTAAAGTGTATTTTGGCCAAATTATAGTAATAAAGGGATAGGGCCCCAAACCAAACAACACAGGATAAAGGGCACTTGCCCATTTGGTTAAACCACCAGGTGGGCAAACAGTGACATTATGAAGATTCTACTCTCTCTCTCTCAGTGACCTGAGAGTATGAGGCGGCATAATCATAGTCTAGAGGACAAAGTTTCAATAGACTCCAGCAAAACCATTGTCCCTGTATAGGACTACCTGACGTGGCGCACCCAGAAAAAATCAAACAAACTGTGGTCCCCACCAACATCACTGTTTCCCACCTACACAAAAAAGAAAAAAGAAAAAAAAAAGAAGAATCTCCTTATTCTCGTGCCACGCAGCTCACTTGACACTCAAATGAGAACTCCACCTCACCTAAACTCTCCCATCTACCCAAATACTATATAACTCCACACATACCAATTTTACAAGTCAAAATTATCAAACTAGTTTTTAGAGTACATAACTATTTTGAAAAATATATTAAAATTTTAACCTTTTTTAAGGTAATATTTTCTTTGTTTTATTGACAACTTTACTATGACTCATCTTATTATAATTATATATAGGCAGTGAAGAATCTACATCAGCTTAGGAGGGATATTGGAATGTGTTATATTTTTGCCAATAATTTTAAAAATATTTTCAATTTTCCTGTCCTGCTAATTAATATGTCCTGATAATCTTTTTTACAAAGAAAATGTTTGAAATTTCTAAAAACTTCCTTCTTTTTTGACTCATAATGACATGATTTGATTTAAAGAAACATATAGAGCTTTTTTGTCATGAATGTGATATTTTTTTAAGTGGATACATTATTGATGATGAATCTATTGTATTTTGTATTTTTGTTGATTTTCTATTTATTAGTTAAAAAAATTATATGTTTGGCATGCTCATTTGGACTAAAATAGCCATATAAGACAAAATTGACTATTTTAACCAAATAAGATAAAATTTTACATTCAAACCATAATCATTTTTTTTTTCCACAAAAGTTAAAAAAAGCTAAAAAAATCCATTTCAAATGAGATTTTTTAACTCCAGACTAAAATAGCCAAAAAGTCGACTCCATCTCAAACGAAGGCTATATCAACTTATCATTGTTTATATGAGACAAAAAAAGTGGGTAAATTACACTCACCTCTCGTAATGGTTGAAGAAAATATATTTAACCCCACACCTTTGAAATAATTGTCCTATATCCTTTGAGATTATTGTTCATTACTAATTCTTTAGTAATATGAATGGAAAAAAAAATGATGGTATCTATTTATTACTAAAATGTTTATTTATTTTTATCTATTTCAGTATTTATCCACCGTATGCATTTGTTTCAGTCAATTTAACCTTATTAAAAGAAAATTCTATATAATTATATCAAAAATATGAAATCTATTGTATTTTTTTAAATCTCAAGAAAAAATAACATAATTTACCATAAAAAAGATTATACGGTGGTTATTAATGATGGTTTCCCTGAATTAATTTTTAGAATAATCTATATATACATATTAACGGGTCATTCAAAAAAGGGTCTGACTAATGATGAACCGACCAAATCGCGGATGTGATCGTGGGTCCCTCTTACTTCACCCAATTGCTTGAGGGGAAACTACGTATTAGTGTTTTTCAAGAAATGAAAATTCTAATATATCATGGTGTGCCCCATAGTATTTTTTAAACAATATATATATATCAAATAAATAGAAAATTTTACAAATATTAATAATAAAATTAATAATTTTTAATTAATTTGTAAATATTTTGAGTAATTTTTCCTTTTTCAAAGGGTCGCGAACGATGGTGATGCGACTGTGACAACCATCATGAAACAACGCCGTGACGCTAGCATCCTCCCCGTGCACTCCCAAAATTACGTTTAAATCAACGACACGTGTCCACAAAAAGAGAAATAAATTATGTTTGTAGATGGACCACTCCAAGTAGGCTACGTGTCATCCCTCGTCCTAAGCAATCATATACATACGCAACAAGAAAATGCTAATAAATGATTAAATATTACGTTTAAATCATTTATTTAATAAAAAATTTGAGATCTATAATATTTTTCTACACAATATATGTACACACACTCCCCAAAATAAAAACAAAATTATACATAAAAATAAAATATTACTAATAAATATTTTGTATTTAGCACCAATTTATAGGTGTCGTTTGGCAAACTTGACTTTTTGATTTTTTTAACTTTTTTTAGTCTAAGATTTTTTTTTTCGTTTGGTTTTCTTGTGTGGCTTTTTTTTGTATTGGAATAACAAAACTACCCTCCACTTGAAAATGATGCTTTTTTAACTTTTTTGTTTGTATATAGGTCAATTTAGTAATTTTGCATCAAAAGTCAAGTGTTTTGTCGTTTTGTAATTTTGTAATTTTTTTTTTTTTTTGGTCCATATGTACTTACTTAGTCCCAACTCAAAGACTAAACCGGGGCATAGGATAAAATAATTAATACAGATTTTCTTAGTTAAGCCTAATTTTTTTAATAATTAATTAATGAATAACGATATTTCAATAAGGAATCGTGCTAAAAACAATTTACTTGTTAAAATAAAAATGTGTTTCGATTTTTTTTAATGATTTTTTTTTTTTGGTTGATTTTTTTCATGTTTTACGCCTCGTTTGAGAACCACCCCATTTAGTTAAAAAATCAAAAAATTATTAAAAAAGCCAAAAAGCTAATAACTCATATCAAAAAGTCAAATATTCTTTTTTCTCTTTACTTTTTGCACATCTTTTTATAAAAAGTCATCCCAAACATACTAGTTTTTTTAACTTATATGGCCAACTTTGGCATACTTCAAATAATCCATCTTTTTATCTTTTTTCATTATATCACCTCTCTACTTTTCTGCACATCTTTTCGTAAAAAGACAAAAAATACACTTATTTAAGTCATTCCAAACAATCCTATATTTTAGTCAAATGAAAAAAGACTGAGACCCCCTCAGGACTGTGACCCCCACGACCCCCTCTTCTTTTCATTGGTCAAAAAAAAAAAAATTTTTTTTTTTTCTACTCCCCCACTCACCAACCCCCACGTGTGTGTAGAGATGGCAATCTGAAACCGGCCGATGGGGACCCGACCCTCCGATCCCGAATATAATGGTTATTCCCCGAAAAAAACTCCTGACGAGCCGGGGATGGTGATAAAAAAAAAAATCCCCGATAATTTTCGGGCCGGGGACAGGAATACATATTTCAGCCCCGGTCCGGCCCCGGCCCCGCCCCTGAGCCCCAGCCCGAGCACGCCCCGATCAGTCCCCGTGTGTATATAGATATATATGTTTAGAAATTAGTGGTTAGGTTATTATTTTATCTTAACAACTCTCTCTCTCTCTCTCGTTCTTCTCCCCCCTCTACTCTGTGTGACTGAGAGATGAGAAAGAAGCGAAGGTCCAACCCTCCGTCGCCTCCTCCCCTCCTCTCCTTCACCACCGTCCTTCATCTTCATCGCCTCTTCTCCTCCTCCCCGTAGTCCACTTCACCCATCCGTGACTGCAACGTACATAGACTTCGATCTACCTCCGATCACAAACTTCGATCGACTCTCTGTGTTGATCTGCCACAGACTTTGATCTACCTCCGACCACAGACCACAGACCACAGACTTCGATTAGTTTCTACGATGGTGGATCTACCTCCGATCTGTTTCTACGGGGGTAGATCTGCCTCCGATCTACCTTCGATCTGTTGCTATGTTGATTTGTTGATGATATATATATATTTTTTGTATTCGATGTTGTATTTGATCTGTAAGTTGTACACTGTATTGTTGGTTTTTTTTTTTTTTTGATGGGGAAGTTTCGGGGTCGGGGAAACCCGATCCCCGTTAAGAGGCGGGGGTGGGGGTGGTGATAAGCTCCCCGTCGGGGATCAGGGCTGGGGACGGGGACATTTCTACCATCAGGGATCGGGGACGGAGAGTGTGATCCCCGGCCTCGACCCGCCCCGTTGCCATTCCTACGTGTGTGTGGGGGGTGGTGGGGGTGGGAAACTGAGGGGGCCTATATCAATCCTGTTAGTCAAATAATCAAAAAGTTACTAAATTAGCCTGTTCCCAAACGAGGCCTAAAAAAATAGAATTTTTAGCAAATTTACTTTCTAAATTTTTTGAATTTTTTTTACAGTTTGTAGGAAAAATTTTTTTGATTTTTTGGATTTTATTAGCATTTTTCCTTTACACAATTTACTAAAAAAAATTAAAAATATACGACTTTTTTCGAACTCATTATATTTTTTCTCAATAAAATGTCAATATATTTTTAGACTCATTATAAAATGGTGTAAATCACATTTACAACCCGTTTGGATTTAATACATATGACTGATATTTGAAAAATTACACTAATTCTCTATCATCATAATTATTTAGAGAGAATTAATGTTGGTATAAAAAGATATTAAATTCACGTTTTTAAAAAAATATATATTGAATTCATCCATCCTCTCTTATTTTACTTCTTCTCTTTTTCTTTTTCTTTTTTCTCTTTGCTTTATGTAATTTCTATGAGCTCCGATTGAGAGCCCGAATTTGACAGCCCCGAATGCCCCTAATTCCAAAAACGACCCCGTTTTTGTATTTTATTTTATTTTATTTTATTTTCAGCAGAAGATGGAAGAAGAAGAAGGAGGAGGAGGGGAGGAGGGGGGACTGGAGGGGCCTAAAAAATGGGGCTGGAGGCGGAGGCGGAGGTGAGGCAGAGGCAACGAGTCAACGGCGGGCGAGGCGACGAGCAGCGACGAGTCGACGGCGGGCGAGGCGATGAGCAGCGACGATCGGCGACAAGCAGGGACTGGAGGCAACGATCGACGATGGGCAGGGACTGGAGGCGACGATCGGCGACAATCTCCCTCTCCGCGCTCTTCTTTCTTTCTCCCCCTCTCTCTCTCACCCTCACCCTCACCCTCACCCTCACCCGTTTCAGACTGGAGGAAGAAGAAAAAAAAAAAAAATTGAATGGGTGAAACGATGTCGTTTCACCAATTCGGGGCATTCGGGGAAGCCTCATTCCGGCACCAAATCATTTTTCAATGAAAATTGCTTAAGAGCTCTAAAACAATGAGCTCTAAGAGCTCTAAAAACACTGTTGCCTCAATTGATGTGATACTTTACACTTTGTTTTTTTTTTTTTTTATTAATTTCCAGCACTGCCAGCTCATTAGAGCTGGCTTTAGTGCTCCATCCCTAGTGGTCTGTAGCACCACTCTTTTCATATTTTTGTACGATATTAGAAACATTAAAAAAAATTAAAAAAATACATATTATATGAATTTTTTTTTGAAAAATTAAAAAATTCACAGTACCTGAGAGCCACCGTGGCCATCATAAACGGCGAAGAAATGGAGGGGCGAGATCTCGCCGGAGCTTCGAGAACCAGGGGCGGTGCACCCTCCCACGTGATCGCACGTGCGAGTCATGAACCCAGGCACGACGGCGACGGCGTCCTCCATCTCTCTCCTCCTCCCTATCACCGACGTGAACCCCCACGTCACTCCCTTGTTGTTCCTACCCACGCACTTCACTCTCCCCGAAACCGCCACAGCCGCCGCCTACGGCACCGGCGGTCCCACCACCAGTCTCGGCGGCACCGCCAACAAGGCCGAAGGAATCTCGCCGGAACTGCTGCTCGCGGCGGAGATGTCGCTGGAGCTACTCGGAACGTCGTCGCTGCCGAAGATCGACGACACGGTCGAACTCGTCGAGGCCAAATCGAGAACCGAGTCGACTTGGTGAAGGTCCTCGTCTTCTAATTGCTCCGTACTGTCCATCTCAGACCTCACATTCACCACCGAACCTTTGAATTTGGAGATGGTGAACAGAGAACCAAAAACAGAGGAGAGGTTTTAGAGAGAGAGAGAGAGAGAGTAAAGGGCGAGGAGGGAGGGGATAAAAGAGGGGGAATGGGACAGCTAAGGAGTCGACACGTGTGTGTAGATATGAGAGCTTGATGACACGCATTTGTAATTTCGTAGTATACGTTTGTTATTTAAATTTTTTATTTATAAAAAATAAACATGTTTATTTATGTTTTTTATAAGTTACTTTAAAAATAGTGGTGGATGGTTGTGATAGGGCTGCTCACGAACACGAGTCATCCGTCAAAATCAACCGACTTTATTCATTTGTTTTTAAACGATTTTGATAGAAAAATGGTTTGGTGTCCGAATTTCTCCGTCTCGAATGTTTTTAATGTCTAAAACAATGTCGTTTTGGGTATTAATTTTTTTTTTTCCTTCTTCTTCTTCTATTTTCAGACTGAACCAGAGAGGGAGAGGGAGAGGGAGAGAAGAGAGGAGAAAGGGAGAAAGAGAGAGGAGGAGAGGAGAGAAGGGCCCCCTCCTGTGCCTCGCCGCCGCCGATCGTCGAGCACCGCAATCGTCGCAGCACCGCGATCGTCGCCTCCGGCCCCGCCTCACCTCCGCCTTGCCTCTGCCCGGTTGATATGGCCCCCTCCAGTCCAGTTCTTCTCTCCTCCTCCTTCCACCATCTTCTTCTTCCTCCTTCTGCTGGAAAAAAAAAAAAAAAAAAAAAAAAAAAAAACACATTAGGGGCATTCGGGGGAGCCCAGATTCGGGCTCCCAATCGCGACTCGATTTTGATAATAGGATACAGAGTCCGAGATTAAATTGGATAATATTATTTGATATGTGAAGATTCATTATAGATTTTGTTTTGATAATTTAAATATTTTAATATGTAGAACTCGTTGAGTACTATAAATTTGTGAAAAATCACGTTGATCGGATATCGATAGTTATGTAATCAAATCAGTTTTGTATAAAAAAATAGACGGTGAACAAATTAACGGTTGACAAAAAACTAATCTAATGAGATAATTATCGATATCCGATCAACATGGGATGTCCTAAAAAAATGTACTTTTTGACTTATTGGTGGGTTTGGGTTGGTTTGATATGATGTGTTAGAGAGTGATGTGATTTAAATAAGATGATGTGACTTAAATAAGATAGTGACTTTTTGACTTTTCGGCTTATTTAGGTTATGTCAAACTAGTCCATAATATTTGACAAGTTTTACATATTGAACAATTTAGATTTAGATTATCAAAATGAAATCCATAATGAATTTCTATGGACCGAACAGCACCAATCAATTAATCTCAGACGGGGAGACAAGTTGCTCCCTTGATAATATGTGAATGAATGTCGATGAATTTTTTTGAATTCACCTATAATAAATGACAGATTAGGAGTCACTAGACTCAATTTAACTTGTCAATTCTCCTTTAAAAAAATAAGGTGATATTTTTATATTTCATATGTTAAAAATTGATATTTTATTTAATAATAATATTGACTACTTCTGAAATAGAAAAGTTTGTCATTTATTTTAATTATAAAAAGCGAAGAATATAAAATTTTGGACTCAAATAAGGTTTAAAATAGTAAAAAAAATTATTCCAAAATAGTAAAAAAAATAAAAATAAAAAAGTAAAATCAAAACTGTCAAAATTGATCCGCATTCTTTTGCCAACTCACATGACTCCACTAACTAAACGAATAAATATAAATTATTATTTTAATCCGTCAAAATTTAAACGAATAGCGAATAAAAAATCACCTAATTTAAACCGTGACCATCCCTAAGGAAAAAGATTTCTACCCCCAGCTGGGGGTGACACCCAGTGAGGTGTCGTGCGGGGGTTGGACCTAAAAAACAGTTTTTTTTTTTTTTTTTTTTTTTGATTTTCGGCCACTGAGGGCGCGCCACGTCACTGGGGGCGCAACCCCCACTGGGGTATGAAGCAAAGTTGCCATCCCTAATTGGTGGTGGCGACTACCAGTGGCATGAGGTGAAAAACATGCCGAAGGTGGAAGGTAGTGCCTTCCTTCGAAAAACATTAGCCGTAGAGATGCTATCAAGCAACGATAGTTGGAAAGATGTGACTGTAGTAATGGTTGATCATTGAAAAAAAAAAAATTTAAATATGTGAAACGGCAATGCTTCAGACCCCCACTGGGGGTCGACCCCCAGTGAGGTGGCAAGTCCCTATTTGCTGAAAACCAAAAAAAAAAAAAAAAAAAAAACAATTTTTTTTTTTGACCAATCAATGGGCTTCATTCATGACCCCCAGCACCCCCAGCTGGGGGTCTTAGGCATTTTTCTATGTGAAAACACCATTTATGTTTATATTATTTAATTATTTTTTTGTATTTTTAAATATATAAATAGACACTAAATAAATTTTTGTTTTAACTTTTAAAATATTCTATAAAAAAAAGAAAAAGAAAATATATGTGTGCATGGGGCTTAGTTTTTTTTTTTTTTTTTTTCAACATCAAAAAGCATGTGGCTTTTAGTTAAGCAACAATGATAGAGACCATTAATTTTGAAACTCTAAAAAGATCACTAATGATATGACACTCAATAAAAAAAGAAAAAAAATATAATACCAAGGCCAAAACATCAAATCATTCATGGTGGGGTCCACTGTTACATCATTAGCAATAGCACTAATTAGTGCACTCACTCATTTCCTTTAGTTAAGAGTAGTGTTTTGATTTTTAAAGTTTTAGGGCTTTTAACATTTTGAATTATAAAAGGATGTTTAAATGTGCCATGAACCTCATAAAAATTAATTAAAACAAATTATTCCATTAAAAGTATTTGAAGGTGCAATAGATCCATAAAGATCAATTAAAACAAATCCTCTCAGTAAATTACACTTTGAATTATGAAAGGATATTTAAATGTGCCACCGACCTCATAAAATATCAATTAAAACAAATTATTCTATTAAAATATTTGACAGTGCAATTGATCCATAAAGATCAATTAAAACAAAACGTCTTACTAACAAGTGCTTCTAAGGTATAAGTAAAAGACAAAAATAAATAAATAAATAAAGAGCACAAGATAATTTTTACTAAATTTAATATAATTTTATTAAAATCAATACACTTTTTTAACAATTTTACATATTTTCAAGAGTTTTTTTTACATATTTCTTAACATTAAACAATGCCCATATAGGGCACTTGTTTGTCTCCTAAATTTAATCAATTTTAGCAATTCCCCTTAAATTACATTATCTTTAAAGGTGTGAGTTGTATTTTTGAATATCTTTCAAGTAGGGCTAAATCAAGAAACAAAAATCAAACCAATTCAAATCAAATTGCACGGCTTGATTTGTTTTTCTCAATATATAATTAAGTCGTAGTTCATAAAAAAGGGATCATTACTTGATGATTTCAATCCTTGATTTTATAGTTACAATTCTTATTTAAAACAAAATTGGACAGTTTAAATATACATATGCGTACACACAATATATATATATATATAATTTATTACTTTCAGTAAACTTTAAGTTAGGTGTCTCATTTTCATACATAAGTTGTTAATCTTCCATTATTGCAATTGTTTTTTGGGTCATGTTGTTGTACACACTGTTATTTATGTATTTTTTTTTTATTGAAGATACTACAATTTGTAGTTTATAAATAAAATTACACATTTTATGATAGTGTTATATATTTTTATAATAATATTACATAATTTTTCATCCAAATATTTTTTAACAACGAAATATATAACAATACCACAAAGTATGTAGAATTACCACAATAATGTGTACTTTTATTTTTTAATCAAAAATAGTTGTAACTTCTATTAAAAAAAATATACAACATTCATTATAGAATTACCTAACATATACTACAAAAGTACAAAATAAGGTGAATTTAGTACACACCTTATAGAATTTACCTATATTAGCCCTAGATGTTTGGGAATCGCTCGTTTGGTGACTTTTTTAAATTTATTTTCATCTTTAGTGAATTTTTTTTTAAAAAAATTTAAAAATTAAGGACTAGTTTGGTTTGTATTTGAGAAACATGTTTTGAGATAAAAAGTACGAAAATTTGTTTGGTTTGATTTTTTTTGAAAAGATGTTTTGAAAAATTATTTTGAGAAAGAGTTTTGAAAAAAGTGATTGATTTGATGTGTATGAGAGAGAGATTTGTTTGGAAAACTTGTAAACCAAACAAGTTTTGGAAAAAAAATTTAGGAAAATTTTTTTGGTTTGATTACTTTTGAAAACTTATTTGTAGAGAATTTTTTTCAAAATTTTTTGAGAAACACAAACCAAACAAGGCCTAAGTTTTTAGATTCAGTTTGATGAGGCAATCCAAAAAATTAAAGAAAAAAATCCAAAAAATGCAAAAAGAAACAAAAAATGGTAGAATTTTTTGTTTATTTTTGATTTTTTCAATGATTTTTTTTAAAAAAAAAAATTAACATTTAGATTCATTTATAAAAAATGGAATGAAAAGAAAATCTGACATAATTTATATATAAAAAAAAATCCAAAAAAAAAAAAAACTTTTTAAAAGGTTGCCAAATACCATGTGCAACAAAAATTGAATAAAGCCGTACTCAGCTGCTTTTTGCTACACTGCTACGTGTCCATCTCTCCTCTGTGGTGGTGTCATGCTATGTTGTTGGGTCAATGTCGCGGTTGAATGATTGAAAGGCACAAAAATTCTCCACAAGTTATTTTTGGAGGTTTTCAATTGAAATGATAATTTGCTGTGCCCTACTCTTCACGAGTCCAGATCATCTGTCATATTTTCTGTGGTTGTACCTGTGGTGGTCTACAAAACGACGTCATTTTGTGTAATATTTATTTTTTTTATTTTTTTTTTAATTCAAAATTTTCATTTCCCTTGTTTCCCCCATCTTCTCTTCTCTGTATCGTCTTCTTCGCCTTTGCACCATCTATCTGAGTGAGTGAACCCTAGCAGAGAAAGAGAGGCATCGTGAGATGCGACTGGAAAGTCGGAGTGAGGATGTGACAACTCTCACCATTGTTTAGTGCTAATCTATGATTAAGCATGTTAAGTAACTGATCTGACTGAAATTCTGAACTGATTGATTGAGTGTATTAATTTAAATGCAAATCTATCTGTTTGACTGCTAATTGATCTATTCATGTTGTATGTCTTAAACTGCAAATTGAAGGCCTTATTGGCGGCCAAATCTGAAATTGATTAGTGTTTCATGTTAATTAAAATTTATGTGATTTTATAGTATGTTTAATTGAAATTTGATTTGGTATGATTAAATTGGATTAAATAATGTTGAATTACATTAAATGAGTTTATTACCCTTTTGCCATTGAGTGGGCATCTTTAGGCCATTAGTTCATTTTAATTTTGATACACTATCTCAGCCATTTTTCTAGGCCAAAACCGAGAGAGAGAGAGAGAGAGAGAGGGAGACTTGAGAGAGAATTGTTTCATTTAGAGAATTACTTGGAATTAGAAGATTTGGAGAATAATTGCACAAATTGAGCTTCCATTCTTGAAATTGAGGACCTAAGGTAGGAGAATCATCTTCTTGAACTTGTATTTAAGTTGTATCTTGCATGTTTCATGGAAGTTTGGTGATTGAAGTCTAGAATTGGTTCAAAATGTTGAATTGAAGCTTAAATCATGCATGCATGTTTACATTGTTGAGTTTTGATATTGATTTCATAGAAATTCTCACATGCATGTCCATATTTGGGTTATAGTACATGAATTCATCACGTTGTTGAAAGTTTAGACTCATTTGATTATGTATTGGAAGCTTTGATTTCAATTGAACACTTACATGTCATATGTTCATCATGTTCTTGAAGTTTTAAATGAAATTGTGTTTCATTGAACTGTCCTTGGGCTTTGATTTTGCAAATTGATCTTTGGAACATGCCATATTATGAGTTTTAAAGTGTTTTTCAGAAAATTAGCCCAAAATGATCGGATTTGATGCTTTAAATGTTGAATTTGAGCTTGGAGGTTCAATTTGAAAATTCCAGATTTTGGACCCACGCTCGAGCGTAGTACTTCACGCTCGAGCGTACACTCTGAGTACATGCAGCCCGCTCGAGCGGGGAAAGTAACACTCGAGCGTGAAATGTGTGTATCCAGTACTTTTCATGTGTTTACAGTCCGCTCGAGTGAGGGAATGCACGCTCGAGCGAGGACTTGTGTCTCATGCTCGAGCGGAGGTCGAGCGCCCATCAAGCGTGAATTGCATGCATCCAGTACTTTTACCTGAGTTTGCAATCCGCTTGAGCGAAGGAAGTCACGCTCGAGCGAAGCTCCTTTATCTGCATGTCCGCTAGAGCGTAGAAAGCCATGCTCGAGCGAGACCCCTGTTTTCTGAAAATTTTGAAAGTGTTTTAAAGTACATATTTGCATCCTCTTTCCGTCCTAGGCATTCCTAGGCCTAGTTTAAGGCATCTTAATGAGGATATTGATGTAGAACCACACCGAGTCAAGATAGGGACTAAGTTGTGGATTCCCAAGTGTGTAACTTAGTGTGTGTTCGTTCTGTAACTGTATAGGGTTGGCATCCGAGGATGCTCATTAGCTGCTTATAGCCCAGTGCTCTGTGAGTAACAATGTTGTAAAGATATGTTCAATTATGAATATTTTCTGAATGATCAACTATTTTGTTTACTGAAACGTTATTGCTTAATGAATGAATGATTGTCCTATTTGTAAACTGTATTCGTGGTATCCATAGCAATTTACTGTTACTGCTACTGTTACAGAGATCTCTGTCGGTTCCCATGTTGGAACCACTACTGTTTATTGTTATGATGGCTATCAACTAACTGTTCAGTCTGTTAAGACCTATTGTACTGTTTTGCTATTGGATGTACCACATATGACTGCTATGGTTTCTAAATGACTGATATGACTGTTTAATGACTGAAAGGACATTCATTCTTAACCTCTTTACACAACTGTTATTCACTGGACTTTAGCTCACTGTTTTATATATATATGTAGGTGTCCAGGCATCGGATCGGAGCTAGGAGCGTCGGGTTAACTCCATTTTTGTCAAGCCAACCATTGTGCCTCACTTCGAGGTTCCGAGTGCGTCAAGCCAAGGCTACTTCAGGGTGTTTTAGATTCCCCATTTCTGTCTCTATTTTGTATAGACTGGCACTGTACTGTTATGGTAGGGATTTGGTCCCCAACCTGAATGTTGTACATATGGTGTATATACTGTTATGGTTTTGAATATGAATATGTGCAAAAAAGTCTTTTTGCATACAGACTGTCACAACTCATTGAACATCTTTTATTACTATTTTGGCTTCCGCCAGCCCCTGTACTCTGTATTACTGTCTTTACTGTCAAGCAAGCCTTCGGTAATCACGGATTACTGGCCGGTTACGGTGCTAAACCCATAAGGCCGGTTACGGTGCTAAAACTTTACAGTCCAACTCTCGCAAGCGTCACATAGTCTGCTGACAGTCATGTAGATGGATATCTCTAAGAAGTTTATTTTATCTTCATTTGTTTTGGACAGATGTATTTTGTGTTGGACAGATTTATAATAATCTGGACAGATTTGGACAGTTTTCTTTTATTTTGGACAGATTTAGTCTTATGTATGTTGGACAAATTTGGTTGTGTTATTTTGTGTTGCACAGGTTTATTATATTATGGACAGATTTGGAATGATCTAGACAGATTTGGACAGTTTTTTTTTTTGTTTTGGACAGATTTCGTCTCATGAATTTTGTGTTTGACAGATTTGGTTTTGGTTTGTGTTATTCTGTGTTGTTCTGACAGAATTGGATAGTTTTCTTTTATTTTGGACAGATTTGGATAGATTTCATTTGTGTTGGACAAATTTGGTTATGTTGTGGACAGATTTGGTTGTGTTATGTTGTGGACAAATTCAAAACCTGTGCAACAGATTTCATTTCTTTTATAAAATAATAAATGAACAAATATAAAATAAGGACAGATTTGGACAGATTATGTTGTGGACAGATTTCATTTCTTTTGGACAGATTTCACAAGTGAAGAACAAGTATGACTTGACCAACAATAACAATATAAAATAATGAATGAAAACTCATAGTTAATTTCATTTGTTAAGCATAGGTACTTTCACAGGTAATTTCATTCATCAAGCATAGGTAATTTCAGGTAATGTCATTGACAGAAACAAAAAAGAAGCGCATCACATTCGTCAAACATAGGTAATTTCATTAAGCTTTACATATCAACATTCATAATTTAAGGTTTACAACATTGAAAACCCAAATACAACCACCAAAACATAAAAAACAAAAAACCAAAAAAATAACTAAAAGGTTACATTCACTTCAATAGTGCTATTAGCATGGTAAAACCAACCAACACTATGGTTGTGAACATAAACAGTTTCATAGCTTCTTGGTTTGCCTCAACTCGTTCCAATCTATTTATAATTTCATTGAGTTTGTCAACATCATAATCATAGCCTCTCTCATCTTCATTCTTCATATGACTAGCTTTACTTTTCCTTTGGATATTTGATGCATTCCCAGTCGAAGCCACTCTCCACCCAAAGTACTCGCACATCCTATCTGCACACTTCAAATACATCCTCCCTGGATTTTTCTCTGATTCTGATATGAACACTGCAGCTTTTTTTCCACAATTGCATCTTCTATTTTGCAAATATCCAACATCAATGTTTGAACCCATTGACATGATCTTAGTAAGAGCATTTTATGATACAATCAGTCCATTACAACTTAAGACAACATTCAAACAAAGATGTAAAATAAAACACTAATCAATGATATAATAACCATTTGTCTAATAACCATTGTCATTTTCATGTTCATGTTCATTCCTAGTCATATACGGTTTTGGGGAATTGATTCAGGAAAACCTTGATGCTAGTTCATATACATAGTTCATGTTCATTCCTAGTTCATGTTCATGTTCATTTAACATATGCCTCATCAATTATTCATGTTCATGTTCATTCCTAGTTCATGATTGAGGGAATTGATTCATGTTCATTCATGTTCATGATTCAGGACTCAATCAAATAAAAGGAAAAAAAAATAAAAGGAAATAAGAGTCAACAGAGTCCAAATTCATGACTCAACCTTGATTCAGGACTCATTTTCAGAACTCAATCAAATAAAAGGAAAAAAAAAAAATTCAGGACTCAATCACAATCTCTGTTACGACCCAAACCCGCCCCTATAGGTTTAGCACCGTAACCGGCCAGTAATTCGAGATTACCGAAGGCCTGCTTAACAGTAATACAGTAAACAGAGTACAGGGGCATGGCGGAAGCCAATACAATAAATAACCAATGTCCTATGAGCTATGACAGTCTGTATGCAAAAAGATTTTTCATACATATATGCATTCAGCGACAAAACAGCATGTACAATATTTACAATCCGACAGAGCAAGGACCAAATCCCTATTAACAGTTCAGTACAGTGCTATCAGTCTATACAGTTATACAAACAGACATAGAGACAAACAGGGGAAATAAAAACACCCCTAAGCCATAGCTTGGCAAGTTCGGAACCTCGCAGTGAGGCACAGTGGCTGGCTTGACAAAAAGGAGAGTCTAATCCATGCTCTAACTTTGGTCTGGTGCCTGAACACCTACATATATATATAAACAGTGAGCTAAAGCCCAGTGAATAACATAATGCGTAAAAAGGTTAAGAATGAATGTCCTTACAGTAATGAAAACAGTTCATTAATTCAGTATATCAGTTGTTCAGTCAGCACAGTCATATGTGGTACATCCATTAGCATAACAGTACAGTAAACAGTAGGTCTTAAAAGACCGAACAGTCAATGATGGCCATCAATCAGTAAACAGTAGTGGTTCCAACAAGGAAACCGACAGAGATCTCTGTAACAGTAACAGTAAACAGTAATTGCTAAGGATGCCACAATACAGTTCAGAATATAGACATACATTCACTCAATTAACAGTATCAGTTCAAAAATCAGTACAGTTCAATTGTTCAGAAGATAATCATTTTGAGCATATCTTTACACAGTTGTTACCCACAGAATTCTAGGCTTCAGTAAAGCTAGAGCGTGTCCCCAGTCGCCAACCCTACACAGTTAACAAATCGAACACACACTAAGCTACACAGTTGGGGAAGATAATAACTTAATCCCTAATTTGCCTCGGTGTGTTCTACATCTATATCCTCATTAAGATGCCTTAAACCAGGCCTAAGAATTCCTAGGATGAAATGAGGATGCAAAGATGCACTTAGAAAACATTTTCAAATTTTTTTGTGAAACAGAGTCCCGCTCGAGCGTGTCTTTCCCCGCTCGAGCGGAAATGCAGACAAAGGTTCCCGCTTGAGCGTCACTTCCCACGCTCGACGTACTGCAAAACATGACAGAAGTACTGGATGCTCGAAAATCACGCTCAATGGGCGCTCGATAGCCGCTCGAGCGTAAGACATAAGGTCCCGCTCGAGCGTCAATTCTTCCGCTCGAGCGGACTTCAAAACAGTGCAAAGTACTGGGAGCACGAATTTCCCGCTCGAGCGCCACTTTCTCCGCTCGAGCGGGAGTCCAAAATCTAAAATTTCCAGATTTCAACTTCCAAGCTCAAATCAAGTTTCAATGTATCAAATTCCATCATTTGGGGCTAATTTTCTGGAAAACATTTGTAAACTCATAGAACAACATGCTTCAAAGATCAATTTGGGAAATCGAAGCCCAAAAGTAGTTCAATTAAATACAATTTTGAACCAAATTTCAAGAACATGAAGAACATGCAAACATGCATGGATTTAAACCAATTTAAAGCTTCAAGATTTGCTAAAATGAGCTCATTCTTTCAAAACCAAGATGAAAACATGGACTCTCATAACAAGATGAACATGCATGTACCAAATCCAATGTAATCAATCTCAAAATGTAACAATGTAGACATGCATGCATGATATGTGCTACAATTCAACATTATTGAACTAATTCTTGACTTAGCTCTTCAATATGGCATGAAACATGCAAGGACTAACTTAAATTCACAATTAAGAGGTTGAATTCCATACCTAAGTCTTCAAGTACAAGTATGGGAGCTCAATTTGCACTCTATACTTCAATTCTTCAAGTTTTTCAAGCCAATACACAAAATGAAGCCAAATTCTCTCCTAACTTTCTTTCTCTCTCTCTCTCTCTCTCTCTCTCTCTCTCTCTACGGCTATGCACTCAAGAAATGGCTGAAGAAATGTTTTATCTAGATGTGATAAGGCTCCAAAAAATGTATAGGCAATGGCCCACTTCTATGGCAAAATGGTAATTAAGGCCAACTCTTGAAATTAGCTTATTTTAATCTAATTTAATCATACCAAATCAGTTTTCAATTAAATATACCCTAAAATCATATAAATTCCAATGGTCTCAAAACATCAATCAATTTCTAGTTCGGCCGCCGATAAGGCCTTCAATTTGCAGTTTAAACATAAAAATATGAACAGATAGTCAAACAGATAGAAATGCATTTAAACAGATACAGTCAATCAATCAGTTTCAGATTTCAGTCGGTTAGTTCAGTATCTCAATCAGTTCCATTACTTATCATAATCAGTCTCAGTTTAGCAATAATCAGTAATTAATCGGTAATCAGTGGTGAGGGTTATTACAGTCTCTCATTCTTAAAAAGAGTTTAGTCCTCTAAACTCGAATTACCTTCATTCTGGAAAAAAACAGGATTCAGAGAGAACAGTTCGGGATATCTTTTAGTCATGTCATCTTCCTTTCCCAAGTGGCATACACGCCACCATGGTTTTGCCAGTCAACTTTTACTAACGGAATCTCTTTGTTCCTCAACTTCTTGATCCGTCTGTTTACAATCTGTATAGGCCGTTCCTCATAAGTGTAGTCATCACTTAGCACTAACGGGTCGGCTCAATCACATGGAAAGGGTCCCTGAGGTAGTCCCTCAACATAGAGATGTGGAAGACGTTGTGCATATGCTCCATTTCAAGAGGAAGTGCAACTTGATACGCTACCGGATTGATTTTCTCAATAATCTCATACGGTCCGACATATCTTGGCGCTAACTTGCCTTTGACTCCAAAACGAGTCTGGCCTTTCATCGGTGTCACTTTCACAAAAACGTGATCACCCACTTCATATTCTCTGTCTCGCCTTCTGACATCTGCATAACTTTTCTGTCGGCTCTGTGCAGTTTTCAGTCTCTGTTGTATCAATTTCACTTTCTCAGTCGTTTCATAAATAATCTCGGGCCCAAGCAAAGGCCCATCTCCAACTTCTGCCCAGCAAATCGGAAATCTACATTTTCTGCCATACAATGCCTCGAAAGGCGCCATACCAATACTCGAGTGATAACTGTTGTTGTAAGCGAATTCAGCTAAGGGCAAATGGCTTTCCCAGTTTCCCTGAAAATCAAGGACACACATTCTCAATAAATCCTCCAGAGTCTGGATGGTCCTTTCTGACTGGCCATCTGTCTGAGGATGATAGACACTACTCAGTCTCAGTTCGGTACCCAATGCAGTTTGTAAGCTTTGTCAGAATCTCGATGTAAACTTCGAATCCCTGTCAGAAACAATAGACACAGGCACTCCATGCAATCTAACAATCTCATCAATATAGAGTATAGCCAATTTGTCCGCATTATAAATTGTTTTAACAGGTAAGAAGTGAGCAGATTTAGTCAGTCTATCAATAATAACCCAAATCGAGTCTATACCTTTACTAGAGCGAGGTAACCCAACAATAAAATCCATGGTAATATGTTCCCATTTCCACTCCGGTATCGGTAAGGGCTGCAATAAGCCTGCGGGTCGTTGATGTTCAGCTTTGACTTGTTGGCAATGAAGACATTTCGATACAAAAACAGTAATTTCTTTCTTCATTCCCGGCCACCAGAAATTTAGTTTCAGATCTTGGTACATTTTCGTATTCCCTGGATGGATAGACAGTTTTGAATTGTGGCCTTCTTGCAGAATCCTTCTTTTCAGTTCAGAATTATTCGGGGCACACAGTCTTGCTTGAAATTTCAGTATATTATTTTCAAATTTGAAACCCGATCTCGGTTTAGATTCCCTCTCTTCGATGATCTTTCTCAAGAAGTCATCATGTTGCTGTTTCTCTTTGATTTCCTCAATCAGTGCCGGTTGAGCAGAAATAGCAGCCAAAATTCCACCTTGTTCTCACAAAACAATTTCAATTTCAGATTTTTCAAGGTCACAAAGCAACTCTCTCTGCCCGGTAAGCAAACAGGCTAAGTTCCCAATCGATTTCCGACTCAATGCATCGGCAACGGTGTTGGCTTTTCCCAGATGATACAAAATCTGTAAGTCATAGTCTTTAATCAGTTCTAGCCATCTCCGTTGTCTCATGTTCAGTTCTTTCTGTGTGAAGAAATATTTCAGACTCTTGTGGTCGGTATATACTTCACATGTCACCCCATAAAGGTAGTGACGCCAGATTTTCGAGGCAAATACCACTGTAGCAAGTTCCAAGTCATGGGTCAGGTAGTTCTTTTCATGCGGTCTCAACTATCTGGAAGCATAAGCAATAACTCTCCCATTCTGCATTAAAACACATCCCAAACCCTTATGAGAAGCATCACTAAAAATGGTAAAACTATCCATACCTGAAGGTAGGGTAAGAACCGGTGCAGTCACAAGTCGAGTTTTCAACTCTTGGAATGTTAATTCCCTTTGGTCAGTCAGTCGAATGCTATCCCCCAACGGGTGATGATACAGCTAACAGATAATTCATGGGTTCTAAAGGTCTATTCAATTTTCGCGAAAAAGTATGCGATACATAAGAATGAGTAGACCCCGAATCAATCAGTACATATGCATTTTGAGTACAAATAGAGAGGATACCTGATACTACGGTCTCGGTATTCTGTACGTCTCCCGGTACTAGGGCGAACACTCGGCCCTGCCTCATAGGCTCCTTCCCGGTAGCTTTAGGGTTAGGCTTTGGCGTAGCAGTTGATGCTGTTGTGCTTGGTGCAGCTTTACTATGCCCCTGAGGAGTGGAAGGGCAATCTTTGACCATGTGGCCCACCTTGCCACACCTGTAACAAGCACCAGAGATTTTATAACAAAACTCCCTTGTGATTCTTACCACACTTGGAACAGGGTGGTGTGAAACCACTCCATTGGGTGGGCTAGTTGTTGACCCCGTATTCTGTTTCTTGTTCAATGGGTTATGCTTGCCTTTCTTGAACTTGAAACCCTGTCTTTTACCACGCCATTCAGACGCTGGTGTTTCAATTTTCAGTGCCTCGATGTTTGATTCAGCCATCAAGGCTCGGTCAAGAACATTCACATAGTTCGGTAGCTTCAAAACGTTAATTTTGTTTAGTATGGCCACATTCAGGCCGCCTTCAAACCTTCTGGCCTTCTTGTAATCAGTGTCCACCATGTGTGGTGCATATCTAGCCAGCTCGGTGAACTTTGTTTCATATTCGGCAACGGATATTGTGCCATGTCTTAGCTGTTCAAATTCAGTTACTTTTCTATCTCTGACACACTGTGGGAAATATTTTTCGAAGAAGGCTCCCTTGAATTGAGCCCAAGTCATTACAGTGTTGGTGTCACGTACTAGCATCCACCACCTTCTTGCCTCTTCTTGCAAGGTGAAGGTGGCTAACAGTACTTTATGTGTCTCCGAGCACGGAAACACCTCAAACAATTTCTCAGTCTCTAAAACCCATGTTTCAGCTTTTAGCGGTTCAAGACCCCCCTGAAAGGATGGTGGTTTCAGTTTGCTGAACTTCTGGGTAAGAGCAATTATGTCCTCATCATTAACATTGATATTCTGTTCCAGCTGTACCGGAGGAGGAGGTGGGGGCTGTTGGTTCTGTTGTTGATCCAATCTTGCAGTTATTAATTCCATCATTCTCTCTAGTCTTGCCATTCTTGCCTCAGAGGATGAGGATTCAGATTCATTTGTAGTTCTTGCATTATCCATTTCACTATAAGTAGTTATAACAGTTATCAACATAGGCCGTCATTTGTTTAAACAGATTAACACATTAGCATATATTCAGTCATGTCATAACCACACACTTATCATGCTCATGTAATGCCCTAATCACTTCTCTAGGACATCCTATAGCTCATTTGGACACGTGTGTGCGGTATAACTCGTGGTTAAGTACCGCTCTGATACCACTCTGTCACGACCCAAACCCGCCCCTATGGGTTTAGCACCGTAACTGGACAGTAATCCGAGATTACCGAAGGCCTGCTTAACAGTAATACAGTAAACAGAGTACAGGGGCATGGCAGAAGCCAATACAATAAATAACCAATGTTCTATGAGCTGTGACAGTCTGTATGCAAAAAGATTTTTCATACATATATACGTTCAGTGACAAAACAGCATGTACAATATTTACAATCCGATAGAGCAGGGACCAAATCCCTATTAACAGTTCAGTACAGTGCTATCAGTCTATACAGTTATATAAACAGACACAGAGACAGACAGGGGAAATAAAAACACCCCTAAGCCATAGCTTGGCAAGTTCGGAACCTCGCAGTGAGGCACAGTGGCTGGCTTGACAAAAAGGAGAGTCTAATCCATGCTTCTAACTTTGGTCTGGTGCCTGAACACCTACATATATATATAAACAGTGAGCTAAAGCCCAGTGAATAACATAATGCGTAAAAAGGTTAAGAATGAATGTCCTTACAGTAATGAAAACAGTTCATTAATTCAGTATATCAGTTGTTCAGTCAGTACAGTCATATGTGGTACATCCATTAGCATAACAGTACAGTAAACAGTAGGTCTTAAAAGACCGAACAGTCAATGATGGCCATCAATCAGTAAACAGTAGTGGTTCCACCAAGGGAACCGACAGAGATCTCTATAACAGTAACAGTAAACAGTAATTGCTAAGGATGGCACAATACAGTTCAGAATATAGGACATACATTCACTCAATTAACAGTATCAGTTCAGAAAATAGTACAGTTCAATTGTTCAGAAGATAATCATTTTTGAACATATCTTTACACAGTTATTACTCACAGAGTTCTGGGCTTCAGTAAAGCTAGAGCGCGTCCCCAGTCGCCAACCCTACACAGTTAACAGATCGAACACACACTAAGCTACACAGTTGGGGAAGATAATAACTTAATCCCTAATTTGCCTCGGTGTGTTCTACATCTGTATCCTCATTAAGATGCCTTAAACTAGGCCTAAGAATGCCTAGGATGAAATGAGGATGCAAAGATGCACTTAGAAAACATTTTCAAAATTTTTAGTGAAACAGAGTCCCGCTCGAGCGTGTCTTTCCCCGCTCGAGCGGAAATGCAGACAAAGGTTCCTGCTCGAGCGTCACTTCCCACGCTCGAGCGTACTACAAAATATGGCAGAAGTACTGGATGCTCGAAAATCACGCTCGATGGGCGCTCGATAGCCGCTCGAGCGTAAGACATAAGGTCCCGCTCGAGCGTCAATTCTTTCGCTCGAGCGGACTTCAAAATAGTGCAAAGTACTGGGAGCACAAATTTCCTACTCGAGCGCCACTTTCCCCGCTCAAGCGAGAGTCCAAAATCTGGAATTTCCAGATTTGAACTTCCAAGCTCAAATCAAGTTTCAATGCATCAAATTCGATCCTTTTGGGCTAATTTTCTGGAAGACATTTGTAAACTTATAGAACAACATGCTTCAAAGATCAATTTGAGAAATCGAAGCCCAAAGGTAGTTCAATTAAATACAATTTTGAACCAAATTTCAAGAACATGAAGAACATGCAAACATGTATGGATTTAAACCAATTTAAAGCTTCAAGGCTTGCTCAAATGAGCTCGTTCTTTCAAAACCAAGATGAAAACATGGACTCTCACAACAAGATGAACATGCATGTACCAAATCCAATGTAATCAATCTCAAAATGTAACAATGTAGACATGCATGCATGATATGTGCTACAATTCAACATTATTGAACTAATTCTTGACTTAGCTCTTCAATATGGCATGAAACATGCAAGGACTAACTTAAATTCACAATTAAGAGGTTGAATTCCATACCTAAGTCTTCAAGTACAAGTATGGGAGCTCAATTTGCACTCTATACTTCAATTCTTCAAGTTTTTCAAGCCAATACACAAAATGAAGCCAAATTCTCTCCTAACTCTCTTTCTCTCTATACGGTTATACACTCAAGAAATGGCTGAAGAAATGTTTTATCTAGATGTGATAAGGCTCTAAACAATGTATAGGCAATGGCCCACTTCTATGGCAAAATGGTAATTAAGGCCAACTCTTGAAATTAGCTTATTTTAATCTAATTTAATCATACCAAATCAGTTTTCAATTAAATATATCCTAAAATCATATAAATTCCAATGGTCTCAAAACATCAATCAATTTCTGGTTCGGCTGCCGATAAGGCCTTCAATTTGCAATTTAAACATAAAAATATGAAGAGATAGTCAAACAGTCAAACAGATAGAAATTCATTTAAACAGATACAGTCAATCAATCAGTTTCAGATTTCAGTCGGTTAGTTCAGTATCTCAATCAGTTCCATTACTTATCATAATCAGTCTCAGTTTAGCAATAATCAGTAATTAATCGGTAATCAGTGGTGAGGGTTATTATAATCTCGACCTTGGCAATCAAATTTAGGACTCAACCTTGATTTATGTTCATTCATTTTCAGAACTCAAAGAGTCAACAGAGTCCAAATTCAGGACTCAACCTTCATTCATGTTCATTCATTTTCAGAACTCAAAGAGTCAACAGAGTCCAAATTCAAGACTCAACCTTGATTCAGGACTCATTTTCAGAACTCAATCAAATAAAAGGAAAAAAAAATTTCATTTTTTTCACTAAGTTATATACCTAATAGTCAACAGGTTAACACAATCATTCTGTGGAACCCAGATTAAGAAAAATTGGACAAATGTTTCTTCATATTGTGGAACCCCCTTCAGGCCTAGATTAATGTCATTATTCCAATAAATTGGGAATAAAACAAACATTGAACAGATTAACACAAACATTGGGAATAACACCAAATCAACAAATTAACTCAAACAAAAATTGGAAAAAATTGAACAGATTAAACACAAATCTGTTTCCACAACAAACCCTAGAATTATGGCAACAAATCATCAACAACAAATCCATCAAACTCAATAAATCAAACCCATCAAACTCAATAAATCAAAAGCATCTATTGGCAACAAAATCATATAAAAAAAAGTAAAAAAACACGAAGGGACGAAGGGAGAAAAATGAGAATGAAGACGAACGGACCTCGTCGCCGTCGCCAATCCCTCTCTGTCCATCTCCTGTCGCTTCCCCTCGCCTCACCGCTGCCTCTCCTCTCCTCGCTATCGTCGCCTCTATTCTGTATTCGTCTCACTAAGGTTCAACACCAGACAACAAAGGTTGAAGCAAAATATAAGAAACGAGAGAAAAAAAAAAAAAAAGGTTCAAAACAACGTCGTTTTGAACCACCGCAGGAAAGTATGGCAGAGGATCTGGACTCTACTCTTCACATGACAAGTGTTATATTGGGTCTCAAAAATTAATATAAAAATATTATATTTTAATATTTTAATATTTCAATTAATAAAAATTGATAACAAATTATAATATATAAAAAATTATCATTATAATAAAATAAATGATGAATTTTTAATTTTATCAATTTTAATTATCATTATTGAATTTGTTTTCAATTTAAAAAAATTGTCTATTGTTAAAACAGGCGATAGAAAAAATATATATTTTAATCACATTTAAATAAAATGTTTAAAATATATTTTTTTATTAAGTTTAATATTAAAATATATTTTTTAGTCTGTTTTACCTATCTAAAATAGATAAATGGTCTAAATTGTATTCAAATTAAAAAATTAGATAAACAGGTTGTTTGGAATGTGCTATAAAAGTGTACTTTTTGAATTTCTGGCTAAAAAAGTAAAAAAAAAATGTATGTTTGAGATAACTTTTTGACTTTTTATGAAAAGATGTGTAATAAAATATTATAAAAAAATCAAAATGACCATTCTACCCCTATTAACTTTTTGACTTTTGGGTAGTTAAATTCAAAGGACAAAATAATAATTTTGTCCTCTAAGCTTCTCCCACAAGCTTCCCCCAAATAGTATGGACTCTTTGACTTTTTAATAATTTTTTTGACTTTTTGAGTTTTGTAATCCCAAAAAATTTGGTAAATTTTTCAAAAACTAAGGGTTGGTTTGGCAAGTGTAAAAAAAGTCAAAAAGTTATCAAAAAAGTTAAAAAGTTATCACTATTCACCAAAAAAATATTAAAAAAATTAATATACAAATATTAAATACAAATCAACTTTTTGTTAAATCAATAAACTGACGTCAAACCAGCTTCAGTGAAAGGAAAGGAAAAAAAATTGCATGTGTACATTCAATCAATTTGAATGGTAAAGTTGGGCTCGTGGGGGCTCACCATGGGTCCCGTTTTGATAATCTGAACCATGCAAGATGTAGAACTCGTCTAGTATTATATGCTTCTAAAAAATCACGTCTATCGGATATCGCTAACTACATGATCAAATCAGTTTTGTATAAAAATTGGATGGTGTTACAGTTAACAGTTGACAAAAAAAACTAACACGATCAGATAGCTATTGATATCCAATCAACGTGATTTTTTACAAGTATATAGTACTCGACGAGTTCTACACATTGAACGGTTCCGATTAGAAAAACGGGACCTGTGATGGGCCCCCACAGGCTAAACAACACCGTTCAATTAAAGCCTAAAAAGGAGACAATCTTTTCCCATGTATTCACCAAGCCGACTAACTGCCAATTCGTACGGCGTACTACACAATCTTCTCCTATACACTTCTTCATACAATTTTTTAATACACATCTTTTCATAAAAAGTCAAAAAGTGAACCTAGACATCCATATTTTTTTCTTCAACTTTTTAGTCCAAAAAGACAAAAGGTGCACTTATTTAGAACACCCCAAACAACCCCTTACAACATGAACTTGCCTCAAAGTGAGTAAATAATTTTCCGAAATTCTCTCGTTTGGCTTTTCTTACGTTGGTCATTTTAATTTGAGAAAGAGTTTAGACTTGGTAGGTCCATTGTAGGACAAATTTCAATCCGAACTGTTCACTTTTTAGGATTCGTTGAATAATATTCATGCAAAAGATAATCGAATATCAGTAACTACATATTTAATCAAATTTGTATTACAAAAAAAATAAAATAAAAATAGATGGTTATTCTTGAAATTACATTTGTTGTCAATGTTTTTAAATAAATATGATTCAAATATATAGCTACTGATATCCAATCACTTTGATTTTTTGCATGATATTTAACTCAACGAGTCCTGAAAAGTGAATGGTTCGAATCATGAAAATTAGTCTCAAAATGGACTTACCAAACCCAAATACTCTCTTAAGTTGAGATAATAATTTGAGAGAAGTTAAACCCAAAAATATGTGTCCAAACGTTGAGAACATATTATTTTAGTAATTTTTTTACTTTTTATGAAAAGATGTACAGAAAAGTAGAGGGAGTGATGTTACAACTTATAGTGACTTTTGGTTTTTTGGCCAAAAGTTCAAATTGCCAAACGAGCCCCATCTGGCTAAATTAGCTTTGTTTGGGAAGAACTTTTTAACTTATTTGCTTTTTTGTGAGAAAAAAAAAATGATTATGATTTAAATATAATATTTTGTCTTATTAACTTATTTAGCCTATTTTGTCATTTTATTTTTTTTTTCTAGCCTAACTCACTTGTCAAACGGCAGCTAAGTTTAAATACTTTTTTGACAATTAATCATGTTTAACCTCTTATATTTTTAATAAATTGTTAATATTCATAAAATTATTCTTTGAGCCCTTGGAGTTGTTTGGATTGATTTAAATAAATATATTTTTTAATTTTTTTTAATAAAAAGATGATGTGACCTAAATAAAATAAAAAGATAAATAAGTTCATTTTTTTAATATACTCCAAACAACCTCGAGTTTTTTTTTTTTTTTTTTAATATTCTAAAAAGAAAAATTAAATAATTGGCCCACTTTGCAAATTATTTGGAAAACTGACCCACTTTTGAAATCTCATTTTGAGTATACAATTTCAACTTGAAATTGCATTTTCAACATGTAATTTCAACATAAACTCGAATTTTAAAAAGGCAATTTTAAGTTGCATAATTACAAAATCTATTTTAAAAACGATAGTTAAAATTGAAATTCAAAGGTTTATTAGCTGTTCCCCGCTCATCAGCAAATGTGAGCCTTGCAGGAAGAAATATAGGCCTCCTCACCAGCTACCAATCAAACACTAGAGAACAATATTAAGCATTGAAAAGACAATTTCAACATTGTTCCAGGACTATAAATGAAACCAATGGATGGTAATAAGCTGGTTTGTGATCTTTGGGACTAGACTAGAACCATTAAATAGCAGTTTGGCTTGGAAAATAACATATCTAACCAAAGAGCAAGGATCAAGGTCTGGATGTAAGAATTCAAAAGTGTGTTATATCACCACTAGTTTCAAAAGATTTAGGGGTTGTTTAAGATGTTCTAAATAAGTGTAATTTTTGACTTTTTATAAAAGGAAAAAGATTTGCACCTCGAAATCATTTGCCCCGAATCCCCCTAATGCCCAAAACGACGTCGTTTTGGGCATTAGGTTTTTATTTTTATTTTTTCTTTCTTCTTCTTCTTCCATTTTTTCGAACCAGAGAGGGAAGGGAGAGAAAGAGAAGAGAGAAAGAGAGGGAGAGGGAGAGAAAGAGAGAGAGAGGGGAAGCAGATCGACGCAGCAGATCGCCGATCGCCGCGCCTCTGCCTCCGCCGATCGCCGTGCCTCCGCCTCCGTCGCTGATCGCCGCCTCTGCTCGTTGCCTCCGCCTCTGCTCGTCTTCTTCCTCCGTCTTCTTCCTCCATTTTTAGGGCCCCCTCCAGTCCTTCCCTCCCTCTCCCCCTCCCCCTCTCCCTCTCCCTCTCCCTCTCCCTCTCCTCTCCCTCTCCCTCCTCCTTCTTCGTCTTCCTTCTTCTGACCTGCAAAAGAAAAAAACGGGGATTCGGGGATTCGGGGGACCTCGGATTCGAGGTCCCAATCGCGATTGTTTATAAAATATGAGTTGGTTTGAAATAATGTGTAGAGAGATGATGTGACTTAAATAAGATGATATGACTTAAATATGATAGTGACTTTTTTGACTTTTTTAGGGAATGCCAAACAAGACCTTAATTGTTAGCAAATGGGCCAAACAACACCCTCCCTCATATGCAACCCGTCTTTTTTATTGAGATACAAACATCTATATACATAGAGATTTTTGAATACAAACTTGAAAATGCGATTTTAAGTTGCGCAATTATAAGACTCATTCTAAAAATGACATTTGAAATTGAAATTCAGCAATTACTTGGTGGATTAGAAGTCCGTTCATTTCAACATTTTTAACATATATAGCCAAACTATTCGTATTATTTTAGTACATATAAATTTTTATTCATGTCAAATCATCATTCCTTGTATGTCTTTTTCTTTTTCTTTTTTCCTTCTTATATATTGAAGTGAATTTAGAGAAAAGTTAAGGACTCCTTTAACATAATATAGTAAATGCTATAATTTTAACATAATTACTTTGAGTTCCCTTATTTTAATTTGTATAATACTTAATTTTCATCAATAATTTTTTTTAGTTACATGAAAGAAAAAATAGTATTGTCATCCTTTTTTAATAAAATTGTATATTTTAGGTTATTTATTTTGTACTTACACAATATTTGTATTAGTTTCGGTCCATTTAATTTTACTAAAAGGGAGATTAGCGTAATTATATGAAAAATGTGAGGCTTAATGTATATATTTTTAAATTTCACATCGTTGGTGACAACCATGTCAATTGACAACTCTCTAAATCAACTATCTACATAAAATTACAACTATGTCAATTGTAATGTCTATCATTTACTTCATTTTACTCATAAAAATATAAATGTCATAACACATTTTTATATTAAGAAATATGATATGACATACAACATAACTTAAGATTGATAACATTACATTCAATATTGAAATATAACACATGGTACAATCGATTTGGATAATCATTAGTCATGTGACCCACTACTTGAGACTGTTACATTGCTATTTGGACATCTCCTCCGATTATGACTTTGTTACTCACACAATCCACAGTTTTGTTTGATTTGAGACTCACACCAATTCAGAGCATTTTGAAGTCATGGTGTCCTTGGACAACCATGAGTCCTAACAAGGTTTAGATTAGGATAGAGTTTTGGAAAGTTAGGTTCTCACCAATAAGCAGCATTAACTACAGGGTTGAATGAGTGTTGAAAACATGCCATTTGTGCATTCAATGTATAACATCCATCAACATATTGCAAGTGGTCAAGGTTAACAAATTTACATACTGTAATGACATGAGAACATGTAATTTTATACCCAAATTCATATTGAAACTCCGCACTGGATGACCCCTTAGAGTTTGTCTCTCATTTGGTGAGCATCTATTTTGATAAGCACTGTAAACTTCACCAGCATGCATTTCAACATTGCCCTTGTGACATCATTTTTGAAAATAACTAACACATTTATAAAAAGTTAGTTGTACCAACGATGTGATAAAAATATGTCATGCACCCTTTAATACTCCATTGAAGCTTTCACAAAGGTGAGTAGTCATAACTCCATAATCGTTGCCACCATTATATGCTAGCGCCCATAGTTCAAGTGGCACATGATCAAATTCACCTGCAGCTTTGGAATTTAAGTTTTTGATTGATTTCATTTTTTGATCAAACTTCTTGTTTTGATTATCATAAACTGTCGAAGTGATCATGTCTCGCAATATCACATTGTTATACTTTACATGGTAGTTGTTGGCAAGATGGTGAATGCAGTAGCGATGATAACCATTTGGATGTTGCCACCAACGTGAGTGATTCACAGATAATAAGATTCCTCTATGTTTGTCAGATAAAAGACAGAGGCCAATCCATTGTATTACGTACTCCTTAATGCATGTTAAAAACCATGACCAAGTATCTAGTCTCTCCTCCTCCACAACGATAAAGGCAACTGGAAATACATGATTATTTGCATCCCATGAAACTGCAATTAGTAACTTACCTTTATATTTTCTAGTTAGAAAGGTTCCATCTATGCTGATGACTGGCTTGTAATGTTTGAAACCCTCGATAGAGGAACTAAATGCCCAAACACTTGTTCGAATATAACGTTATTTGCAGCATCTGACGGTATTGTTTTCTATGAAACGATAGTTCCTAGATTGGAATCCATTATAGCCATTATCCATTTTGGTCAAAATAAATTATTTTGCATTAAATGAATATTTTACCTATGTAATGTTCATGAAAAAGATTCTTGGAAGCTTTGTCTCTTGAAATGTTGAAATATAGTGTTGGTAAAAGGAAAATATTGAAATTATGGAAGATTGAATAGCTGAAGAGTTTGAGTTTGGCATGTTTTGCTTTACCATTGTTTTGGGGAGTTATATAAGTAATAAAATAAAAATCTTCACGATTTGATATTGATAAGAATCTTGCATGTTACCAATGAAGTCACATGTTAAGAATTTGATTTCAATATTTAAGTCAGAATTAAGCTAGAATAGCTATCACAAAAGTTTCATTCACAAAATACGAATAGTGTGTACTATTTGTTCACATGTTGAAAATCTAATTAGAATGTTTGAGTCAGAACTAGGTCAGAGTGAGTACCATAAAGATTCAGTTTCACGCAAAGCTATTGATAAATAGTATAATTTGAAATTGTTGTAGCAAGTCACGAGAGAGAATTGAAATCACATGTTCAAAATCCAATTTCACAATGATCTTGCATATTCAAAATGAGATTTAAACTAACATAAAAAATTCAATATAAATAAAAATTAAACATACATAATTTATTTATTTTTTTATATTTTTATATTTATTTTATAGAGAAATTAAATAATAATAGAAAAGCTCTCATGATTTGACATTGACAAAAATCTTGCATATTACCAATGAAGTCACATGTTGAAAATCTGATTTTAGTGTCTAAGTCAGAACTATGGTAGAATGGCTATCACGAAAATTTTATTTCATGTAATACAAATAGTGTATACTATTTGTTTAGATGTTGATAATTTAATTTGAAGGTTTGAGTCAGAACTAGGTCAAAGTGAGTACCATAAATATTCAGTTTCATACAAAGCTATTGATAAATAGTGTAATTTGAAATGCACAAACTCATAATGGGAACACATAACATTACACACATACAATAATACTCCATAATGAATAACCTATCAAAATAATAATAATAAATGACCTAACATAATTTATTACAAACATGTAGCCCTAATCTATGCTTAAATCAGGAATTTTAGAGTCAAAGTAATCTAAAAGCTCAGGGTCAGAGACAAGTGTAGGATCTTCCGTGATTGCTTTGATAGCATTTGCTTGATCCATTTCTTTTGGATATTTCTTTTGCCTCCTCTATGCGTGAATGCCTATTGAGACGACGAGTCATCTAATCAATCTCACTTTGCAAAGGCAAGTAATAGACAATTAACTGAAATTGAGCGCAATAATGTTCTAAGTAACGAAAAATATCTCTTTGACTACTACATGTTAGATGAAAAATGAAGAATTAGACAACTTTTATTTAAGAAAATGTTTGTTTGTTGTGTCATTTCTAAGTTGTTATTGTATATGTCAACGTACTTTTTTTTTTTTAGCGCTATATTTTGTGTTTAATCCCTATATTAAGTATTTAGTACTTTAAATTGTTTATGTAATGAAAAGTTTTATTAAATATTTGAAGTAATATCAATCAAATACTATGGATTGAAGTTATATGAACATTATGTAGACATATATTGAAACTCATAAAATAATATGAAAAAATTTCATAACATACAAATAGAATAGTTACGATTACATTCTAAATATTATAACCCGACTAAAGGATTATTACGAAGGAATTTTATTATTTCCATTCCTTATCTGACATCTCAAGATTGGATAATACTTGTTCTTCCTTACTTGCATTCGAGTAAAATTTTACTTCATGCATTAACCCATCCTCGGCACGCCCAGTTGTGAGTTAACTAAAGTGATATCGATTTAAACGCATTGAATTCAGTTAACTTCTTCATGAATGCAGTGTAGCGCCCTTTGCAGCAATTGCGGGGTATCGATAGGCATGTTTTTCAACCTCGTTCGAGGAATTCGAATATTCTTTTCTTCACACGGCTCCTGAAGAATATTCACCTGGACAGACCGATATTGTCACTCTGCTCTCATGGTATTCACGGTGGCCGTTGTATAACGAAGATTAGGGTTCAATGGATAGTCAAAATCATCATTTGAAATCCAATAGCAATCCATTGCGGTATATAAGTCACTGAAAGTGTATCTCATAGTGAATTATATATATAATCTTATAATAACCTGTGAATACAATCAAGTTAGTTTTCACATACTAGTATATATATATTGCAACTTGAAGTAGCTATGTTGTAACTAACAATTGCAAACACAAGTCACGGGTAGCTAACAATTGAAATCGCATAACAGGTGAAATCGCATGTTGAAAATGCAGTTTCATTTGAAATCGTATGTTGAAAATACAATTTCAATTTGCCACGATAGCAGTCCATCTCATCATAGAATTGCATTTTTAGCATGCAATTTCAAGTTGAAATTGCATCTTGAAAATCATCTTGAAAATGCGATTTCAATTTAAAATTGCGTTTTCAAAATGAGATTTCAAAAAGCAGATTAGTTTCTTAAATAGTTTAAAAAGTGAGTCAATTCTCTAAATAATTTTTTTTTTAAATAAAAAAAAAGACCTCTTGCTATTAGCACACGTCACCCAAGAAAATATGAAAGGATGGTGTTATTTATACAACTCTGTTTTTACTAAAAAATAATTTGTTTGTCTGCCTTTAAAATGTAAAACTATAATAAAGTCTTTCACACTTCTATTTTAATATTTAGGATTCGTTTGGGAATACTTTTTTTAGCTTATTTTTTAAATTTTTTTGACTAAAGTCTGGCTAAATTAGTTCTGTTTGGAAAGAACTTTTTGACCTTTTTGACTTTTTTTGTTTTTTTGTGAGAGAAAATATAAATGATTATGATTTGCATGCAATATTTTGTCTTATTGGCTTATTTAGCCTATTTTGAAAAGTAGGTTAAGGGTTCGTTTGGGATGTGGGTTGGCTTTTTGGCTATTTTAGCTTAGAGCTAAAAAGCCTCATTTGGGATAGGCTTTTTGATTTTTTTGACTTTTGTGAGAGAAAAAATAAAATGATTATAGTTTGAATGTGACATTTTGTCTCCGTTTGGGAAGTTAGTTTTGAGGTTTTTTTGGCTAAAATAGCTACAAAAAACAAAATAGGTTTTTTAGCCCAATAAGACAAAATATCACATCCAACACATAATCATTACATTCTTTCTCTCACAAAAAAGTTAAAAAAATCAAAAGTCTTTCCCAAACCAGGCTTTTTAGCCTAAAATAGCCAAAAAAATCAAAAAGTCAATCCACTTCCCAAACGAAGCTAAAAAACTTATTTTATCTTTTTGTGGCTATTTTAGCCAAAAAGTCCCATTTTAACTTATGTCAAACGAAGGCTAAATCAGTTTTTTGACTTTTTGGCTTTTTAGGTCACATTATCTTTCTAATTTTTTGCACATTTTTTCAAAAACAAAAAAAAAACAAAAAAACCAAACAATCAGCTTTTTAACTTGCTTTCCAAAATAGTATACTTTTTTTAAGTCCCAACCAACTTCTCAAATGGGGACTTAGGATCCAGCTTGTCTCCAGTTGGAGATCAAGACTACACCTGTCTAGTCCGCACTGTGGGCCCATTTTTGGAATAATTTTAATTATTCGAACCGTTCACATTTTAGAGTTCATCGAGTATATCAACCATACAAAAAATCAAATCGATCAGATAACGAAAATCATGTGTTTAAATCAGTTTTATATGAATCATTTATTTTTTCACCGTTTATTTTTTTTAAAACAGAATTGATTCGAACACATAGTTACCGTTATCCAATCAACTTGATTTTTTACATGAATGATATACTTGATGAATCCTAAACTGTGAACTATTCAGATTATTGAATCGAGGTCCAAAAGGTGAACTCACAATGCAGACTAGACAGGTCCAATCATGATATCCAACTGGAGATAAGCTGAACCTTATAATTTATATCCCTATTACCTTTTCTCAGGCAGCCACATTTCTATTTGTTTTTCTCTCGAGAAGGGTAGCATTGACATTTGCATAAAAATTTAGAAATGGACATGATTAAAATTAAGGGGAAATATGTAATTTTACATATCAAAATGAGAAATGAGAGCAATCATATATTTTGAGGACTAAAAGTAAAATTTTTAAATGGGTTTTCACTTAAACAACATATATCACATTTTTTTTAAGCTAAAAGTGTACTTTTTTTCGAATGAGTTTCCCCATATTATTTAACAGTGTTTATTAATGAAGTTAGATTGAGCTACTAATTTGAACACTTTTTTTATATATTAAAGATTAAATTGGTATAATTTAAACATTAGAGATCAAATAACAAAAAACTCATATTTTTAAAACCAACAATGTAATTGATCCTTCAAAGTAATTGCACTTTAATGAAAGTGTAAATGAGAATTATGTCACATGTTACAGTTTTCACTTGCATTATTATTATTTATCTTGAAAGGTTATTAAATTATTTAAACTATTTTAATGATTATTTAAATTTGAAATATTAACAAAATTCAATTATGAAATAAATATGATCTTTTAACAAAAGTTTTAATTTAATTCTCAGAAAGAAGTGAATATATATATATATATATATATCTTTAATTTATTTTGTAACTAAATAATATAAAATTTAAAATTTTACAAATAGGTGGATCAAGTCGCACTGGATTAAGTGCTCGTTTGGAAAGTTGGTTGTTAAGTTGATTTATTATTTTTTTTAACTATTTTAGCCCAACTAAAAATGTATGGGAAGTTTGTTGAATTTTTTATATTTTTTTTATAGTTGATTTGATTATTAAAAAAAAAGAAATAAAATAATTATTATTTAAATATGATATTTTATTTTATTAATTATCTAATTTATTTTAACTTTCAATTCTCTTCTCAAACAAAGTAAAAATGAACTCAAATTTTAACCCGACTTTGTGGGTGTTTACAAAGTAAATGAACTCAAATTTCAACCCGACTTTGGTCCCGTTTGGTAGAACTGTGGGAAGGTGATTATAGTTTATAACTTAATAGCTTATAACTTATAACTGTGAATATAAGCTGATTTTTGACTTATAAATTAAGCTTCTCCTCCTCTACTCAAAGAATAAGTTGATTTTTGACTTACAAAAAGCTATAAGCTGTATTGTTAAGCTGAACCAAACACATCAAAATAGCTTAAATTAAGTTAAAAGCTGAAATAAATTGGAAATAAGTCCTACCAAACAGGGCCTTTGTGAGTGTTTAGAAAGTTATTATTTTAATAGGTTATTTTAATTTTTGATTATTTTAGTAGGTTAAAATTTTTGTATTTGGAAAGATGATTAGATTTTTTTTATAGTTAGATGTGATGTTTGTGAGAGAAAAAAATAAAATGATTATAGATTTGATATGGTATTTTGTCTTATTAATTATTTTAATTTATTTTATCTTTTTATAAATTTTAACCTAAATTAAACTAAAATCTCATTTATCAAACAGCCCCTTTATAAGTTAAATATATATTTTTTTAAATTGAGTGAGCAGGCAATTGATAAAAAAATAAAAAATCAAACAGCCCCTTCCCTGTGTGAACTAAGGCCATGTTTTGCAATTGATAAAAAAATAAATAAATTAACAAAAGTTTAACTCATTTTTTTAATTATATATTTTTTACATTTCTTCTAGTAAAAATTCAAAAAATTACCTGTCCAAGCAATGACACACGCCATCTCTGAGATACCCTACGTGTCGCATCTAGAAGTGGTATGGCCGACCAGTTGGGTAAATGTTGACCTTTTATAGAAATCTACTAAATTACATAATTGCTTACGAAATTTCCACGTATAGATATATAATCTTACGGCAGATTTTTATCGTAGGTAAAAGGACGGTGTTGATGACAGACCTACTTACCATAGGTCTGTGGTATATGGGACCAGAATTGAGGAATCGTGTCGAATACTCTAAAAAATAACAACCCAGTCAATCCCTAACACGTGTACGGCGTGGCTCACGTTGAGGACAGATATCGTATCTACCTCTCTGGGTTTATAGATCTTCCACATTTCTTGGGTTGGGAGAAGAAAGAAAGATGCTTGGGTTGATCTTTTATTTGTTTTCTGGGCAACTATAGAGATTATTAAAAATAATTATTAATGATGTGGTATTTATTTATTTTTTTTTAAAAAAAAAAGACATAATAATACTGTGATAATGAATGAGACCCACTATTACATCATTAATGATGTCACTAATTAATACTTTCATTCATTTTCCTTGTTTCTTGTCAACTTGTGCTTTAATTTAAGAATAATTTACACTTTCAAACCACCCCCAAAATAAGGAGCAATTTCAAAGGTTATGCTGGTTTATGAGATTTAGGGGTGATTTGGTATGTTCTAAATTAGTGTATTTTTTTATTTTTTATAAAAAGATATATAAAAAAGTAGAGAAGAGATATTGATTGATGTGATTCAAAAAACTAAAAAAATAAAAAGATAGACTAAAATAGTATATGCCAAACAACCCTTATTTAGGCTTTGTTTGCATGTTAGATTTGGGTTAAAAAAAAAAAAAAAAAGTTTTCTTAGTATAATAAAATAAAATATTATATTTAAATTATAATTATTTTATTTTTTTCTCACAAAAATTAAAAAAATTAAAAAATCTATTCCAAACGAGACTTTTAACCTCAGGTTAAAATAGTCAAACAGTCAAAAACCAAACTATATCCTAACAAAAGCTTAAAGATTGTTTGGTTGAGAATATGAGTGAAAGAATTAATTATTTCTTTGGACTCATAATCTTTTATGTGGTAGGATTAACAAATTCATGGGGAGGTTGAGATTAGAAATTGAATGAGGGGATTAGTAAAATTTTAAATGATTTTTAAGTAAAAATTATATTTTTAGAATAAAAAAATAAATATAATATTAAAAAATAATAAAACTTAAAAAATATTAATTTTATATATTAGTACTATCTATAGCATTACTGATCCAGTGATACATAAATAAACATTCTTATGCTCCATTTGGGAAGAGCTAAACGGGACTTTTTTGGCTATTTTAGCCATAAAAGACAAAAAATGCTATTTTAGTCACAAAAAATAAAATATCACATCCAACTTATAATCATTACACAATTCTCTCACAAAAAAAAAAAACCAAAAAGTCAAAAAAACCCTTCCCAAACCAAACTTTTTAACCCAGGCTAAAATAGTCAAAAAAGTCAAAAAGTCAAAAAGCCAACCCACTTTCCAAACGGAGGCTTAATCCTACATTTTTTACCTGATACCAACATATTAATAATCTCTTCATTCAATCCCACCGTACTCTTAGTCCCCTCCATTATATGGAGACAAACAAATGTGGCCAAAGTATGTATGCACTTACGTAAATTTTCAGAAGCATACGTTAGTTATTTTATAAAATCGTGTAAATTTTTACAAACATACATAGGTTCATTCATAAAAATTTGAGTTCATTTATTTTAGGTTATAGAAGATGGGATTTGATTAAGATGGATATAAGATCTACTTGTTTATAAGATGAGAAAGAAAATTCATAATAAGTTGGGACTATAATAGGCCTCTATGGATGGGATTAGTAGTCCCCGTAGCATTTTTTTTTTTATTTTTTTAGATGCACCTTATTTAGATGTATCTAAAAAGTAAAATATTTGTAAAAAAATATTTTAAAAAATTAATAAATACACAAAATATGAAAAAATACTGAATTTTTATTTATTTTTTATATTTTTGGTACTTAATGAATTTTTTCAAGATTTTTTTTATGAAAATTATACTTTTTAAGTGTGTTTATGTTAAATGTATTTAAAAATTAAAAAAAAAATTGCTTAAAATATTTTTAAAATTCAGTAAATATAAAAAAATACGAAAAATAAAAAAATAAAATTTTTTGAAAAGTGTTTTTAAAAAACTGAAAACAAACATTACTATTTTGGGAAGATAGTTAAAAGATCTTCAAACTTTAACTTATTTTAGGTTACATCATCTCTCACATTTTTTACACGTTTTTTCAACCAAAAAAAAAAAAAACTAAAAATTTAACTGTTAACTATTTTTTCAATATAACTCTAAGTCCTAGTTTGGCATAAGCTAAACGAGAGGTTTTTTTTTGGCTAAAATAACAACAAAAACATAAAATAAACTTTTTAACTCATTCAAATAAAATGTCACGTTCAAATCATAATTATTTAATAAAATAAAATATCACATTTAAATCATAATTATTTAATTTTTTCTTTTATAAAAGTCAAAAAAATTAAAAAATCTATTCTAAATAAAAAATTTTAACTCTAAATTATAATAACCAAAAAATTTAAAAAAACCAACCAACCTTCCAAACCCTAAATAAGCCCTTAGATTGATGCCAAATCGCCCCTAGTGGTCTTAAAATCACTAAATAATTTATTTTTCAAACATCAAATCAATCCAAAAATTTTCATTTTCTACAACAAAAATCACAACACTAGAGGGGGACTAGAAACTTTGAATACTTGATATTATTAAGGAAGCAATAATGATGGAGACCTTCAATTTCAGGGATTTCATAACCTTAACGTGATCTATATCATTTATAATTTATATCACTTTGAACACTTGATATTATTAATGAAACAACAATAATAAAGACTTTCACAATTCCTAGAGTGATTCACATCACAAAGTGATCTCAAGTATTTTTTGTCACTCATGATGTGGACCTTATGTAAATCATTTTGGGAGTCGTGGAATTTTCAAAATTGGGAGTGCTAAGTATTTTTCCTTGACTCAATTGGTTAAATAATTTTTTAGGCATTTTTCAATCAGTCCTATTAATTATATTTATTTACCTACAAGTTCTAATTAATAAATTTATTATTAGAAATTATTTATAAAACTAAGAGAAACTGATAAATTTAATCTCTTTAGTATGTGAGTTAAAAGCCAATTTATTGATTTTTTAGTTTTTTTAAATTATATCATTTCTCTATTTTTTTATACATTTTTTTAAAAAAATCAAAAAATGAATTTTTAATTTATTTTTTAAAATAAACCTTTACCACTTAATAAATTTATCAATAAAATTTAATGGTAATAAAGGGTTGTTTGGGATGACCTAAATAAATGTACTTTTTGTCTTTTTATGAAAAGATGTGCAAAAAAAGTAAAGAAGTGATATGATAAAAAAAATATAAAATAATAAAAAGATGAATTATTTTGTGTATGCCAAACTTGGCCAAATAATTTTCAATCAATTCCATTGGTTGTGAGATGACATAATTAGCCCCATGAGTAATAGTTGTTGGGAACACTAGTTGTCACCTGTGTTGGATCACTGAAAAGTGACTCATCATGGTTTCGCGTTTGGTGACGGAATAAACTTTGTCCTATCAAAAGCATTATTCAGCATTTTTTTTAGCGCCATATCACATTTTGGGGTGTTTTGGGAAGAGATAAAAATCAGATTTTTAGATTTTTTCTCCTCTTCTCTCACAGAAAAGCTGATTATAATCTGCTTATAATCAGCTTTTCACCAAAAATCAGATTATAACCATCTTCCCAAAACACCCCTTTGTATGAAGTTTTTCAAATTAATTGTGCCTTGGTTTGCAATTTATTTGTTTTTTGTTTTTAATTTTATAAAAAAAAGTTGTATTACTTCATTAGCCAGAAAAAATGCAGGAAAAAAAGTAATAAAAAATTTAAAACAAATTCACTATTGATAAAAGTAAAAATGCAAGAAATTTTGGGTATATTTGGCTTGATTTTAGGGGAATAGTTTTTAGAAATTGTTTTGGAGAGAGAGTTTAAATTTTTTTTTTAGTTTGTTTGGTTGTGTATTTTGAAAGTAGTTTTGAAATTTAGAAGTTTAAAATGATTTGATATTTTGTTATAATTGAGTAGATATGCGTGAGAGAAAAAGTGATTGAGAATGAAAGAGAAGAGAGAAAAAGTGATTGATTGATAGGTAAGAGAGATAAAGTGATTTTGAAAATTATTTTGGAAAATTTACAAATCAAACAAATTTTTTTAATTTTTTTTTCCCAAAATCACTCTACAAATCAAACCAAACATACCCTTTACTTTTAGCGACTAAATTTTTAATCGTCAAAAATTTTGGCTGACTAAATATTTTGGCCGCCGAATTGGTCATAGGAAGGTTTTCAGGGAAGCTATTGTCGACTAAAAAATATTTAGTCGCCAAAAGTCCTATAAATGGCAACTAATATTTTTAGACGTCAAAAATAATATTTTAGTTGCTAAAAATCTTAACTTTGGTCGCCAAAACTTGAAACATCTCTGGCGACTAAAGTCTCTCCAAAGGATTTTTTTCCATCTTATTTTTTATTTTTTTCATTTTATTATTTTTAGCTACTAAATTCTTAGTCGCCTAAAGTCTGCTTTTATTTTAGCAACTACATATTTCGCAACCAAAAGTTTTTTTTCATTTTATTTTTATTTTTAGCTACTAAACAAATTTTTTTTTTTCCATTTTATTTTTATTTTTAGCTACTAACTATTCAATCGCTAAAAATATTTACTTCATTTTTTACTACTAATTGTTTAGTCGTCAAAAACATAATTTTATTTTTATTTTTTAATTAATTTTTCCACAATATATATGCATTCCATACAACCTGTATTATATATATAAATAAAATAATACATATATTATCAATCATTCCGTAATTTGCATCCATTTCATTTCTAACCATCCAAAAATGAATAACTTTTAATGTCAAATTTCATACAAATTAAGTATATTCTAACCTAAATAATAATATTATTTCATACAAAACATAGAATCATACCAAAACATGTCCTCCGTACACAAATATATTCACTACCATGCCAAATATATTCCCTAAAGAAGATATCTTTATTGCTGTAAAGTGAGTTGATAATGATGTCCATAAGCCGAGACACCTTAGCCTAAAATTCAAACTCCTCTACATTATTTTGGAGTGATATCTTTATTGCTCTAAATCCCCAAGTTGCTTGCTCTAATTATAATTATCTGTCATAAAATTGGTTAGATCTAAATATATATATATATATATAATATCAAAGAGGAAACTGAACTGTAGTATTCATATCTGCCAAAGACTATACTCTGGACATAGGTAGTTTGAAAGTAATTTGACTTGAACATATTGAAATACTTACCATGAGAGGATTCAACATCTAGAATTAGATCCAGTGCATAATCATAATATGGAACTTGGCTGCTTATCCAACAAAGATTAAAATCTTCTTGGATGTATTCATCATCAACTTCACAAAAAAATTCATTTCCTCGCAAATTGCAAAACCAAGAAATCCAAGACGTGTCATCCCCATCAGAACCACTAACATCAGATTCCTCACTGTCCATCTCAGATTCCTCTGCAATATAGCAAACATGAACACATTAATTTCACTGAAGCGAGAGAGATTACATGTATTACAATTAAGTGTATTTCTTAGGGGAGCATTTGTGCACTTTATGTATAAACAGATTGTAAGAAATACTTTTTCCTTAGTTGTGGCAAAAAAGAACAAAAGGAAAGAGGTTCGGGAAATCTTATATTATTCCAAATTATTCGCCATTTTTTAACTTTTTTTTTTTTTTTTGTAACTAAAAAGATTATATTCAAGAGGCACTAAGGGGTCAGCCCTAGGTTAATTGGGATGCCACCCAAATACCAGCTAGGCTTCAAAACTACTGTCCAGTCAAAAAAAAAAAAAAGAAACTGAACTCAAAGTAGTTGGGATGTGGCTTTGAATAATGCCAACTAATGACCAATCCATGTAGCCAACCTACACAAAATGGGGTTAAGGCTTGTTGAGTTGAGTCAAAAGGAAATTCAGGAACAAGATATCCACTAAGATATTTTAGCCTCTAACAATCAATGAATAAAAAAAATACAAAAAAAGCTAAGAATTATGGAACCACCACATATGCTAATCATCATTATAACAAATGTGGTCACTTAGCAGAGACAGAATGACAAAGTGCCAGGTTTTGTACCAACTCATATGCTTGAACAGCCAAAGCAACCTTCTCATCAGCAATCCTGATGGCATGCTTTTGCTCATCAAGTACCTCATCTGAGAACCTGATATTTGAAGCATCTGGTGTAATGTTAGCAGACTTGATTCCCCTCTTAATTTCCTCTACTTCCTGTACACAGTGTTGTTGATTTTGCTGCTGGATATCTGTTCATAAACAAAGTCAGTAAAAGCTTGTTTAAGAGTTTGGTGGGGGCAGACAATATGATCACATGCATTGTCCAAATAAAAACAAAACAAAACAAAACGAGCAGTATACACCGATATACATAGAACAGAGAAGAAAACAGCTCTAAGGTCTTGGCTCAGGTCATCAACCGGTGGGGTACAGATTGATTAGGGCCCTAGGCTTAAATCTTGCCTAGTCGCATGAGAAAGAGAGAAATACCAACAATTGACAGAATTATAACTTCACATATGCAAGAAATACCAACAATTGACAGAATTATAACTTCACATATGCAATTATTATAACCAATATCGCCTTCCCATATTACACTCCTAAAAAGTTTTATTATCTTTATTGACTTATTAATTATTTATTCTCCACTTTATTTATTTATTTATTTATTTTAGGACGGGTGGAGTTCATCCATCATAGCGTAATTAGTTTATCAACTCGTCTCTTGTTTCTGGCTCTAACCCAATATGTGCTTCTGTAGTTCAAGCTGTAGCTGCTGACTGCTCTTCACAGAGTAATCAGTGCGGTGATTCATTTCAGTATGGAGATGGAAGCGGGACATCTGGTTATTATTTAACTGATTTGTTGTATGTAAAATTTTTACACAAATATGGGGGCTTCTTTAGTCGTTAACTCCTCTGCTCCAACTGTTTTTGGGCAAGTTGTTAATGATAATACTGTTTGACACACTATATTATCAACTCAGAAAGTCCTTAATTTTACCAAATATTACCAAAATGTTCTTAGGTCATAATAAATGAAGTTATGAGTTCATAGAAACATTAAATCAATTATTTAGTACAAAAGCAAACAGCCCATATCAAAATCAAGCTAAACATTGATATAAAACTAACAAAACCCAAATCAAACATCTAACAAAACATAAAACACCAATTCCCAATTCAAATGAATTGATTGAGCTCGGATACCAAAACAGAGAGGGAGAAACACAGAATCAAAGAGAGATCAAAGTCGATGAACACTCACTTGAACCCACTTGTTTGACTCTTGTGGACATATTGTCAAACAGATGGTCTGCGAAATTTGTGAATGCAATAACAAACACCGAGACAATACAGAAACATAAAAATCAAATATCAAAATCTCTATCATCATGTCTACATTTATGGGATGGGTTGAACCGTTCGAAGAGTAAAAAAAAAAAAAAAACAGTGCATGTGTATCCATATAGTTGAGATGTGTTTTGTTAAATGAGAAAGAGTGGGATACAGAGTGTGATATATATGCACAGTGAGGAGTTGTATTTGTTTCACCATTGTAATTGTTCTATTATTAGTGGATTTATTAGTGGATTGCTTCTCACAGTAAGAATCTGAGTTCTATTATTGGAAAGTAAGAAGCTGACTACAATTACAGATTAGAGAGAGGAAGATCAATGGATCAGATCGATATGTTTAAGCAACAATCGGTGTAGAGATTATATATATATATATATATATATATATCAGTCGATTAGAGAGAGGAAGATAAAAACCTTGCAACGCGAGGAGCTGCGAGGGAGGAGCCGCCGATCGAGCTTCCTTGGGTGATGGATCTCAGGCGACGGTGACCAACAACGAGGTGAATCGGTGCTCCGGTTGCCGGCGACCGCGAGGGAGGGGAGAGGAGCAGCGGAGAGGGAGAGGGAGAGGCAGAGAGAGAGAGAGAGAGAGAGAGAGAGAGAGACAGAGGAGCTGGTTTGGGTTTGGAAACCAAATATATATATAGATTACACCATTAGCGACTAAATATATTTGGTCGCCAATTAATTTTATAAATCCCTCCAAAATTTGAAACGTTTCCCTCTAAATATTTTAGTTTGTTGTCGACTAAAATATAATTTTATCGCTGAAAATATATTTTTGGGATCCAAAAACATAATTTTGGTCAAAGATAAAAAAAATTTATCTTTACATTCAGCGACTAAATTGTTTTATTAGCCAAAACTCAATATACGTCGACTAAAACATTTTTTTGTCGCTAAAAATATACTTTTGGCGACCAAATTTTGGTCGTCAAAGTTTAAAAATAATTTTTTATTTTACATTCGGCAACTAAAATATTTTAATAGCCAAAACTCAATATACGGCGACTAAAATATTGTTTGGGATGATCTAAATAAGTGTACTTTTTAATTTTTTACAAAAAAACGTGAAATATGAGTTGAGTTTGAAGTAGGGGTGTTCACAGATCGGTTCTGTGCGGTTTGTGGTTCGGTTTTGACCCGCCCGCATCTATGCAGTTTTGGAAAAAGTCAATCCGCAACTGCCTGCAGTGCGGTTTGCGGTTTGTGCGGATAGGATTTACAGATGTGCGGGCGGTTGTGGGCAGTTTGCGGTTTACACTTTTTTCTTTAAAAATTAATTTTTGAATTTTTTTTCCCATCGAATTTAGGCATCAAATTCATTTTATATATTTGTGATCATTTGACAATAATTTTCTGATGAGTTTATAAATAAAAATTGAATATCAATGCATTAAATGAAAGTACTCAAAATAAAGAGACCCTACACTAGCATTTTTGTCATGAAAAAAATGTATATCAATGCATTAAAAAATGTATATCAATGCATTAAAGGTTGTACTCAATTAGAATTGCTAATTCAGTAATCAATAATCAAACTAGAAATTTTATCGACTACCAGAAGAAAAATTTTATTAGGAAAAAGTAGATGAGTCACCAATGAAAATTATATAAGAAACTAAGTTTTGGACTTGATAATTCTACGGCATTAAGAAAGTTGAGAAATACTTAAAAATAAGGATCCTAGTGTCATAGAGAACATAATGGTGCTCCTGTTAAAATTACAAAGTTGGTATATAAAAAATAATAATAATAATAATAATTAAAGTGAAGGCGGTTTTTGCGGGTTGCGGGTTTAACCCGCGACACGCCCGCAACCAGCAAATTTGTCATATTTCAAATCGTATCCGCCCGCATTATGTTTGCGAAACCGCCCATTTATATACGGGTTGGGCGGGTTGGACGGTTTGAGCGGTTCTGATAAACCGTTGCCCACCCCTAGTTTGAAGTAATGTGATAGAGAGATGACATGATTTAAATGAGATGATGTGACTTAAATAGGATAGTGACTTTTTGAATTTTTGGATTTTTTTGTATTATGCCAAACTAGGCCTAAAATAATTTTTTGGCGACTAAAAGTTTGGTCGCCAAAGATAAAAAATAATTTTTTATTTTACATTTGGCGACTAAATTGTTTTAGTAGCCAAAACTTAATATACGGCGACTAAAATATTTTTTTTGTTGTCAATTCTTTTATTTTTAGCGGCTAAATTTTTTTTAGTCGCCAATAATCATACCCCGGCTAAAAAAAATAATAGCTAAATATTGTACTTTTGCCTACTAAAAAAGTTATTGGTCGCCAATTCCACAACTTTTGGCGACTAAATTTTTTTTAGTCGCCAATTTTAATTGCTAAATGTGCATTTTGTTGTAGTGAATAGTTAATTTTTTTTTTTGGCTTCTTATTTGTTTTTATTTATTTGTTTTAGATCATTTTATACTAGATTAATCGAAAAAATTAAAAGAAAAAATTAAAATAAAATTGAGAAAATTAATAAAGATAAAATAAGTGATTTTTTTTTTTTTAACTAGATGCCAAACCACACTTATACAGAGAGAAATTTTGTAAAAGTGATATATACTAACTCAATTTTGTTAAAAAAATTATGAAATAAAAGATGATTCATTTATACTATTAAGGGATAGTGTGACATAGATATTTTGAAAATATCTAATAAAATATTGTCTTGGATATTTTGTAGTTTGATTGACAAACCATTGGTTATAAATTGATAAGTTTTATAAATGGGTGCCAAAATCCTTTCTATTAGCACAACTGTCCTCTCTCTATATGCCCCCTTCTTCTTTCTACTGCTCTTTTGATATTTCTTAACAATGTTATAGATAGTATATATATATTGTGTCTACATTTCCTAGTTTAAAAAAAAAAAAAATTGTATTTCTTGTATCAGTTTAATCATTCTAGTTTTAATTGTATTAAATTTACTTTTAAAATTTTGTATTGTATTAATTTAATTTAATCAAATTGACCCTTTAAAAGTTGGATTAAAATTGAAAGACAAAATAATACATTTGTTTTCCTCAAAATAATTAAGAGATTCTCCTCCAAATTTAAAATGGTCAATTCTCTTTTAAATTGATGATTTTATTCTTAATTTTTGTCTAATTTTGTTAATAACTATTATCAATAAAATTAAATTGACACAATATAAAAAATTAAAAATTATAATTAATATAATTAAAATTATAAAAATCAAATAAACACAACAGTATTACGAGTATAATTTGTCCACTAGTTAACAAGTTAGTTGAGAAATCACGTCACATAGTGAAGCCAAAAAAAAAAGAAGAGATTTTACAAGAAGGGTTTGTGTCCAACACCTCAAGCTGGCAATAGAGTATTGGGTGTGCCCAATAACTCTCATATTTATTTTATGTCATATTTGATTGCAAAATTAAGTTGGTTGATGTTATGAGTAGAGTAAAATAAATTGAGTGATAAAATTATTATTATAATGATATTAAGTTAAAGATATAAGATAAATTGTGTTTCTTTGTTTATTAGTGTGGTAGGAAAAATTAATTGATTAAAATTAAATTTATAAAATTACATAACAATCTTATGATATTGTTTAGTTGCAGTCCTCTCTCACCCCCAACAACTTGTTTTGAACCTTATTTTTTGTGTTTGAATTTTGTTCGGATAACCAAGATTGAATGAACTTGATTTATTCAGTCATGTTTGACTAGAAGCGATTTGTTCGTTTTAACCAGCCAAACGAGGCTAATTTAGAAAATTGATCACGTTCAATCTTGTTAGCCCAAACAATCTTAAAATATCCGACTTTCGAATATCGAACAATCTTAATTTGTTTAGGGAACTAGAGCCAAACAAAGTTTCAACTCTATTTTTATCAAATCGCATGAAATACATCAAAACGTTAACCAACCACACCAAACATCTCTTAAACACTAAAATCTTATATATAATTTGTTTATAACTATCATATATCCGTTTAAACTATAATTTTTTTGAAGGGTTATTTTTACATGTTTTCACGATAGTTGGCTTTTGAGGAAGATGGGAGTCGCTGGTGGAAGAGAATGCTGGGTTACCAAATGGAAAAGGGGCTGGGGAGGTGGTGGAGAGAGGTTGGGAAGGGTGACTGCAGGTGGTGCTAGGTGGGATAGGGTTAGGATTAGGATTTGAAAAACTCTGAAAACTCAGAGTTAATCACTCACAATTTTTTAGGTGGGTGTTTGTATGGTAAAAATTAAATTTGTGTGGTATAGAGTTTATATGCAGAATAAATCTGAATTACAAGATCAAAATTCTCAATAATATTTTGTGTTGATAAGAATGATTTCCTAGTATTGCTTTTAGAATTTTAAAGATTGGATTTGAAAGTAAAATTGATATTTTATGTTAGAATAAATTTATTTTAATTTAATTTAAATTTTTTTTTAAAAAAAAAAAGGAGGAATTGAGGATCCTAAGATAAAAGATAGGAGTATCTGCAGCTTTCATTGAATTAACAATTCAAATCCTCTCACGAGAGTGATAGTTCACACATGAGAAAATTGAAAACCCATGAAACTAAGCCCTATCATTTTCCCACAACCAAACACCATTTATATATAGTCATATATTTTACTAATCCAATCATCTCTCATAGTTTTTAATCGGGTAAATTATCAACATCCCCTGAGGTTTGACTAAAATATAGATTCTTTCCTGAAGTTTAAGAAATTATAAATTGTCTCATGAGATTTATATTTACATAACAAGGGAACAACTTGTTATGCAAATATAAACCTCAGAGAACAATTTGTTATGCAAAATATGAACCTCAGGGGGCGGGATGTAATTTCTCAAACTTCAGGGGAATCCATATTTTAGTCAAACCTCGAATGGGTGTTGGTAATTTGCCCATTTTAATTTTGTATTTTGACTTCTGACTTGTGAGATATTAATTATTGTTTATTTTTTTAGTTTAGCATGTACTAAAATAACAAATATTATTTTAACATATTATCTTATTTAAGTTACAATTATTTTATTTGAATTACATCATTTATTTACCATACCACTTCAACTCAAATTCATATTTCGCATTTCACATTTTTTTATAAAAAATTAAAAAATATACTAATTTAACATTTTTCAAACCACTTTTAATTGTTGTTTATTTCGAAAGTTCCAAGTGTCTACTGTATTATTGGTAGCTGAGAAAAATATAAAAAAACACAATCTGATGTAGGCAATCATCACAGCAATTATAAGTAAGATTATTAGCACCTTGCAGTATTACAACTTATTCTAACTAATTGGGTTGCGCCACGTACTAGCATAAAGAAATGGTGAGTCAAGGACAGATATACAAATGTGAACCATCATCCATAGAAAATTAACATTAATATATGCGTAAAAAAATGTATAAAAATATGTAGACTAAATTATAAATATATCTCTTAATAATTACTTAAAATATTAATTATTTCTTATGATTCTAAAAATTATATCTCATTCTTTATAATTTCTAATCATATAACAAATAATATATTTCATTAATCAATCATTAAATCAATTAACAGTATTTAATGATATTTTTAATTAACAATTTTGAGAATTTTATTGTTATATAGAAAGATATTTAAAAATTGTATTTTTTTTATCAATTTTGTTAAATGAAAAATTCTTATAATGGAATATTTTTAAAATTTTTAAAATTATAAAAGACAATTTATATTTTAAATAAATCTCATGACATGTATTTATGATTTATTCAAATATGTAAAATGTGATTATAATTTATTCTTAACAAAAACTTTAATATTAAAACGAAAAGACATTTTAACAAATTTTTATAGATAAGATCCTTCAATTTTAGAATTTTAGACACTTAAAATTTCAAATTCTTTGCTTTTATAATTTTTTGTGACTAATTTGCCCCTATAATACGGGCTATTTTGAAAAGATAGTTAAAAATCATCTTTCAATTTTTAGCTAATTTTGAGTCATATTATCTCTCACATTTTTTACACGTGTTTTCAAAAAAGTTAAAAAAAAAAAAAATCGTTTTCCCAAAACAACCCTGACTCACATGAACTACCCAACTTTGATGCCAAATATCTTTTTTCTAAGTTAGGATAAAACTGACGAGTGACTATTACTCATCTCTCACTTACACTATTTTTGTTCCTCACCATTTACAAACACAATCCCTACGTTTAGTTTAGGTTTTAAAATATGATTTGGATAAAAAAAAAAATTAAAAAAAAATTTGTTTAGTTAATAAAATTTTAAAATATAATTCAAAACTCAATTTTTTCTCTCCTTTTTTATTATTATTAATAAATCAATCAATCACTTTTTCTTTTACCTCTCTCATCTTTGCTCTCTCATTCTACTTATTAATCAATCAAATTTTCTCTCATATCCATCTATTGAACTAAAAAAAAATTACAAATCATCTCAAAACTATTTTCAAAACTCATAACCAAATAAATTTATAACTTTTAAAAAAATTTTAATAACTTATTTTTCGAAATATAATTCAAAATTTATTTTAAAAATTAAATCAATCAGAGCTGTTACTTCCCTTCCATTTTCACATCACATCCTTTTCCTTTTAGGTCGATTCCAAAATTTCTTCCCTATTTCTTTTCAATTGACAACATCTCAGCGAACTAAGGATTGGTTTGGCATAAATTAAATAATACAAAAAGTTAAAAAGTCACTATCTTATTTAAGTTACATCATTTTATTTAAATCACATCACCTCTCTAAGAGCATCTCCAACGGTGACTCAGATTTTTCACCAAATCTGAGTAAAAAATGACCCATTTCACCAAATTTGATACCACTCATTCCAACGGTGCATCAAATCCCATATCAGGTCAACCGATTGGTCGACCGGTTGGTCGACCGGTAAGCGTTAAATATTTTTTTACAACGCTATGTTTCGGTTCAAGAAGTATATTTTCTTCTCTTCGGTAGAGCCATAGTAAGTGTTGTAATGTAAAAGTTTCAATATCCTTTTCATGTACCTATTCCTTTTTAATCTCAAGTTATTCTCTTTTCATAAATCTCAATTCTCAAATTTCTGTATAAAGAGTGCCGACAGCTTTCTTGGTTCATGAATTCCTTTTTAATCTCAACTTCTTATTCTATTCAGTACTTCTTCAGCTTTGCTTCAGCTTTATTGGTTCATGAATCGTTTTCATGTACCCATTGGTTCATGCTTCAGCTTTGCTTCTTCAGCTTTGCTTATCACTTTGCTTCAGCTTTTCATTCTCAGATGTTTGGGTCGACCGGTTGGTTGACCGGCCGGTCAACCGGTAAGGCAATATATATATATATATATTTTTTACCTGTTTGAATCTTTTTTGGCCGGTTTGAACCCAACAATTATAAAGGAAATCGGTTGACCGGTTGGTCAACCGGCCGGGCAACCGGTTGGTCGACCAGGTGCTCCCTCCAACGGTCACCAACAGTGTTTTGGTGAAATCAGTATCTTGTCGTCGATTTGATGAATTGTTTGATCAAATCTCAATCTGATATCAACTCTGATGAACCGTTGAAGCTGTAAACAGTGACTTTTTCATCAAAATTTAAATTTGATATCAACTCTGATGAACCGTTGGAGATGGTCTAACACATCATATCAAACCCAACCCAAACCCAACCCATATAAGCCAATAAGTCAAACAATACACTTTTTTAAAACATCCCAAACCAACCCTAGCAATTATGTTATCAAAGGCAAACAATAATCTATATATTATATGTGGAAAAGAGAATTTCTAATTTACAAGTTATGTGAGATTTTCAATATCTTAATTTTAATTTTTTAATTTTTTGATTTAACAAAAAAATAAAAAGACATCTCAGTATTTATTTACTTCTCTCAACCTATAAATCTTTTTGACTTCTCTCATAATTACTGCAGCACCCTTTTCAATTTCTCCCGTACACTATGGTTACACACAAAAATAAAGAAGATAAAAATTTAGCTATGAATCTCAAAAAGATATAACAACATCTAAACTTGAATTATGATTTAATAATATAATTATCTTTTTTTTGATACATATCTATCAAAATTTTAAATCACTTAATGGGATAAATTAATCAATTTTCTAAAATTTTTGATTTTTTAATTTACAAAATAGATTAAAAAACTATTGACTGATTTATTTATTTAATAACAAAAATATTTCATAATCTCTCTATCCAAATCTCTCTTACCGATTTCCAAAAAAAAATATTAAAACTGGCACTCTTTCTCTCTTCTCCAAAATATCAGATAATATTTTTTTTTATTAAAGTTGTAGATATCTATCTATATCTTATATATTATATTATAACATAACCAAAAAAAAAAATCTTTAAAATTTATCTAAACAAATCTAATTTGAAAATATTTCCCACCATTATACTTTAAATCAATAAAATTCACATGTCTATCACATATCTAACTCATATCATAATTTACCTAAATAATAATAATTAAAAACAAATAAAAACCACAGATAAATTAAATTAAAAAAAAATAGATACCCACAAATCCATTTTAAATAAATTGAAAAAAAAAACCCAAATAAAAACCACAAAAAAAAGAAGAATAATTTAGATATAGATTTAAAAAAAATATTAAAACTTGCATTCTTTCTCTCTTTACCAAAAAATCAGATAATATTTTTTATGAAAGTTATAAATATCTATTTGTATCTTATATATTATATTATAACATAACCAAAAAAAAAAAAAAACCCAAATATCATATATACAAACAGATAAAATTAATAAATTTGATTTTTATTCAGTCAAAATCTTTCTTTTGCATCTCAATATCCAATTTTAAATTTTAAAAATCTTTAAAATTTATCTAAACAAATCTAATTTGAAAATATTTTCCACCATTATACTTTAAATCAATAAAACTCACATGTCTATTACATATTTAACTCACATCATAATTTACCTAAATAATAATAATTCAAAACAAATAGAAACCACAGATAAATTAATTTTTTTTTAAAAAAATAGATATTCACAACTCCATCTTAAATAAATTGAAAAAACAAAAAAAGAATAGAAACCACACAAAAATAAATAAATAAATAAGAATTTAGATATAGATCTAAAAAAAAATCATTTTTTCTCTCACACACATCTATTCAATAATAACAAAATATCAAATCATCCCAAACTCCCATACTCCAAAACTAATTCCAAAATATACAACCAAACAAACCAAAAAAATTTCTAAACTCTCTCCCTAATTTTTTATTTTTTAAAAATTTATCTCCTAAAACCAAACCAAACACACCCTAGAACTTGCATTTCTTCTCTCTTCCCCAAAAAATCAGATAATATTTTTTATGAAAGTTGTAAATATCTATCTATATCTTATATATTATATTATAGCATATTACAAAAAAAATTAAAATCAGATATACAAATAGATAAAATTAATAAATTTGATTTTTATTTATTCAGTTAAAATCTTTCTTTTGTATTTCAATATCCAATTTTAAATTTTAAAAATCTTTAAAGTTTATCTAAACAAATCTAATTTGAAAATATCTCCCACCATTATACTTTAAATCAATAAAACTCACATGTCTATCACATATCTAACTCACATCATAACTTACCTAAATAATAATAATTAAAAACAAATATAAACCACAGATACATTAAATTAAAAAAAAATAGATACCCACAACTCCAACTTAAATAAATTAGAAAAAAAAAAAAAAACCTGAATAGAAACCACACAAAAATAAAAAAGATAAGAATTTGATATGGATCTAAAAAAAAATGACAATATCTACATTTGAATTATGATTTAGTAATATAATTATCTATTTTTCTGATGTATATATATCAAAATTTTAAATCACTTAATGAGACAAATTAATCAATTTTCAAGTCTTATTTAAGGAACAATCTGATTAGTCATCCCAACTCTTAAACTTCGTGGGCACTAGCAAATAAGCTAACAGATTGGGTTAGGTGAGGTTTAAGTTGTTGGAGGTAACATTCTCACACTTTATAAATTTATTTATTTATTTATTTTATGTTTTTCCTATGTGATTCTCTTTTTCTACTCTTGGTTTGGTTTTTGTTTCGGTTTTAGTGAGATTTATGTGTTTATTTACAAGTTTGCATTGTAGAGAAGAATTATTAGTGATTATGATTGCAATCGAAGTATCTATATTTGTTCTATGCCAAGGATTTTGATCGGATTTTGTTTTCTTCATAAGTAGTGACAATTGGCCTATGAAGACTCACTTTCACTACGACTTTGGTGGGTTCCCTTAACCAAGCCACTGCCTATGAGTCACCGGCTCATTCTTCAATAGGCATGCGGTCAGAGCCCCAGGGTCCTCTCACTGCTTGGGAGCTTATGGTTTCACGTTTTATTTCACACCCCGATGGGGATTCTTTTCACCCTTTCCTCATGGTAGGACTGCACTATTGGTTACCCAGGAGTATTTAGCCTTGCAAGGTGGTCCTTGCTTATTCACATAGGATTCCACGTGTCCCATGCTACTTGGGTCAGAGCGTAAGCTAGTGATGCTTTTCGGCTTCATATTCTTACATCCCAATTCCTTCCCGATACCTTCTAAGGAAAATTTCGAATTGGATCCCAAATTGACGGGGTAGTGTGAGCTTATCCATGCGGTTATGCACATTTTCCGAAAGATTTTGGCTTTCGTGCTTCAGTGGGTCTCCGAGATCCTTTCCATGACCCATGTTTGTTGAAGGGATATCTATATAATCCGATCGATTGCATAAAGCCCGCAACAGCAACGAAATCGAGGAAAGGATACAGAAAAAACTGTTCTTTTCTATTCTATTAGTCTTTTCTATTAGATTAGTATTAGTTAGTGATCCCGGCTTAGAGTGAAGACCATAAAATTGAAGTTGAAAAAATGGGTATCCAATTTTTTTTTTTTTTTTTTTGTCATTTTATTTTATAAAAAATGTGAAAATTTATTGAGAATTCAAGATTTTACTATAACATTAGATTTTTGTATAATTAGGTAAATTTAAAACTTTTAAATATCACTGTATTTTTTATTTTTATCCTCTTTATATCCCATTAGACCATTACTGCTATTTGTTAGTTTGTTAATTATAATTCAATTAATTGAAAATGAAAATTTAATATAACTTTTCATATATATTATAGTTAATTTGTTACAACTATAATTGTATATAATAACATAATATATAGGGATAATATCTAAATACAGTTTTTATTTTTTTATGCGATTAAAATAGTCCATCTTAGGGTCCGTTTGGGAAGAGCTTTTCTAAGCTTTTTTGGTTATTTTAGCCAGAAAAGACAAAATAGGCTATTTTAGCCACAAAAAATAAAACATCACATCCAACCCATAATCATTACTCTTCTCTTACAAAAAAAGTCAAAAAAGCCAAAAAGCCCTTCCCAAACCAAGCTTTTTAGCCCAGGCTAAAATAGCCAAAAAGTCAAAAAAGCCAAAAAGCCAACCCACTTCCCAAGAGAGGCTTCAGCATATAGAAGAGTTAGATGATTTCTTTTATCTCCAAAAAACTCAACCTATTTTTTTTTTTTACTTTTTAATTTTTTAAATTGAAATAGTCCATCTTAATAGTATATAGAAGAGTGAGATGGTTTCTTTTATCTCTAAAAAAAACCCAATCTATTTTTTCTTTTACTTTTTAATTTTTTAAATTGAAACCTCATTTGTTTATGTCCATCAAACAAAACTGATAAACACATATAAAAAGTTGCACATTTTTTTTTGGGGGATGCACCAATAAATCCCAAATTAATAACTTATACACTGTTTAGTCCTAAAAGTTTTCTTATAAACTGAAAGGTCCCATTACAATGTTTCAAACATCAGATTAATGTTTCGAACATTAGATTTTGAACATCGGATTAATGTTTCGAACATTAGATTTCGAACATCAGATTAATGTTTCGAACATTAGATTGACGTGCAAATGGGACTAAATGGAGCATAAAAAAACTTTTAGGACTAAATGGTTCAACTTTTCAGAAACTAGGACTTATGGGTAAATTTTCCTTTTTTTTTCTTTTTATTTTTTTTTCACTTTTTAATATGTAGGATATTTACAAATGGAAGATGTTTGACACCCCAAATTTTTTTTTCTCATAATCCAACTTATAATGATGTAGTCATAAATGTCAATTTTTATACAAATATGATAAGAGAATTAATTAAATTATACATTTCAACCAGCCACATACTCAAACTTTGACTATTTTAAGATGTTATTTCACTACAATTTTAATTGAGAGAATCTTCAACCCTTAATATATTTTTTTTATCAAATTATAATTTGATAAAAATTAAAAAAGATGAAATGTTGAAAATTATTATTTTTTCCACCAAAATTAGTGAGAAAAAAAAATGGGATAAGAATGAAAGTTCTTTTAAAAATTGATAAAAATTTAAAGAAAAAGTTAAACTAATTCATATCAAATCAAAAATTTTATTCAAATTTAAAATCAAATTAGATAAAAAAAAAATTAAAAGAAAATGATGAAAGTTTGAAAATATTTTGAAACATTCTATTCATAAAGACTAGAAATCTGTGTGTATATTATATTCGTATTGTATTTTTAGTTATGAAATTGAAATCAAAATAAATGTAACTTAAATTATTAGATTAATAATAGAAACATCATATTAATTATTATTAAATATGACTGACCAATGGGTCACAGTCAATGAAAATTACAAACATAATCAAAAACAATCTACTAATCAAGATATCCAAGATATTCAACAATTCACTGATGGTTCAGTTCGTATTAAATTTAATCGTAGTCAATCGTCTAGACATAGTACTTCTAGTATCCCTACTGATACTGAGGTCAACCACTTTGCCTTCAATACCTAATCAAGGATTAGTAATTAATGAAGAAGATGTAGAAATACAAAATGATAAACTAAATTTAAGTTGGAATATACCACGGTTATCAATTAAAGAAATTTATAAAACTACTTTTTACAATCTACTGTTAATGTTAATCTGCATGTTAAAACATTAGAACAAGTTTATGCTTTAGAAAAACCTCGAGAAACATGTCAATTATTTGATGCTAACACTATTAAACGACATTTGAAAACTGGTCATAATTTTTTCATTTAGGATTAATTCAAATTGGAATCAAACCATTAACTCCACAAGGTAATTATGTTTACGAGATGCTCGTTTTATTGACTATAATGATAGTTTAATGGGTATGATGGAATCTGGTCTCCACAAAAGACCCGTTCATTTTAATTGTTTTCCTGATTTTACACTTAGTCTACGTGATCCACATATATTAGATGCATTAATTTTGAATATTCAGTTAAATGGTTCATTTACAAATATGAAAGAAAAAGTTCATAATATTACTTTAATTTATCGTGTTCATTATAAATGTATTAAAACCAATTTAAATGTTCAAGCTTTACATAAAAGTCGAAAGGATAAAACTTCATTGATTCAAAGTAGTAGTAATGACACTAATATAAATATTCCCCAAATGATTGAATGGAAGGATATTGCTCTCCCTGACCAATGGGTCACAGTCAATGAAAATTACAAACATAATAAAAAACAATCTACTAATCAAGATATCCAAGATATTCAAGAATTCACTGATGGTTCAGTTCGTATTAAATTTAATCGTAGTCAATCATTTAGACATAGTACTTCTACTATCCCTACTGATATTGAAACTGAAGATGAAATATTTAATACACCTTTATTCAGGAAAAATAATCCAATTCATCTAGGTCAACCTTCCCATAGTAAAATGAAAGGAATTGACAATTCTACAATTTCCCAAATTAGTAAACCTGTTTATTCTACTCAGACACATCTACATGAAGAAGATATTGAGTCTCAAGACTCTCCAACTCAAACTGATTTCGAAGTTATACCTCCAATAAATCCTCAGTTAATGACTATTAGTAAACTCTTTACTCCTAATCTTGATAAATTACATATTGAATTTAAATCTAAAAATAATAGGACTAAATGTCATGCATATCGTACCAAATATGATTTGCTTCAAAAATCTAAAATAACTCGTCAATGGTACAAATTTATGATTGAACATAAAATTGAAATTCCTTTATTTGAATATTTAGAAGACCATTATAAAGAAGTTCAAACAATTACCAAACATAAATGAAAAACTTCTCCTACTACTACTATTAGTTCTAGCCATCCTCATTTATCTACCATAATTATTGATCATCCCGGCTCCGAAGTCCCAGCCTCTCCTTTTAAGTTACCTGGCACTGACCCGGAAATCAAAAAAGTTATTGAACAAAATAATTATACTAATCAATGTTTAAAAACAATTGGTAAACAATTAGATAAAATAAAAACCAATTTCGATGATTATTCGGCTAACAATAATCTACTAAACAATCTTAGACCAACCATTGCTTAATTTACCTAGTCCGTTCTAAACATCATAGTTTAGTCACCCGCGATAATTCTACTGTCAAAGCTATTGAACAATTATTTACTAAATCAACTACCTCTGAACAAGCTTCTCCATCTACTGAGAAAGGTCTTACAGTGTTACACCAACATCTTACTCTTGAATCTGTTTCTACTCAATCAGACCCTGACACAACTGATAATGAAATTCATCATTTAGCTCAACAATCTCAATCAACTACTTTGAATAAACTTCATTATCCTAAACCTAATCCTACAACGCTCACAAAAAATTGGTATTCACGACCTACTCCCCCTGATCTCCAATATGAAGAAAATAATCTTAGTAATCAATTTTCTATATTTGCTAAAAAATTATACGAATGGAATATTGATGGTCTTAGTGAAGATCAAATACTTCAAAAATTAAATCATTTATCTATGGTTGCAAATAGTTATCTTAGTAACTACCCTGATTATACTTAACCTGAAAGTGTTTCCTTAATTACTTCTGGCTTTACTGGTATGCTCAAATCTTGGTGGGAAAAATATCTTAATGAAGATCAACGCGAATCAATTTTACATGCTAGTCAAAAAGATGAAAATGATTTACCTATATTTGATGAAACTATTGGCCATTATAAACCCGATGGCATTAATACATTAATCTATACCATAGTTAGACATTTCATAGGTACCCCTACTAATATATATTCTCGCATACATGATCAACTTAGTAACCTTACTTGTCAAACATTAAGCGATTTTAGATGGTATAAAGATGTATTTACCTCTAGAGTTATGTTAAAGAAGATTGTACTAAATCCTTTTGGAAAGAAAAATTTATTAATGGTTTACTTAGTCTCTTTGCTCACAAAATTCGAGATGTCCTTAGTCAACCTACTGGTATTATTGAGTATGATAATTTAACTTATGGTGATATCATTAGTACTATTCAAAAACAAGGATTAAGAATGTGTATTGATCTTAAATTTAGTCAAAAAGCTACTAAAGATAAATATAAGGCTAAATATGAATTAGGTAATTTCTGTGAACAATACGGTTTACCTCCTGTAGCACATTCTCACCGTAAAAAACATAAGTACCATAAACATAAATTATCTTACAAATATTCTCGTAAGTATAAAAAGAATTATTCACCTTCAAAATCAAATGATAAATTCTATACTAAACCCAAAAAGAAATATTATAAAAAATTCCATCCAAAATCTAAATCTAATAAAGCTATTACTTGTTATAACTGTGGTCAAAAAGGTCATTATTCTAACAAATGTAAAGAAAAATAAAAATTAAAAGATAAAGTTAATCAACTTCAAATTAATGATGAATCCAAACACCAATTATTTGAAATCTTCCAATTAAACCAATCTGGTAATAATTATTCTTCTGATAATCCTAATACCTCATCTGATTACCATTCATCGAGTGATGATTCTGCTCATAACATTGAATTAGGATGTAATGATATTTGTTGCAAACCCGTTAAACAAATCACTGTTCTTACTAAACAAAACCAAGAAGAAACTGCCCTTATTGAATTAATTGGTCGATTAGATGATCCCCAGTTAAAACAAAAGTATACTGACAAATTAAAATCTTTACTTACTAACAGTGATCATAAACCAAAGCACGATAAACCTATTATTAGCTTATCTAAAATTTTATAAAGATTTAAAAATAAACAAAAAGAAATTACTCTTCAAGATTTACAACATGAAATCAATCAGATTAAACAAACTATTAAAGATTTACAAAATAAAGATACAGTTTTAGAAGATGAAATTCTTACATTAAAACTTAATAAAAGTCTAGAGAATTTCCAAGAAAATAATGCTGAATCGCCTAATGAATTTGAGCATGAATCTGAACATACTAATCCTGATAATCTTTTATTTGATAATCGATCACATCAATCTCATAATCATGAAGATAAAAAGATTAAATCTGATCAATAAAATTCATATTCAAAAATGGTATTCAAAAGTTAAACTCGTTATTGATGATTTTGAATTAAATATTATTGCTCTCATTGATACTGATGCTGATCTTAATTGTATTCAAGAAGGTTTACTTCCTACAAAATATTATGAAAAAACAAGTGAAAAATTAACTTCTGCTAATGGTAGTAAAATGCGTATTAAATATAAATTACTTAAAGTCCATATATGTCAACATAATGTCTGTTTCAAAATCTCATTTGTTTTAGTTAGAAATATAACTGATAAAGTTATTTTAAGCACACCATTTATATTCTTATTATATCCATTTACTACTTTTAGTGAAGGAATAACAACTCAAGATTTTGGTCACACAGTTACTTTTAAATTCTTATCACCACTTGAAGTATTGGGATTAAATCAATTAAAAGACTATTCTATTTCTCAATCTATTAATCGATTAACTCGTCAGTTACATTTTCTCAAAGAAGAAGTTAATTATAAATGCATTGAACAACAATTAACTGATCCTGTTGTTCTATCTCAAATTGAAGAATTTAAATTAAAATTAGAAACAACTATTTGTTCTACTTTACTAACTGCCTTTTGGCATAGGAAAAAATATGTAGTCACTTTACCATACATTAAGAATTTTAATGAAAGACAAATTCTTACTAAATCTCGACCTATTCAAATGAATCATGATTTAGTTGAAATGTGTAAAAAAGAAATCAATGAATTATTAAAAAATCGAATTATTAGTCCTAGTAAATCACCATGGTCTTCTCCTACTTTTTATGTTAATAAAAATGCTGAATTAGAACGAGATGTCCCTCGCTTAGTCATCAATTATAAATCATTAAATAAAGTTTTAGAATGGATTTGCTATCCTATTCCTAATAAAAAAGACTTAATCAAAAGACTTAGTCAAGCTGTTATTTTTAGTAAATTTGATTTAAAAAGTGGTTTTTGGTAAATACAAATTCATCCTAAAGATAGATATAAAACTGCATTCACTACACCTTTTGGTCATTATGAATGGAATGTTATGCCTTATGGATAAAAAATGCACCTAGTGAATTTCAAAATATAATGAATGATATTTTCAATCCATTTAGTCATTTTTCCATAGTTTATATAGATGATATTCTAATCTTTTTCAAAATCAATTAGTGAACACTGGAAACATCTTATTGCATTCTTTTATACCATTAAGAGTCATGGTCTCGTCATTTCTGCTCCTAAGATTAAATTGTTTCAAACCAAAGTCAGATTTTTAGGTTATGATATTCACCATAATACTATTTTACCTATTAGTCGTTCCATTAAATTTGCGTCTAAATTTCCTGATGAAATCTTAGATAAAACCCAGTTACAACGTTTTTTAGGATCACTGAATTATATTGCTGAATTTTACAAAGACCTTAGGAAAACTTGTCAACCTTTGTTTGATTGGTTAAAAGACAATCCTCCTCCTTGGTCTTCTACTCATACTGCTATTGTTAAACAAGTCAAACAATATGTCAAGTCTCTTCCTTGTCTTGGTATTCCTACTGAAAATTCATTCAAAATTATTCAAACTGATACCTTTGATATTGGTTATGGTAGCATCCTTCTCCAGAAAATTACTCATCGGTCATCTGAACAAATTATTCGTTATCATTCTGGTGTTTGGAATAAAACACAAAAGAATTATAGTACTATTAAACAAGAAATTTTATCTACTGTTTTATGTATTAGTAAATTTCAAGATGATATTTTAAATAAAAAATTTTTACTTCGTGTTGATTGCAAATCTGCTAAATATGTTTTAGAAAAAGATGTTCAAAATCTTGCTAGTAAGCAAATTTTTGCTCGTTAGTAATCTATTTCAAGTATTTTTTATTTTAATATTGAATATATACCTGGTCGTCAAAATTCTATTCCTAATTTTCTTACTAGAGAATTTTTATAGGGTGTATAGTAAGTAAGTTACATCATGACAATTCTCTCTATTCCTTATGATAAATACCAGATTAAACACTATAAAACCTTAGTCACACATACTGCTCGTCGCCTTGCCTTTCTCAAATCAACCCATTTACCTACTAAAAGAGCCCAGTACATATAATTTCATCGAATTAAAGCTCAGAAACAACAACTTGCTCATTATATTAACTATTTACATGAACATACTGACCAATTAGATATCCTCAATGGCTGCTAATTTATCTCCTCTATTTCACAGATGTCTCGTCCACGGCCTCCTTCCAAAGCCTTGATCTCATCTAGTCAACCTTTTGTTCCGCCTCCATTGGAGTTAGTCACCAAATACCATCCTGCTGAATTGGTTAACCGTTACCAAATTCTTGGTAACATTCCTAAACCTAGTTATACATCTACTTTGGCTACTGATCCTTTTACTTCATCTAGTCAAGCAGTTACTCCATATCCTCTTAATCCTATTAAATCAGCCCGTTCTGATTATGTTCAATCCACCACTACCAATCTCTTCTTCAAAGAATCTAGTCACCCAAAGAGTCGTACTGTTCATGATCTGGTTAAATCTTATTTCCCTCCTGGATGGCATTTTATTCCTCTCCATCAAGAAAAAACAATTACTTTCTATAAAGATATCCTGTTCAATCATCAGTCAATTGTGCTTAAACCCATTTATGATCGCACTTACACAAGTAAAATTGTGTACCATTCACTCTATATTCATAACTTTGTTTCTCTGGTTGATTGGGGTTTTCCTTATCGACTACGAGATTTGTCTGGTCATTCAATTCAATACAATTACTATGATTACATTGATGCTTTGTTCAAAGTCCTCTTGTATCAAAATGAGTCAAACAGTCACTCTTGGTTTCTTCAATTTGATCAAAAATTCAAATCCGAATTACCTACCTGGTTTCTGCGATGGTGGACTCAGTATGGTGCCATTTCAGAAATTTTTCCATCTGTAATTATGGAACAAGTCAATTACTTTTTCACTGTTTTCTCATTCACTCCTCAGTAAAGGAAATTCCCTCAATTGTTTATTTTTATATTCAAATACAAAAATCCCTTAGATATTCAAATGGCAATATGGTATTTCTGATGATGTTATTGACCGTCAACACATGGTTAAATGGTGGGATAATTTCAAAATTCCACGCATCATTGATATTGTCCAAACTGAATTCCCAATCAACATACATGCTCCAACTCTTGCTATGGTTAAAGCTCAGCAGATCCCAGCTGCTCCATTAACACAAGGAAATCAACTTCCTCCAGTCAATCTTGGAAGCCCAACATCCAGTTCTTCCAAGCCCAAGTCATCCAAGTCAAAGCTTAAGTACAAGTCAACAAAGCCCATCACTGATAAGCCCAAATCAAAGGAAAAATCCAAGTCCAAGGTTAAGCCTAAATCCAAGTCATCCAAGGATGAGCTTCTCCAAATGGCTCGTCTTCTTATGGCCTAGGCCAAGTCAAATTCGGATAATAGTGATTCAGAAGAAAGTTCAGACAGTTCAAACTCTTCTGAAGGTTCAACTACTTAAAATCCATATGGACCCGAATTTCAAGATGCTTAGGATCCATATGCCTAGTCACTTGTTCAACTTATCAACATTAGATTCTATATAGCTTTAATTATCAGCTTCAATTAATACTCGTTTTTTGAGAAAAGCTGCTATTATATATATATCTATATTGATTCCCTCAGTCACATGCCTCCAAGCAATGAATAGTGAAAAAAGTCAACTTTACTATTCACTATTCATCAAAAAGTCAACATTACTATTCATCATTCATCATGATTCAATCCAACCGACAAATCCAGCACAGTAAAAAGCAGCCATCAACTTTAGTCACTCACCGAAAGCAACAAATAGCTCCCATGTGCTTCTGATGCTCCTTTCAAGTCAGCTTATTCACTCACAAAGCTAACAACAGTCACTCACAAGGCTAACAGTAGTCTCTTTTGATTATAAAAGGGCCTATTCAGTCAAGAAGAAGGCAAAGTTAGAAAATTGAGGCCTATTTAGTCAAGAAGAAGGCAGAGTTAGAAAATTGAGAGTACTCCTTCCTCAAAAATAGCTATCTCTGTAATTTTCTTTTCAAGTTTGTTTTCAAGTTATGTACTTTGAAGAGTTGTTTATTTCACTCCATTAAACAATTGTAAGTTTTATTACTTATGTTTATTTAATTTTAAACTGTTTAATTATTATTATGTTGTGTTGATGTAAATTTTAGTGCTATTTCCCCAATATCACTTCAATTCATATTTAATAATAAAATTATATATTTATTTTAATTATAACTTTTAAATTTATATATTTTCATAACAAGAAGATGTATGTCATAACTCAATTAATCTCATTTAATCAAGTTTAACTTTTTTTTAATATAAATTATCAAAATTACACTAAATATATTTATATATATATATATTTTAATTTTTTAAACTAATAATTTAAAAGTTCATAAATATAAAAATTAACTTATAAATTTCATATATACCACAAGATAAAATATTAAATCACTTCAAAATAATTATAATATATATATTTTTTAATTTATAAAATCCCGTATATATCACGGTTACCACTAGTTTATTTCCTAACTACATGGGAGATTTTGTTCTAAGAGCATGGTTACCGAAGAGCTATAGCTGAGTAGTTCGATGTAAAAGTAGTTCGAGTTTATAATTGAGTAAATAGGCCCAATTCATTTGGATCTTAGCTCCGATAAGCACTCAGGCTTATTTTGATAATTAGGTTAAAAATAAAAAAAATTAGGTTGCGTTTGGTAAAATTTTATAAATATGATTTGAGAGTATGAGTTGTATTTTGAGTTTGTGAGTTGTGGAATTATGATTTGAGTGTAAAAAATTTGTTTGGTTATAATTTTTGAATAAAGCGTTGAATTGAGTGTGAAATTAGTTTTGAAAGTTTGATTTGACATGTGAAGTAAGAAAATTTGTTTGGTTATGAGTTTTGGAAAGAATTTTCAAAACTTAATTCAAATTATTACAACTCATAACAAAACTACTTTTACACTATTGAAAATTCTGATCAACACTCATAGCTAAACTCTTTTCAAAATTCAATTAAAAAAATTTATTATTAACAGAAAATAATATTAATCAATTTTTTAATTGAAAATACTATAAAAGAAATAATTTTTTTTTTCAAAATAAATATTCAAAAAATTTAAATCATAAATATTTAAATAATCTAAAAAATTTAATAAGTCAAAAATTAAAATAAATATTCAAAAAAATTAAATAATTTAAATATTCCAAAAATTTAAATAATTTAAAATGTTAATATTTAAAATTTAAAAACAACTCTACACTAAAATAGTAACCAAACACATAAAACAAAACTCAATTAAGAAATTATTTTTGAAACTCATAACCAAACACATAACTCGAAACTCTATACTACTTTCACAACTCTACACTCAAATCGTAACCAAATACATAACAAAAAAATTATAATATTTAAAAAAAAAATTATAAAATAGAGTTTGAATTTATTTTTATAAAATATTTAAAATTTAAAAAATTAAAATCGTAATATTTTGAAATTAAAATATTCAAAAAATTTAAAAAATCGTAACATATTTAAATATTAAAATATTTAAAATCTTAACAAAATTAAAATATTGATTTGAATTGAGTTTTGAAAAGAGTTTTGAATTATATGTTTGGTTATGAGTTTTGAAAAGTAATGATTATGTTTTGAATTGAGTTTTGAGAAATGAGTGTAGAATTATGATTTGAAAACTCAAAACAAACAACACACTCAAATCAACGGGTGAAACTATAATTTGAAACTCTTACCAAACGGAGCTTTAGTTTTTTTTTTTTAAATTTTTTTGAATCATATTATTTATTTAGTTTTTTATACGTTTTAAAAAAAAAATTAAAAATTTAACTTTTAATTTACTTTCTAAAATAAGTCTCACCATACACACGTATATGTGTATCTGTGTATTCATATTGATTAGGCATGTTTGGTATCATTTATACATTAGTTTTTATAATTATAGATTTTTAGATTATTAGTTTAAAAGATTTAAAATATATTATAATTTTATTTGGTGTAGCTATTTATAATCTATAGAAAAAAGTTAGGCAAATAGGTGGGATTCTTTTATTCATATCTATTTAAGGATTTTAAATAAGCTAAAAAAGTTACAAATTATAATTTAAAAAAATCTCACTTTTCTTAGTTAAATAAGTTAAAAAAGTCAAATAACTTATAATCTAAAATTACAACCAAACATTGTTAATCAAAAAATTTTAATCAAATAAACTAAATAAATTAATCGGCAATGCTAGGGAGCTCGAAAATGAGCTCCCCCGAATCCCCCTAATTTTGTTTTTGTTTTTTTCAGAAGCAGAGAAGGAGGAGGAGGAGGAGGAAGGAGGAAGGAGGAGGAGGAGGAGGAGGAGAGGAACTGGAGGGGGCCATAATCACAGGGGAGGAGGAGGCGGAGGCGGGGCTGGGCAGAGGCGGGGTTGGATTGGGCGGCGATTGGGCTGGGCTGGACGACGACAGGGATGACGATCGGGCTGGACGAAGACGACGACGATGGGGGCTGAACGAAGACGACGACGACGAGGACCTCTCTTCTCTCTCTCTCTCTTTCTCTCCCTCTCCCTCTCCCTCTCCCTCTTCCTCTCTGCAACTGAACATGGAAGAAGACGAAGAAAATAAAAAAATAAAAAAATAATGCCCAAAACGACGTTATTTTGGGCATTAGAGAGATTAGGAGAGAAAATTTTCGAACTCTCAAATATTATTCTAAATTAATTTATAAGTATTAGCAAACGGGACGCACAGTCCTTCAAGTCTTTTAGGACAAATTACTAATAGAAATTATTGTTATACTTAACACTTTGCATATTTTGCCCATCAGTTGTCAGCCCAACTCCGTAGACCTTCTCTCACTTGATAACCTCTTACCCCCAATGCATCACAACTTATGTTGCTGGCCAAATCGAAAAATGGGTTATATCAAAAGTGAGTGGGGGGTGTTTGGAAAGAATATTTTTTGATTTTTTCGGTTAAAATAGTATTAAAAGATAAAATAAGTTAAAATAGTCAATAAGATAAAATATCATATTAAATTCATAATCATTTTACTTTTTCTTACACAAATATCACATTTGATTACAAAAAATCTACTCATCTTCCCAAATATAAAAATTTTAGTCTATTAAAATAGTCAAAAACTAAAACAGCTTACTAAAATAACAATTTTTCAAACACCCACATTGTAACTATCAGATCAATTAAAATCGAATCATAATATCATAATTATCCCATAATATTAGTCACTTGACTTCCTTCCTTTACTTCTTGTCTTTGTCAATTAGCTCGCCCATATGTTAATAAGTACCAATATAGCATAATGCTCTGTTTAGTAGAGTTGTGGGAAAGTACTTATAACTTATACCTAAACAATTTATAGCTTATAACTATGAATATAAGCTGATTTTTGACTTATAAATTAAGTATCTCCTGCCTCACTCAAAGAATAAGCTGATTTTTGACTTCCAAAAAACTATAAGCTAAACCAAATACATCAAAATAGCTTAAATTAAACTGAAAATTGAAATAAACAGCTTTTAAACTGCACCAAACAGACACAATAATCCGAACTTAAGACTGCACTTTTCAGTTCGGCATCAAATATATATTTTTATATAATTCCAACGGAACCAAATCAAATTGAATTGCTTACATTTATTCTATTTAAATTCAAAAATTATTTCAATTTCAATTTTTAATTTTTAATTAATGATAATATATATTAAATCTTCAAATAAAATATTATTTTTTCATATTACACTCTAATTAATTATACGTCTTCTTTCTATTTAAATCTCTTCATCTTCTTTTCTAAATTTTAATTATTTTCTCTTCTTCTTTTTCCTCACTTCAACTCCAATCCACCCATCAAAAATCACCATTATTATCAATATCATTATTTTTTTGTTATATTATTACTTGCAAATAGAAGAAAGTTTGAATAAAATTAAACAAGGAATGAGAGTAATAATTAAAATAATTTTTTGAAGCAACTCATCCAAGAGTAAGTAAGTATTTACATAAACATCAAAGTAGAATTATTGATTTATGTGTGTGTGTTTTTTTTAATACATAAAAATGAATATTCAACATATTTTTTGTTATGATTATTCGGACTTTCAGAACCGAACAAATGCACTTTGTTCGACAATGTATAGCCGAATAAAGTGAATTTGTTCGGTTCTAGAAATTCAAACAAATTCATATTGTTCAGTTCTGGAAGTCCAAACGCGAAGTTCACCCACTCCTTCTCCTTCTCTTTCGCTAGTGTTGCATTTGTCGGTCGTATTCTCTGTATATATGTAAATAAAAGATAGATTTTTTAAAAGTAATTTGAATTTTTTAATTTATTTTATTTGGGTGTACCTCAAAAGGGTAATTGATGGGTCGTTGAACACACCAAATTTAAATACTAAACTACACCAAATTCTTTTAGAATAATGGCAAGTCCATGTATCGATCCACATGGACAAATGTGAAATTAGATTAATTCAATCGCAAAATTCCTAAATTAATTTTGATTAAAAAGATAAGATTGATTTTATACCTAAACAGCAATTAAATAAAATTGAAGAATTATATTAACAATTAAAATTAAGGTTTGAGATATTAATTTTCGGAAAAAATTTTAGGGTAGAGAATTTACCACTAACCACATGAATGAGACTTAACATCAACCACTAATCGCAATTCGGTTTGAACTACCCAATATTTCACAACTACAAATTTAAAATATTAATCAAGAAGGTTGTTGTATTCAATGTACAGGCACGAATCATCCCGAGTAGTACGAGTCGTTTGCTCTAAACTATGTTAGCAAAACGACCCGTCTCTCATAGCATGACTCGTCTTGTACTTTGAATACAAACACAAAGAATACTAATGTATGAAAAGCATTAAACAATCACAGAGAGTAAAATGTTTGAAGAGATGAACGAAACAACTATTAAAAACTTTTAAATTATCCATACATTCATTCAAACCAATTTACAATTAAAGCTCATGAAAAATTCCATTACATGGCTAGGGTTTCATCAAAATCTTAGAAAAGACGACTAGCCACTCATGGAGGAGTGGAAAAAGGAAGAAGATGAATAAGAAACCCTCATGGAAGTGTCTTTCAAGCTTTGATAGAATATTACCTCTTTGGAACCCTAGCCTCCCTCTATTCTGAATTAGATTTTCGAACCCTAGGTTTGGCTAATTTTCTGTCTTTTATTCGGAGCAAAACAGACCAAAAATTCCGTGCACGCGTCCCTAGGTGGGCTGCACTAGCGATGGCGGGCTGCATGTGCGGTGAAGCTTGGCCGCACGTGCGGTGGTTTGGCTGGCTCTGATTCTTCACTTCTCGCTCGAAGAATCTGCTTTCGCACCATTTTTGATTGAATTTTCATATTTCCTGCCAAATCTGTACAAGTGCACGAAACACATCATCTCCACCAAATAAATAAAATTAAAAAACTAAAAATGTAACTTAAATGGCCTCAATGTAGTACCTTTCTGCCTACATCACACCCCCCAACTTACATTTTGCTAGTCCTTAAGCAAAACAAAAGAAATAAGAAATGTAAAATACTCTCAGCCACTTTCGTAGGGAACACGATTGCATTTAGCATATGCAACAAGCCTTTAAACCACAAGGTTATCCCAATTGGACGAGTATAGTCTCGTGAGGGTTTTTAGAAATGATACCCACAAACATCAACATATTCATATCCGCTCAACAACAATTAACCACACTACTCCACACAACAACCAACTTATGTACCACTACAGTATGATATTAAGACATGATGAGTCATTGAAGACGCAATGGACAAATATGAAGGAATCTATTGAGCCAAAATCACAATTCAGTTTATACAAAAGTAAAGTCCCCTGTACTTGTGAATTCTAATAGACACATCATTAGTACCCTCAGTGTAAAGTGCAATCTCCATATTAGTTAACTGTCCACTATAATAGCCCAGTGTAACTCATAATAACACTCAACATATACAAAAAAACTAAATTGTTGCAACCAAGCATTTTTATTTTATTTTTTTTGTTGAAAGAAGACTGTGCAATATCCTGATCCATTAAGCTTTCTAGTCAGCCCATGTAACAAGCATTAGGCCAATGACTCCCAAACCAGACGGTTTTAGGGCACTAGGTGTAGAGACACCCCTACGGGCTTAATAACTCGAGCTGAAAAGGCTATGAATCCGAACTAGGCATTCTCCTTATTTTTCCTTAACTGTGCAATGTCTAGGTCCATTAAGCTTTCTAGTTAACCCATGTAGCAAGTATTGGGCCAATGACTCCCAAACTAGACGGTTTTAGGGCACTAGGTGTAGAGACACCCCTATGGGCTTAATAACTCGAGTTAAAGAGGCTACGAATCCAAACAAGTCAAGTTTTTTTTTTTTTTTTAACAAGAATCTTGGCTACTCATTTATTCTTTTCTGCAACCTCAACCATTATCAATGATGTACACCAGGGATTATAATAAAGAGGTCACTGCTATGATAGTGTGTTCATGTGAATTAAGGCATACTTATGACAAGTGTACTAATACCACAAACACAAACAACTATCCTAGTGCAAACATCACATGTGAGTATTTACCCAATAAACCCTTTTCATACAAGCCCACTATGTTCCCCAATTAACATATGCTCATATCATTACCATACTGGCACAAAGTAAACATTAAGTGAAGTGGTGCAATCAAGTACAGCAAGTACAAACATGAATAGTTATTACAAATACCCTCACCCCCCAACTGGAATATAACATTGTCCTCAATGTAAGCAAATAGATATTAGATAGTAAAATGAGAGAGAGGATCTTACCAGACAGCATGGGCGCACATCCAGCGAGGCAAGGACACCCAAACACACCTTTGGAATTCTTTTTTTTTTTTTTTTCGGGTACAGGATAAAAGAGAAAGGAAAAGAAAATAAAACAAAACAAAATGAACAAGGAAAGAAAATAAAGGAAATATACATAAATCACTGATGTGGATCTGGCGGTGGTGGTGGGAAATGCTGTTCAAATAGGGCATGCATTAGTGTCCGAGTCTCGAACGCCTCATCATGAACCCTAGTGCCATGCTGATTGAACTGCCGATCAAACTGTTGATCAAATTGATCAAATCGCTGTCCACTCGAATCCCGGTATGCATATAAGTCAGTGTGCAGAGAGGCAACTGACTGCTGATATCCATCAAATGCCGCCTATGAATAATCCCGGTAAGCCTCGTAGTCGGTCCAGAGATCAACCATAGATTGCTGAAGGACGACTTGATTATCCAAAAGAGCCTGATATTGCGCCCTCGTCATACGGAATGGCGGTGGTGCTGGCGTTGGTGCGACGGGAGGCTCGACTGGGTCATCATTAGGATTTGCCGGGGCCTCGAGAAGAACTAGTGGAGGTGGCAGGCGAGTAGTGGTTTGACGCTAGTGGGTTTTACCATAAAATGTGGGCGGCGGAAACTGAACCTCATTGGCCTGAAGTGGGTATGTCTCTTGGGCTTTTATGAGCGCTGTAATGAGGTTGGCAAAAGGGAGGGCCCATGTAGAACTGCCCCGGGTATTGTGAATTTTGACTTCATCAAGGATTCGATGCATCTAATTGTAGATCAAGGTAGGGATGTCAATCCAAAACCCGAAGTCAAATCGATGTAAGGCACGGAGGAAGTCCCCTCGCCGCTCTTCCTTGTGGCCAATAGGAATGACATTCTTTTTCAGTACCACATCAAGGAAGAGAAGGCGACGTGGTAAATTAGCCCGCCGGATGCTCGTACGGTTGTCATCCTCCTGACGCCCCTCATAAAACTCAGTCACTAGTGCTGGGATGGTGAGTTCCCGAGTGAATACCGGGAACTGTTCTGCATTGATAGGGTCCATGGAACAGTGGAGGACCTCGGCAATTGAAGCTAGAGTGACCAGTAACTCCACTCCGTCAACAAGGGAGCAAAGAGCTGCCGGGGCATCGTCACTGATGTAAATATGTTGATAGAAGAGTCGTACAATGCGCGGGTATGTCGGTTCAGTGACGGTGCAGATGCCCAGAAGGCCCTGGTCTTCAAGTTGTTGAATACTCTACGCAGTGGTTTGATAGCGACGAAAGAAGTCCACATCAAATGATGTATCACATGCAACTGGTTTGGTGGCCCAAGCATCGGTTGGCATATCCCTGAATGCAATGTTGGCATTGCGAGGCCGTTTGGGTGCTCGGCGGGATGATGAAGCCATATCTGCACAAAATAGTTCAACCAACACAACTAAAAATATGGAACCATTATATTAACACTCATCAAATATAGCATGTATGCATAAATCATTCAAAACCGCATCATCCTCACACCACCAAATTGATTGGTATTTATTTATTTACAAACTCACAATGGAACTACAAATATGAAATAAATAAGAAAATTAAATTTAAACAATCTAAGTTAGTGGAAGAGAAGAAAATAAAATAAACTGAAGTAAAAATTCAGAAAATAAAAATAAAAATAAAATAAAAACTAAACTACTTAACAATTAAAATAAAAATAAAAATAAAATAAAATCACAACTAAACAAGCAAAATAAAAATAAAAATAAAATTAATCCACTAACTAATTAAACTAACCAGAATTACTAACGAAACAATTTAAACTAAACAAATATAAGAAATAAAAATAAACTAAATTATTATTAGTATTAGCCCCTTTATTTTTATTTTTATAATTTTTATTATTTCTATTATTTTGAACGAAACACTTGAGCTGGGCCGCTCGTGCGCCAACTGGGGCCGCACGAGCGGTGATGTTGGGCTGCTCCAGCGGCGCTAAGCAGTATGCCTTATGGGTTGGGCCGCTTGTGCGCCCAGCCCAACTGCTCGTGCGGGCTTGTTTTTTTTTTTTTTTTCCAACAAGTACAGCACATATATTTTTTTTATGGTTTTTTTTTTTTAAAAAAAAAAAAAATTGAACAAGTATAACACCCTTTTTTTTTTTTTTTGTTTTGACAAAGAGGTTAAATAGAAAGCTTGCCACAAACCTCAAAGCACAAGCTAGGAATGGTTTAATAGGACTAGGGCCACAAAACCATAAGCACCCTAGAACTAGCTTGAATACAACTGGAACCACAAAGCTATAAGCATTCCAGAGGGAACTTAAATAAGACAAAAATCACAAAGTTCTAAGCATTTTGAATGTGGTTGAATACTTGATTTCCCCTAAACCACAAAGCAGAAATCAAGGTCTTACCCAGGCTAGGAAGGGTCCCTTCTACCCACACGCATGCAATGACTTTTTTCTGCTACATTGCAACAACATAGTTTAACAAAAACAAGAAGTACTCACAAGCGTACATGCTTCAAGAAAATGGAAAACTAACTCCCACCACCTAACAAAAGGCACCAGAGTTATGGTATAAAGTTGCCATTTCAGAATCCCCCAGGTAATAAAACCCAGCGTAGTTTATAGCTTTCGGGCTACTAACCCAATAACAACAATTAACAAATACAACAATTTTTTTTTTTTTTTTAAGTATCACTATATATAAATATATATATCTATATTTACAAAAAGATTAAAGAAAAGAAAATAAAAACCAAGTACAGCCCAAAGTATACTTAACCATTTATACCCTCAATTGACATCCGAAATAAATATAGCATTTTAGAAAATATCGGGATGCCTACTAAAGATATAATCTTCACGCGAAAACTACGGGTACTACTTTTCTCCCTAACTGTGTTTGTAACTTTCCCTATTCTCCAATAGGGTGACAGACTAGGTTGATTCGATATCCAAAATTGAGGCGCATAAAGCTACCTCAACCTATGGGGCTGCCATACAGAGTTTAAGCCGGGGTGGTTTTGAAACAATCTCCACACCCCTGGGTATTTAAACCAGACTCTAGTCTCAGAAATTCCAAACCTTTGTGTTCTAGGCTTTGCCATTCGAACTCTAGTTTCCACCGTCTTAGTTGGTCTCTTAGGAACTCACTGCAAACATGGTTAGGTGGCTATACCAGACCGTCAGATGCCGTTTGGGCACGGCTAACACAAAAGGAATTACACTTTTAGAGGATTTAAAGTCTCCTAAACGCAAATAAAGCATAACGAGAACAAAGAAAAACAGAATAGCATAAAAGGGAAAAAAAAAAGAGAACAAGAAATCAATCTATCAATCATAGTAAAATGGGTCCATCAAAGCAATGGACTCAATCATATCCCTATTCCCAATCCCCTCTATATATGGTTTTAATCTTTGGCCATTCACTTTGAAAGTGTGGCCAGTCTTTGGATCTCGCACCCCAACGGCGTCATGAATAAATGCCTCAACAACCAGAAAGGGGCCATCCCATCTTGATCTTAGCTTACCCGGAAAGAGTCTCAATTTTGAATTAAAAAGTCACACTTTTTGGCCGGGTTCAAAGGATTTTCTATTAATGTGCTTGTCATGAAATTCTTTAGTCTGAGCTTTAAAAACTCTTGAACTCTCATATGCATCATTCCGGATTTCCTCCAGCTCATTGAGTTGCAATTTCCGGTTGAGCCCAGCCGCGGCCATATCGAAGTTAAACTTCTTCATGGCCCACAATACTCGGTGCTCAAGTTCAACCGAGAGATGGCAAGCTTTGCCAAACACCGCTCTATATGGTGATATCCCAATGGGTGTCTTATAAGTAGTGCGGTAAGCCCATAATGCATCAATTAACCGTTGTGACCAATCTTTCCTATCCGACCTCACCGTTTTCTCAATTATGTGTTTTACCTCCCTATTTGAGACTTCCACTTGGCCACTAGTTTGAGGGTGGTATGGAGTGCCAACTTTATGAGTGATAAAGTATTTCTCAACTACCGACTCAAAGAACCGGTTACAAAAATGTGTACCCTGATCATTTATTATGGCTCTAGGAAACCCAAAATGACTAAAGATGTTTTCATGCAAAAATTTGATTACCACTCTTTGATTGTTTGTTCGGGTAGCTATTGCCTTCACCCACTTAGACACATAATCTACTGCTAAGAAAATGTACTCAAACCCGAATGACGACGGGAAAAGGCCCATAAAATCAATCCCCCAAACATCAAATATTTCTACCACAAGAATAGGGGACATTGGCATCATGTCACGCCGAGATATCGAACCCATATGCTGACAGCGCAAACAAGTTCTACAAAATTGATGGGCATCTTTAAAAATTGTGGGCCAATAAAACCCGCTCTATAAAATCTTGGCGCCATTTTATGCCCACTAAAATGACCGCCACATGCAAAAGAATGACAAAATGTAAGAATGCTATGCACCTCACTCTCCGGCACACACCGTCAGATCACTTGGTCGGAGCAATATTTAAACAACTTCGGATCCTCCCAAAAGTAATACCTGGCCTGCGAAAAGAATCGGTCTTTGTCTTGCTTAGACCAATTCTGTGGAATTTGCCCAATGACCAAGTAATTCACAATATGTGCAAACCACGGGAGACTCGCTTGTGACAGCTTAAAGAGTTGTTTGTTTGGAAACGAATCATGCAAAATAAGAGGGTCACTAGTATACTCAACGAGGATTCGGGAGAGATGATTTGCCACCACATTCTCATATCCTTTCTTATCACGGATCTCTAGGTCAAATTCCTGAGGCAACAAAATTCATCTAATCAACCTAGGTTTGGTCTCTTTCTTTGATAGTAAATACTGCAAAGCGGCATGATCAGTGAAGACTATGACCTTGGAACCTAGGAGACAAGACCGGAATTTGTCTAAGGCAAAGACCACAGCTAGCAACTCTTTCTCGGTAGTAGTATAGTTCAATTGTGCATCCGAGAGAGTGCGACTAGCATAGTATATAGCAAATGGTGCCTTATTGACCCTTTGGCCCAACACAGCCCCGACAGCATAATCGGAGGCATCACACATAATTTCAAAGGGAAGCGACCAATCTGGTGATTTCATGATTAGAGCAGTGGTTAGGGCCATTCTCAATATTTCAAATGCCTTTAAGCATGCCTCATCAAAGATAAAAGGCGCGTTCTTAACCAGTAAACTACACAAAGGACGTGATATCTTACTAAAGTCTTTGATGAACCTACGGTAAAAACCTGCATGCCCTAAGAAAGACCTAATTTGACGCACGAAATTGAGTGGAGGAAGGCCTGTAATGAGGTCAACCTTAGCCTTGTCTACCTCTATATCTCGAGGGGACATAATGTGTCCCAACACTATACCCTCACGAACCATAAAATGGCTCTTTTCCCAACTCAAGATTAGGTTTGCCTCAGCACATCGTTTTAACACTCTAGTCAAGTTCCTAAGGCATTCCTCAAAAGACAGTCCAAATACCGAAAAGTCATCCATAAAAACCTCTAAGAATTTCTCCACCATATCAGAGAAAATGACCATCATATACCGTTGAAAGGTTGCTGGTGCATTACATAGCCCAAAGGGCATGCACCTGTAAGCAAAAGTGCCAAAAGGGCATGTGAATGTGGTCTTTTCCTGGTCAGCGGAGTACACCGGGACTTGATTATACCCCGAGTAGCCATCAAGAAAACAATAAAAACCTTGTCCCGCTAACCGCTCTAGGATTTGGTCAATGAAAGGTAAGGGAAAATGATCCTTCCTAATCGAAGATGTGACGCCCCAAAAAAATTTTTTTTTTTGAAACGTCGTAAGAATTAAATAACAATAACTTGCTAGATAAAGTTTTAATTACTAATTAGGAACTTTTAAGTTCTTACATAGCCAAGTCCAACAACCAAATAAAACTACAAGTTCACACACAATGTCACAACAAAGTTAAATCCTAATACAAGGGATAACAGGATTTTATTTTGTTAAAATCTTGACTCTAAGTCAGCCAAGGTTCGATATTGGTAGCCGCTCCAATTTCAGCCTCAATCCCTTCTTCGACATAATCTGGCATGAAACGCCAGGGCAACAAAATATATGCCATGAGTTTTGCAACACAGTAAGAAAACATAACCAACCTACCATTCTTTTTAAGAGAAAATAATAAGATTCTAAACATGAGATAACAATATAACTGTACACATAAATTACAACCATTAGAATAATTTCAGTAATTTTAATAAATTAGGTGACGCTCGAAATCTCACCAAAGAGATTTAACTTACCAACCACTAAGCATGACAACGGTTAATTTAAAACCCTCCCTTGGTCAAATATTTAAGTGTTACCAACCGTAACTACCAGGGATGCCCACGCCCGGAGTTATATACCCAAGTAGTGGCATCCGTGGTCTGCCTAAGGAAACGGTCTGCCAGGGGTAAGCAACCTCCCTGTGTGCTACCTGTACATCCACCTTTATTCCAAAACCGAATACCGAAAAGGGTTCAAATAAGTCCCGTGCCATCTTAGAGTTTCGCAACACAATTTACGTAAGAATTCTCAAAACCAGGGCTCACCCTGAACAACCGGTATTGACCGTCAGCCCTTAATTCCGTACCCCCTTTAAAACCACTACTCACCCTAAACAACTGATATTATTCGTCAATTGTTAACTTTATATATACCATTATTCATTTAGATTAATCCATAGATCAACTTCATAATCTAAAAATTTATCATGAAACTAGACTTCTCAAATCTCATCTTTTAGTTAGAAATTACCAGATTTGGCTTAGTATAGAATTTTAAATAAATTCTCAAATACATAGTAAAATCTATCTCACAGTTTCAGATTTAGTTAAAATTTGTATAAATTCGTAGGGAGCTCAAAAATTGTTGCCAAATTTTTTTGGATAAACTAAACATTATTATCAACAACTTTGTAGAAGAAATCATCTTGAAATTTTGAGTATAAATTTTTCTAAAAATTCGGGTAAACATGCTGGCAGATTCAAAGCAGGTTATTCTCAACACAGTTTCAGATTTAGTAAACAATTTGTATAAATTCATAGAAAGCTCAAAAATTGATACCAAAATTCCTGGTTGAACTAGACATCATTGTAGAAGAAATCATCTTGAAATTTTGAGTGTAAAATTGTCTAAAAATTCGGGTAAACATGTTGGCAGATTCAAAATAGGTTATTCTCAACACAGTTTCAGGTTTAGTAAACAATTTGTATAAATTCATAGAAAGCTCAAAAATTGATACCAAAATTCCTGGTTAAACTAGACATCATTATCAACAACTTTGTAGAAGAAATCATCTTGAAATTTTGAGTGTAAAATTGTCTAAAAATTCGGGTCAACATGTTGGCAGATTCAAAATAGGTTATTCTCAACACAGTTTCAGATTTAGTAAACAATTTGTATAAATTCATAGAAAGCTCAAAAATTATTTCCAAACATTTCTGGACAAACTAGACATGATTAGAAACAACTTTGTAGAAGAAATCATCTTGAAATTTTGAGTGTAAAATTGTCTAAAAATTCGGGTAAACATGTTGGCAGATTCAAAATAGGTTATTCTCAACACAGTTTCAGGTTTAGTAAACAATTTATATAAATTCATAGAAATTTCAAAAATTGATACCAAAATTCCTGGTTGAACTAGACATCATTATCAACAACTTTGTAGAAGAAATCACCTCGAAATTTTGAGTATAAAATTGTCTAACAATTCGGGTAAACATGTTGGCAGATTCAAAAGGATTATTCTCAACACAGTTTTAGACAACATATCAATTGTATATAATCTGAAAATTTCAATTATAAAAAATGAGAGGGTTGAGAGGGTCTTCTTACTTAGTAGTAGGATTGAAATGGGTGATGAAATGATAGAAGAATTTGCTCCCTAAACCTTCTTCTCTTCTTTTCCTTCTGCTGAATTCTTCTTCCCTATTTCTTCCTCACCCGTCCAAAGGAATACATGCATGCAAAATACTGAAACCTATCCTTCTATGCATGACTATTATGTGCATTATATAGACCTCCGAGGCTAGCTCTCTCTCTCTCTCTCCCATTCCCTTTCTCCAAGTTCTAAGAATAAGCTTTCCCTAAATCTTATGGTTTCCTAATTTCTAAGAATAAGCTTTCCCTAAATTTTATGGTTTCCTAATTTCTAAGAGATGGTGGGTTTGGTAGGATCTGTGGGTTGTTTGCCCACGGTTTGTCTGTTTGTATAATTTTTTTTTTCTTAATAGGGTCTTTGTTAGCGATAGAATTGGGTTAATTTAAAACTAATAAATTTATTTATTTATTTATTTTCTTTCAAGAATAATTTAAATATGGGTTTTCACAATCTACCCTCCTAAAAGGAATTTCGTCCTCGAAATTAATTCGTACCTTTAGACTTGAAAAGTTGAGGGTAATTGACACGTATCATGTCTTCTCGCTCCCACGTTGACTCTTCCGTTCCACAATGTCTCCAGAGAACTCGAACCAATGGTATAGTTTTACCTTGTAATTTCTTCTCGCGACGATCTAAAATCTTGACAGGCTTTTCTTCAAATGTCACGTCTTCATCAAGATTAATCTCCTCCCAATTGATGATGTGAGAAGGGTGTGGCTTGTATTTCCGTAGCATAGAGACGTGGAAAACATTATGTACTCCAGCCAGTTGAGGCGGTAGAGCCAAACGGTATGCCACTTCTCCTATTTTGTCAAGATTTCGAAAGACCCAATGAAGCGAGGTGACAACTTTCCCTTCTTTCTGAAACGAACAACTCCTCGACGAGGCTGTATTTTTAAAAACACATGATCTCCAACTTTAAATGCTAAAGGTCTTCTTCTTTGATCTGCATAGCTTTTCTGCCTACTCTGAGCGGTCTCGAGCCTTTGCCTAATTAGTTTCACCTTCTCGGTAGTTTCTTGAACTAACTCTGGCCCTAAAAGAGGTGCTTCACCGACTTCTGTCCAACATATTGGTGATCGGCAAGGCCGTCCGTACAAGGCTTCATACGGTGACATACCAATACTTGCTTGAAAGCTGTTATTGTAAGAGAATTCGACTAGTGGTAAATGTTTCTCCCAACTACCTTTAAAGTCCATCACACAAGCTCGAAGCATGTCTTCTAAAGTCTGAATTGTTCTTTCTGATTGACCGTCAGTTTGAGGGTGAAAAGCTGTACTAAAACACAACTCTGTACCCAAAGCCCTTTGCAGACTTTGCCAGAACTGTGACGTAAAACGAGAATCACGATCTGACACTATTGAGACTGGTACTCCATGCAATCTAATGATTTCTCGAATAAATAATCGGCTTAAAGATTCGAGTGTGCCTCCTGGTCCTATTGGTAGGAAATGTGCCATCTTAGTTAATCGATCAACCACCACCCAAATGGCATCATGGCCTTGCGGCGACCGGGGTAATCCTGTTACAAAATCCATTGTTATGTGTTCCCATTTCCACTTAGGTATTGGTAAAGGTTGGAGTTTCCCTGCCGGCCTTTGATGTTCCACCTTCACTTGCTGACACGTCAAGCACTTAGATACGAATTGAGCAACGTCCTTCTTCATTCCACTCCACCAATACTGTTGCTTAAGATCCTGGTACATCTTATTTCCTCCCGGATGAACCGCAAAAACCGAATGGTGAAATTCTTTAAGTACTTCCTCTCTTAATTGTTCAATGTTTGGCACAAAAATTCTACCTAAATACCTTAAACTACCATCTTGATGGAGCGTTCAATCCAGTGAAGATTCCCCGGACACTAATCGGGCCTTGATGGAGTCGATCTCCTGATCAAATCTTTGGGCTTCCAACACTTTGGTAAGAAGTTGGGGTGTTGTAACTATCGTAAACAACCTACCCTTCCCATTCTGAGTCTCTGGTTGTAACTTAAACTCATTCACAGTGCTTACCATTTCCCATTCTTTAATTGATATGTTGGCTACAATCCCTCTTGTCTTTCGACTTAGTGCATCTGCTACAACATTAGCCTTCCCAGGATGATAAGACAAGGTGAATTGGTAATCTTCAAGGTACTCCATCCAGCGTCTCTGCCTCATGTTCAAATCTCTTTGTGTGAACAAGTACTTCAAGCTTTTGTGATCGGTAAATATCTCAAATTTTTCGCCATAAAGGTAATGTCGCCAAGTCTTAAGTGCATAGACCACAGCTGCCAACTCCAGATCGTGAGTAGGATAATTTTTCTCATGATTCTTCATTGTCTTGATCCGTAAGCTACTACCTTCCCGTTTTGCATTAACACACTACCTAACCCTTCTTTAGAGGCATCACAACAAACAGTGTACCCAACGTCACGTTCGGGTATGATTAATATAGGAGCGCTTGTCAGTCTCTTCTTGAGTTCTTGAAATGACTGCTCACACGCTTCGTTCCATTCAAACCTTACTCCTTTTTGCGTTAGGCGTGTCATCGGCTTGGCTAATTTGGAGAAATCCTGAATGAACCTCCTATAATAACCTGCTAATCCCAAGAAACTACGAATCTCAAACGTATTCTTAGGTTGTTTCCACCCCATTACTGCTTCTACTTTAGCAGGATCCACTGATATCCCTAATTCAGACACAACATGACCTAAGAATTTTACTTCCTTCAACCAGAATTCACATTTGCTAGCTTTAGCATATAATTGGTTCTCTCTTAGAGTTTGCAAAACAGTTCTCAGATGTTGCTCGTGGTCTTCCTCCGATCGTGAGTATATCAAAATATCGTCAATGAATACTACCACAAATTGGTCCAAATAGGGGGTAAAAATTTTGTTCATTAAACTCATGAATACCCCAGGAGCATTTGTCAAACCAAATGGCATCACAAACTCATAGTGGCCATAACGGGTTCGAAACGCGGTTTTGGGTATATCTTCTCCTCTGACACGAAGTTGGTGATATCCCAACCTAAGGTCAATTTTGGAAAAACATTTTGAACCTCTTAATTGATCAAACAAGTCATCAATTCTGGGTAGGGGATATCGATTTTTAATGGTGGCTCGATTTAGTTGTCGATAATCGATGCACAATCTTAAGGTTCCATCCTTCTTCTTCGCGAATAATGCTGGCGCTCCCCAAGGAGACGTACTTGGTCTGATGAACTTCTTACTTAACAGTTCTTGCAACTGCTCCTTCAATTCTCGAAGTTCAGCTGGCGCCATACGATGTGGTGCTATTGAAATCGGTGAAGTCCCGGGTTGAAGCTCAATCGTAAAATCTACATCTCGTTTTGGGGGTAATCTTGGTAATTCGTCAGGGAAAACGTCAGCGTACTCACACACCACATGGGGTAATCTTGGATCCTCTCGAATTTTGACTTCCAATATTAGGCTTGCCAACCATCCGGCTAGTTGATCATGCCATCGTGACTTGCGACACGTTGGAGTTAGAGAATCTTGTCTATCTCCTTTAAATTGAACTTTCGTGCCGTTAAGGGAGGATGCCATCACTGTCTTATGGTAACAATCAATAATGGCTCGATGAACTAACAACCAGTCCATTCCTAGGATGACGTCAAAATCAGACATGTCCACAACTCTTAGATCACAGATCAAGTATGAACCGGAGATTTCTAGTTCACAAGATTTACATACTAGATTTACTCGGGTTTGACCTCCTAAGGGTGAAGCGACACTCATAGCTATCTCTAGCGTCTCTGGCTCTAAACCCAAACTTGTCACACATGTAGTGGATATAAAAGAATGCGAAGCTCCAGAATCAAACAATACTTTAACCAAGAATTCATAAGGATTAACATACCTTGAATTTCTGATGGGTTATCAACATCTTCTTCTTCTTGGAGAGCATACATTCTCCCTACTGCCTGTTGGTTAGTCCTTCCTGGTTTCTTTCCATTTCCAGCTCCTTGTGGTTGTGTTCTTGGTCGGCCTGCATTCTTAGAGGCATGAGGCTGCCCCTTGTTGGTCTGAGTATTTTGAGTAGGCTTAGAACCTTGCCCTGGTTGGCATTTGTTGTATGGTTGTACCTCTCGCTGATCCATAAAATACTCCCCACCTTGAGGACACTCACTTCGTCGATGCCCCTGTTGACCACATCTGAAACATCTTCCTTTCCACTCACTTACAAAGTTTCCTCCTTGCTGGTTTCCTCGATTCTGCCTTTGTTGATGCTGCATCCCTCCGGCATAAGGTGCGGCGCAGGATGGTTCCTGATATTGCGGACTGGGCCTCCTCCGTGTGGTTGGTTTGTTGTTCCTTGATCGCTGATTTCGAATGCGTTCAGAATCTGCTAACTCTCGTTCCACAATTAAAGCTCGATCCCCACTGCATAGGTGGAGAGTTGCACTGCGATCAATCTTCCTCTAATGTCTGTGTCCAAACCCCATTCAAATCGCTAACCTTATCCTCTTTATTTGCTACCATATGCTGAAGCGTACCGTGAAAAAGCTTCAAAACGGTTCGCATATTGAGCAACTGACATTTTTCCTTGTTTCAGTTGGAGAACTCTTGAATCATTTCTTGTCTTAGCGAGTTAGGAAAATACTTTTCCATGATAGTCCTTTTCGAACTGTCTCCAAGTTAATGTCTCACTTGTCGAGTACTTTGATCAATTTCCATTTCCCACCAATGATCTGCCTCCCTTCCCTTGAAATGCCGCCATGGTCACTCTATCTTGTTCATTCCGGATGTTAGAAGTATCTAGCAACTTCTTAATCTGTCTTAACCAACTTCAGCTTCATGGGTTTGATCCACCAGGAATTTGTTGGGACATAGGTAACAAGCCCGCGAGGGACCTCGCTACAGTTCGGACTCAATTTTTGTTGTCGTGGTTCTTAATCTGAACCGAAGAGTCCAAATCCGGCAAATCGTTTTGAGAAAACAGATTTTTTTGTTTTGAAAGAAGTGCCAAACATGGACTGCTTTGCCAGATACAGAGTCGCCACCTAAATATTTTATTTTGGGAAATTTAGGAAACCCTGACTCGGTGCCAAAGGCCACGTGTCCGTCATCACCAAAGTTGCCTCGGCTCGGGAACTTGGGTACGATTGGGGAAGGTCAGCTATGAGCACCCCCTCTCCGCCCAGTCCGAAGACCGGCCTCTACTACCGTGATATCTTATTTTGAAAACATTATATGCTCTTATTCCGTTTATTAGCCTATAATTACTATGTTATGCGCACAGCAAACAAGTATAGACTAGATCGCCTAATTTGGAACAAAACATTGCATATCCGTTTGTTTTGGAAATTTTTGAAATTTGCTACTCGCAAGTAGGCTAAAAACGAATTTCAACGAGTTGTTCCAACTCAAACAATCCAACCTTTCACCCACAGGCATTCAGCAGTTTATCACATAAGCAGCTAGCCTCATGGTAAGCATGCTATTATGGTAACACTCACACGCATGCGGTATGCTAAAGCATAAAAGCTCACCTAGTACTCCAAGCCAAAACAGAAACTAGTTAGTAATCATATGCATGATCCTAGTTCATGTTAAGATGGCTAATGCAACACATGCAGAATGCAACTTAGATAGGCTCGGCTAATCTACAATGACATGTGAAATGCTGCAACTAACACGTATTCAATTTGGAATTGAAATACAGATGCAGTTAGAATGATGCGCCGAGCCCGATGCATGCAAAACAGATGAATGAATGCAAACATGCTATCATACTGTATGCTAATTTAAACATGCCCTAGTCTACCATCATAAGCAGGTAAATAAAAGGGAAGAAAGACGTGGGATTGGAAGACATACACGCACTCACACACACTTATTACACAATTGCCCTCACTCGGAGGGTCCAAATAAATATTACAGTCCGAATAAATAATACTAAATTAATTATTACAAATTAAATATTACAAAACTCCTAATTAATTAAATAAATAAGGAAGGGAAAAGGCCACAGCCCCGCCTTGGAATGCGCGAATGATGCATGCTTGAGTCCGTTTCGCCCGGAAAACCCGTACCATGCCACCGCTGCCTCTGTTTACACTGCCCTGCTTTTCTGAAAACTGCCAAAGTCTTGGGACACATTCCCTGCACACTGTAGAGCACCATCGGCTAAAGGAAATACCCACCGGCCATGGAAAATGTCCATCGGCTGGACTTCATGTTATCGGCCATTCATCCATGGCCGGTCGGCACTATAAACGGCCGGTCGGCCAAAAATTCCTGCAGAACTGGTTTTTGACAGCAACAAAGGACAGACAGTGTATGGCATGGAATTTCAAGCAAATGTAAGCATGGTCACACTCCCTATCATGCAGTGGACTCAAGGGAGCATGGCCCTCGATCCTCGGGCCATCAATTGTGCATTTTGATGCATGATGGCCTAAGAGGCCAAGGTTGCAATTCAATGAAAATGCATGCAACACACAAATGAATACCAAGACCCTATCATGTCAAAGTCAAGGGCCTCGGTGACCGAGAGTTGAGACGTGTTACATCACTTGGAGTATGAACACTTCTCAATCCTCACACTTGGCTTGACACCCCAAACCAAGCAATGCAATGCATGTTATGCAAACATGGCTCAAAGATGCAACATGAGATTAAGATGCAAGGCATGCCAAATGCAATGCAACATGTCATGGCAAGTATGCAAAAGAACTAGCATGTGACAACACATCATGAATCAAACATGCAACAAACATGTGACAAGTAAGCAACGGTGGACTTAAACCATAAAGGGGCAGACCTCAGCCCACCCCAAAACAGTGGCCAAAAGCATCCCAAATGATGGACAAAATGCTCAACAAACATGCAAGTCAAAGAGGCCCAAAGCTAAGGTATAACAAAGGGGCATTCTACTACCACTACCCCAAGCAAACATGGCATGAACCATACAACCAAAAACAGAATTTTAACATGCAAAATAAGCCCCAAATACCCTGATATGGCAGCCCCAAAGCCTCAAACATAGGGCTATGCACAATGGCCTATTCCTAGTCATGAAAGGCCAACTCTTCAAGGCATGAATGAGATGATAAATGGAGACATGTAAGCATGGTATAGGGACTGAAATAGCATGTTAAATGATTCAAAATCATTGAAATAGCCTAACCAATGCATGTTTAAGATTCACACATTCAAGGCTCACAAGCCAAAATGTGAAAGCAACTATACCAACATATCAAATGCGACCAAAACAGCACCCAACAGACCTTAAGCATGATAAAATATGGCCAAAACTTCACAAAGCTAGGCAAAAATATGAAGCATGATAGTCAAAAGTCAGATGCATTTCTAGGCAAAACAAGGGAATACAAAGCAAGTATGTTGCATGCAAAAGGCCACAAATCCGGACCAAACAGAGATAAGATATGACCAAATAGCACCAAAAACCTCTGAATAGAGAGCCAAGAACAACCACTCATGCATGTTGCCCTTTAAGCCAAAACAAGGGCAAAAGAGAGACAAAGGGGAGAGGGGTGTCCCTCCCCTATACAAGACTTCAAAACCCTTTCTTTACCACTGAAAATCCACTGGATTTCAGTGGTGAAAAGAACCAAAACACCAAGCCTCAAAGCCTAGCAATGGAGCACAAAAGGGCCAAATAAGGCCTAAGAGGGGAGTTCGACCCCCAACACCAAAATGACCTTAATGAAGATTTAAAGCATGCAAATATAAGACTTTTTCTAGTTATACACAAAGCTCAAATCATCATGCAAGACAGGTAAAAAGCAATGCAAAATTGGGGAAACTAAAGCAAAGTGTTACCCTTGAAGAACACCTCAAGAACAGCAGGTCCAGCCACTCTCTTCTGATCAAAACAAGTCCAAAAACCTCAAGAACAAACCCTCTAAGTCCCTCAAGGTCGAAGTAAGGTGTGGTAGTGTGTGTTTAGTGCAAAACTAAGGTAAAACTACACTTTTAGGCCACAAAACACACACAAAGGATGAGAGAGAGGGGGATATAGAGAGAGAGAGTATATGACAGATGTGTATGTATATATTCTCTGGTTTTTTTGTTCAAAACTTCTAACCCTAGACAAAGGAGGAAGAAGGGCTCTTATATAAGCAAAGAAAAGGCTCTAAGCTTCTCAAGGAAGCTAAATGAAAAGGGCAAAGGTGCAAATGGTTCATGGCTTCTTGAAGAAGCTGGGACAGCTGGCCAAGCTTCCCCAAGAAGCTTGGCCAAGGGTTCATCCTTCTAGAAGGAACTAGGGGTCAAGGGCTCAAAACAGCCATCCCCGTGCATGGGGAGTGGTGTTGGTGTATTCCAGCTGGCACAGCTGGCATGCACCAAGCCTGAAGGGGTGCAGAAGGGTCACCGGCCGGAAAAATAGGTCACCGGCCAAATAAAGTGCCGGCCGGCCACAGAGAGTGCCGACCGGCCATTGATACCAAGCAACCACGGCCGGTAGCAACAAGGAATGGCCGGTGATGTAAAGGGAGGGCCGGTGGATGTGGGGATGACCAACAAGCCATTCCCTGCCTTCCAAGGCAAAAACACAAGTGTTTGGTGCAAAACCAAACACTAAACGAACGAGTTAAGAGATCCTGAGGCAAGGCGCGCAGCCGAGGCCTCCGGGAACTCAAAACGAACACGAACAAGGGTGATCACTGAGTGTTCAATCAGTGACGTCCAAGTCTTGAGGACGGTCAAAAATGGGGTGTCTACAGTTGCCCCTCTTTGACAGAACTCGAAAGTCATAACAATGACGGGAGTGAATGTCAAAGCCCAGAGACGACCCATTTTTGACAAGGCTGAAGACTTAGACAAACATGCAAGACAAACAAGATATGCGCCCGGAGGCAGGGGCAAAATGCAAGACGATGCACAGAGCCGGGCATAACTTATGATCATGCAAAGAAAGCTGTAACGAAGCACACATGCAACAGTTTTAAGCTAGCATACACCAAACTACACTACACTGCAAAAAGGATATAAGAGAATTATGCGATTCTCGATACGTCTCACGCGGAGGATACAATACCTGTCCGGTTCGTCTAGTTCCACCAGTCGCAAATGAACCGTACATACAATATCGTGCCTACAAAGAAAACAAACTTAACAGGTACAATGTGATTAGAAACATGCATATTAATGTACTTGAAAATGTGTGACAACGCAAAGCAAGTGGGAAGCATAACAATGCTGTGAAGGCACAGACATGTAAGTGGAGCATGCGGTCTACGCAGGCAACGAAATTGAACACGAGCATGCGGTCTACGCAAGCAATGAAATTGAGCATAAGAATGCGGTCCACGCAAGTAATGAAATTGAACATAAGCATGCGGTCTACGCAAGCAATGAAATTGATTACAAACATGCGGTCTACGCAAGTAGTGTAATTAATTTTAAACATGCGGTCTACGCAAGCAAAACATGCGGTCTACGCAAGTAGTGTAATTAATTATAAACATGCGGTCTACGCAAGTAATGAAATTGAATATACACATGCGGTCTATGCAAGTAATGAAATTGTTCATAAACATGCGGCCTACGCAAGCAAAACATGCAGTCTACGCAAGTAGTGTAATTAATTATAAACATGCGGTCTACGCAAGCAAAACATGCGGTCTATGCAAGTAATGAAATTGATTATAAACATGCGGTCTACGCAAGCAATGAAATCGATTACAAACATGCGGTCTACGCAAGTAATGAAATTGAATATACACATGCGGTCTACGCAAGTAATGAAATTGAATATACACATGTAGTCTACACAAGTAATGAAATTGAGTATAAGCATGTGGTCTACGCAGGCAATGTGTATAAAAAGAGACTCGAACACATGTAAGTAAAGCATGCGGTCTACGCAAGCAATGTGTATAAAAAGAGACTTGAACACATGTAAGTAAAGCATGCGGTCTACGCAAGCAATGTGTATAAAAAAACTTGAACATGTAATGCAAAGCATGCAACACAGTACAATCGAAGCGTGTTGTGGAGCTCACAAGATGCAAAAGGATACGGGAAGGGATGTTCCTCGCTCGTACAGAGCGTCGCTCAAAAAGATACGGCCTGAGGTCAACTTGAAGGCCTACTAATGTTTTAAAAGCGCGCTTTCTTGCAATATCTTGAATAATGAAGGTGCTAAACCATATAATTGACCCTGAACAAAGGCGCAGGTGGTGTATCGACCTTAAGAAAAAGGAGGGGGTTATCAATAGCAATCCCGATACTCTGCTGCCCTACTTTCCTTTTGCTTTACTTTCCTTTTTTACTGGCAATTCAAGCACATTGCACTGCCTCAGGCAGGTTTGTAATCATCATTTTTCAAAACTGTGTATTTTCTTGCAAAACACATGACGGAAATGAAACTGCTATTTGGTTCGAAAGATGTTACATTTGCACGTTCTGTGCATCGCATCGCATGGCATCACATAACAATGTGGATGAAATTTGTTTGAAAATAGAGCATCCGCATCGTAATAATCAGGTAGTGAACCCACTTACAACTCGATAAGCAAAGAAGAGAAATTCGACACAACCAACCAAGTGCGAGTACAACTCGATAAGCAAATGCACAAAGACTTAAAGAGAGTGAAATACAACTCGATAAGCAAATGGACAACAACTCGATAAGCAAATGGGCGCGGCTCCGTAAGAATTGATCACTGGAGGGTATTGGAAATGGTGGGATTCCCCGACTTCTCAGCATAAACAGCTCAGGGAACAAGGGGGAAGACCACCGGCCCCAGGGAAGAGCCACCGGCCATGAGGAATCTCCACCGGCCAAAAGTGATGGCCGGTCGGCACCATACTTGGCCGGCCGGCCAAAAATGGAAAAAACTAGCAGAATGCTGACACCTGTCCTTCATTCAACCTTATCCCCTCCAAAAAGCCCCAGCTTCGTAGTTCTTCTTATTTCAACACTGATTTGCTCCAAATGGAAGAATTTCTTGCCCAAAATCTTGCAGCTTGGATTAACAACTTGGATGGCTCGGAAAAGCTGGGTTTCCGAGGCTTCGATATAAATGCCCTATTCACTCTGCGTCGTACCCCGCTGCATTTTCCATTTCTCCATGCCGCGGCAAGGTTTTGGAACCCGGTAACACACGTCTTTAGCTTTAGCGGACAAGAGGTGTGTCCTACCTTCGAAGATTTCCAAGCTCTAATGGAGTCCGAGCGCGACGAGGAAATCTTGCCCCAACTTAATTTTGGCCATGCCCAATCCTTAGGGCGGATGTGTGGACTTACTATGTACGACGCTCGGTCCCTGATCTGTGACGGAATGCTGGATATTCCGAGCTTGATTTATCGGTTTTCTGATGCCGGCGACCGCAGCGACCATCATTGGCAAGGCTTTCGACGGCATGCCCTCTGCTTGTGCATGCTATCTCATTTTCTGTTTGCCTCAGGCTCCGGAGGATCTAGCGTTCGATTGATCGAGGTTGCTCAAGGCTTGAAGGAGGGCAAGAGCTGCATTGCCATGATCTTGGCTGAGACGTTGATGGGCTTAGGCGCCTTTTATCATCGAGAGACAACCAGGTTTGCGGGTAGTCCACTGCTGCTGCAGGTAATGTTCCCCACCCGATCTCACATATGTATTGCTTACGTCATTCGGCCCTCAAGCTCGGTTTTTCTCACAGAAACCCTTTCCTCACTTTTCCTCTCATCGCACATCTCTCTATTCTTTATTCTCTCATTTTTTTAATCCCTTCCTAGGTATGGTTGATGGACAAGTTGCAGGCTGTGGACCCTTGCCCAGCTTACTCAGCTCGTGGTTACTTTTTCAGGCAACACCTAGTTGACGCCGTTGATGAGGGTTGGTGGTTCGGCTGGATGTGCAGCTTGTCTGCAGACCGTATTGCTTGGCAGTGCCCTTGGCTCAATCTCCCGGCAATGAGTTACAGTATGTCTCGGCAGACCGGGATTCGATTGATTGGCTTGACTCACTGCGTGTTCTATTTCCCATTCCAGTTCCGACGCCAGTTTGACCATGATCAGACTTGTCCACCCGAGGGGATAGAGTATCCAGCTACATTCCCGGTTCGAGGCACGCAGCTTATTCGGCAGGCCGCAGCGTGGAGGACTAGAGGACTCCTGGCCCCCGCTCCCACTTTCAGTTGCACTTTGTCTGATGAGTGCGTAGATTGGCTTAACGAAGAGGCACAGATCGGGCCTAGCTTGGCATCAGAGGCTTCGACCAGCTCTGGAGGGGGCGCAGGGACACCTGACTTGACTATGCCCCGGATTTATTGCTTTATTAGTACTTTCAAGTTTTCGTTATGGATGTAATAAAAAGCAACTTCGATTGTATGCAAGAGCAGGAGAACTCTGTTTGAAATCAATGAAATTGAAGGTTGTGGTACTGAAAATTTTCCGCTTTGGTCCAAAAATGGTCTTAGTTGTAAAAAGATTTATTTGAACAAAGTCAGCTTTATTAAAATCTTTCAAAACTATTTTCGGTATGGATCAAGAACTGGACACGCCTGAGATCTGTCACTGAGATGCACAATCCCGGATCCCATCAACTGGAAAGTTGCCCCTAGTTTGCATAGTACCGCGGCACTGTACAGCAACGGAAAGTTGCCCCTAGTCTGCAAAGCGCTACACCGGAAATCATTAGCCGAACTCTTGAATGCTGAATAGACAAAGATGGCTCAAGACGACCAAACGGACAAAGTTGATCGGGGAAAAAGGTTATGGCTGAACTTCAGGATGAAGCTGCCTACGTATCCCAAAGATGGGAATCAAGCCTTACGTAGTTCGGCTAGGGTTCACTCGAGTATTTTCACTCTCCTTTTACGCTCTAACTTTTGCCAAGGCCGCCCTTTGCGGGTTTTCAACCTTGCGAGCTCAGTTTTTATAATTTCAAAATTTTTTGTGCTCTGAGTTTTGCCTAGGTCGCCCTTTCGGGTTTTCGGCCTAGCGAGCCTCTCAAGGGTAATATTTCTTCAACTTGTCCATGTTGATCGGTTGGGAGAACTCTAGGCCATCTAGGTCCATCAGAACCACAGCTCCACCTGACCAAATAGACTTGATGATGTATGGACCAGTCCAATTGGGTCTGAACTTGCCCCTTGGGTCGTGGATGGGAGCTCGGTTATCTTTGAGCACCAAATCTCCTTCTTTTAGATTCCGGGACTTAACTTTCTTGTTGAAAGCCCGGGCAATTCTGCGCTGATAACCCTGAACATGGTACAGTGCTTTCAGTCTTCTCTCATCAAAGAGCATGAGTTCCTCAAATCTGCTCTGCTGCCAATCTGCCTCGGCTATTTGACACTCAGCCAATACTCGTAATGACGGAACCTCAATCTCAATAGGTAGAACGGCCTCCATCCCATAAACCAATGAATACGGAGTCGCCCCAGTAGAAGTTCTGATTGAAGTCCGGTAGCCCCACAGAGCGAACGGCAACTTATCTGGCCAGTCCCGATAGGTTTCCACCATCTTCTGCAATATGTGTTTGATGTTCTTGTTGGCGGCCTCAACTGCTCCATTGGTCTGCGGCCGGTATGTAGACGACTTATGAAAAGCCACATTGTATTTCTCCAACAAATCAATCACCTCCTTCTTGAAGTGGGAACCATTGTCTGAAATAATCTCGTTTGGGACTCCATAACGACAGATGATGTTGTTTCTGATAAACTTTGCGACATGCGAAGCCTTCAACACCGCATAAGATTGGGCCTCGACCCACTTCGTAAAGTAATCTATCGCTACCAGGATAAACTCGTGCCCATTCGACCCCTTCGGAGTAACAGCCCCAATCACATCGATTCCCCAAACTGAAAATGGCCATGGCGAAGTCATGTTGTACAGCTTTGACGGCGGGATGTTCATACGGTTTGCATGGATCTGGCATTTGTGGCATCGCCGAACAAAGCCGATACAATCCTCTTCCATGGTAGACCAGTAGTAGCCCTGTCTGAGGATCTTCCGTGCCAGCATTACCCCATTCATATGTGCCCCACATTCTCCTCCATGGATGGCCTCCATCAAGCGCTTCGACTCTTCAGCTTCTACACAGAGCTTATGCATTCCCAGATGACCTCTCTTATACAGCTTCCCCCCAGATGATGAACTGGACGGCCATTCTTCTGATTGCCCTTTTATCCTTGGCATTTGCCCCTGGTGGATACGTCTCCTTCTCCAAGAAGTTCCAAATGTCGTAATACCAGGGTTTGTCGTCCTAAACCTCGTCTATGGCAGAAATTGACTCATATGCTGGTACGAACTTCTGGTCAATGATGACTGGACGCATCCGGACTCCATAGAGTTGCTAGTGAATCTGCGAACTTGTTGTTCTCTCTTACTAGGTGAGTGAAATTTAGCTTCTCAAACCGAGGAAGTAACAAATCCAAGGTCCGGTGGTAAATTATCATCTTTTCCTCTTTGACTTTCCAGTCTCCTTTCGCTTGAGATACAACAAGGTTTGAGTCCCCAATGACGTCCAACCGTTTTTGCCCCTAGTTCTAGGGTTGCTTCTAAACCGGCAATGTATGCCTCATATTCTGCCTCGTTGTTTGAGACTTTGAACCGGAGTTTGAAGGCTAGTGGGATACGGGAATTGTCGGGCGCTATCAGCAACACTCCTATCCCATACCCATACTGGTTTGACGCTCCGTCAAAGTACATCGTCCAAGTTTCGTCTTCGACATACAAAATGGCTTCATCTGGGAATCGGTACTCAACCGCTTCATCCCCTTCAACCGGGTGGTCGGCAAGGAACTCTGCCACCGCTCTTCCCTTTACTGACTTACGCGTCACATACTTCAGATCAAACTCAGAAAGCAACAGCAGCCAACGAGCTAGCCTACCCGTAAGTGCCGGTTTCTCGAAAAGATATTTGATGGGATCGAGTCGTGAAACCAACATTACAGAGTGAGCTAACAGGTAGTGCCGCAGCTTCCTGGTAGCCCATACCAAGGCCAAACAAGCCTTCTCCAGTGGAGTGTAGCGGGTCTCGTAATCCAGCATCTTCTTGCTCAGATAGTAGATGGCCTTCTCCACCTTGTCCTCTGACTCTTGTGCGAGCATGCAGCCCATAGTAGTCTCAGTTACTGAAAGGTACAATATCAACGGTTTCCCCGGCTCTGGCGGCGACAACACGGGCGGGTTCTGTAAATATTCTTTGATCTGTTCAAAAGCGGCTTGGCATCGGCCGTCCCATTGGAATTTCTTTCCTTTCTTCAAGAGACCAAAAAATGGTTCACAAGTCAAGGTTAATTTTGAGATAAACCATCTTATGAATTGCACTTTACCCAGAAAGCCTCGCACCTCTTTTTCAGTCCTTGGTGGTGGCATTTCTAGAATGGCCTTGATTTTGGAAGGGTCGACTTCGATGCCCCTTTGTGTAATCAGAAACCCTAGCATTTTTCCCGCGGTAACACCGAATGTACACTTCTGAGGATTTAGCCGCAACCGAAATTCCCTGATCCTTTGAAAAAACTTTTGCAAAGCAGTGTAGTGGCCCTCTCTTTCTTTGGACTTCACAATCATGTCGTCTACGTACACCTCAACCTCTTTGTGGATCATGTCGTGTAATATTGTGGTCGCGGCTCGTTGATAAGTAGCTCCAGCGTTTTTCAACCCAAATGGCATCACTCTGTAACAGTATGTACCCCACGGGGTGGTGAAAGCGGTCTTTTCCCGGTCTTCGGGTGCCATTACTATCTGATTATAACCTGAGAAGCCGTCCATAAACGAAAGCAAAGCATGCCCCGCTGTGAAATCCACCAGCTCGTCAATGTGTGGCAGGGGAAAGTCGTCCTTCGGACTGGCTCTGTTCAAATCCCTGAAGTCCACGCATACCCGGATTCTGCCATCCTTCTTTGGTACTGGAACAATGTTGCCCAACCAAGTCGGGTATTCGGATACCAGCAGGAAGCCTGCGTCAATTTGCTTGGTAACCTCCTCTTTAATCTTAATGGCCCAATCAGGGCGGATCCTCCTGAGTTTCTGTTTGACAGGTCGAGCCTCGGGGTCGAGAGGGATCCGGTGCTGTACAATCTTAGGATTGATTCCAGGCATGTCTTCGTAGGACCACGCGAAAACATCTTTGAACTCTTTTAATAAAGCGACTAAGCGCTCGCGTTCCTCCGAAGACAACGTGGACCCGATCTGGACCAGCCGCGGGTCCTTCTCAGTACCAACATTCACAGTAATGATTTCATCAATTAAGGGTTTGACAAACCTTTCCTGCTCTTGATCAATTAAACGTTGCAAAACCGGAGGAATTTCTTCCTCGTCGTTTTCGTCAAAATTTTGAAAATCCTGATTCAAGCAATAAATCAAAGGCACAGAAAAGTACTCAGAAACCACATTCACCTCATTCTCATTAAGTGCTTCCAAACCGTTTGATTCTTCTATTACAACGGACTCAAAAGAGAAAGAAAAAGACGACCTGGACAGGACTGTGGCATCCGGGTTATCACCCCCAGGAATACCGGACTCAGACTCAGTCGAGCTGGAACCTGATTCCGACTCACAGGACTCGGTGTAATCAGATTCCGGCTCACTACCTGACCCGGTGCTACTGGACAAAAATCCTTCCTCGTACTGCCAGGTGAGGGAGGGTGCGATGGATGCATCCAAAATAGTTGATGGTAGGCCTGCAGCCGTTTCATTCCCGATCATGGACACCGAGAAGTTATCCCCCAAGCACAGCTGGTCGATCGGAGGATCTGAAAGTAGACATGCCAGTGCTACCCCCATTTCAAGTGCGGTGTCCTCAGACTCCATTTCACTGCTCTGTTCTACCTCAACTGTCGGGTCTGTCTGCTCTTCAGCAACATCATCCCCAGGTAACTGTAGGTCGAAGAAAATCTCGAACCCCGGTACGCGCTTCTTCTCCACGTTCAGCCACGGCTCCGGAAAACCAGAAAATGGAAAATCCTCCCCCTCCCGGACGAAGCGTCCGTTTAGGGTACCCTGGATGGGCCGGTGCATCAACTCAAAGGGTTTTCCCATCTGTTTCGCTCTGGCTCTCCCAGCCATCTCTTTTCCTTTTCTTACCCAATCCTCCTTGGTGGGCAGATAACCCAAGCCGAAGGTATGGGGGTTGTGTGGCACTTCAGCTAATGCTGCGACGCCCTTGCGGCCGCTCTTTCCTAATCCCATCCCGGGGATGTATTGGAGCTTGTTCATGAGATACACTGCTTAGGCACTGACATATATCCCCTCGTTAACAGTCATGATGTTCTGTACAACCTGAGCCTCAGCTAGGGTAAAACCTGATATGAACACATCCTCCATGCCATGTTCGATTTCTAGAACAGCCGTAGATACCTCCGGTGGTGGATGGATTGATGAATTCCCGAAAACAATGGCTACTCCCTTCCCATAGGGGTATTTCACCATGTGATACAAAGTGGATGATACCGCCTTCACCTGATGTAGCCACGGCCGCCCCAAAAGCAAGTTGAAAGTTGTAGGCACCTCTAAGACATGGAAATCTATCTCATGCTGTCCCGGCCCAACTTTAGTCTGAACTTTTACGGTTCCCATCACTTCTCTACTTGTATTGTCATATGCCCGGATGACCTGGGCTGTTGGTACAAAATCCGCGATTTTCAAACCGATTGCATACGCTGTCCTTGCCGGGCAGACGTTGATGGCGGATCCGGTATCAACAAGAACCACCGGTATCCATTTATTCCTACATTCCACGGAAATGTAGAGCGGCTTGTTATGGTCTGCCCCCTCGGGTGGCAATTCCTTGTCGGAAAAAGTCAGCATCGGGGTAGCTCCTCCCGGAAAGACTAATCCCACCAGCTGTTCTGGCGTGGTTTCTATCGAAAGCTTTGCTTTGTCCATGGCTGATAAGACAGCCTGTCTATGCACTCGTGATGCCATGAGCAGTCCCTAGATGGAGATGTCTGCTTGTATCTTTTTTAGCTGTTTAAGTACAGCTTCCTCCTCAAGTTGCTTCTCCTTTTGCTTCTTAGCATCTCTATCCTTTCCCGAGGCCTCTGGTTGATCTAGGTGCGGGGGTTTGAAGTACCGCCCGCTCCGCGTCATATGGTCGACCTTTCCAAGGTACCAGGTGTCATCGGGTTGGTTGTTCCCCCAATCTTCATCTGTGTGGGCAAGACACAAGTCCTCATCTTCCCACCATATTCCATCAGCAGCTGACAAACATCTGTCCGGCTCTGGTATAACTGTTCTTGTACTCGCAGCACTTTCCATCCGTATGTCCGCAGCATTCTCAGTTCCTGTGCACACAGCAGTTTCAGTCCCCACATTGGCCTTTGCCTTCCTGATTCTCTCAGAATCTTCGAATCTTTCCTGTTCTGGGTGTGTCAATACAACCGACTGTTTGATAATTCCTGTACTCGACATGCTCCAATCCTGAGCGAAATTCTTGACACCGGCGCTCTCCGGCGATGCACTCTGTTCTTCGACCTTTCCGGCTGTCACTGACATTCTTGCCCCTGCCGGGCCTTGTTCTGGCTGAAACTCTTCTACCACATCTGGTTGATCGTCCAACCATCCCGTAGCCTCTGTCGATTCCTCATAATCAAACCAGTTGACTGCCACGTCCCCTGGATCTTGGTCACTGTAAAACTGGAGATTGGCAAGGTCCTCTCCCACAACCGTTAAATCGTCTGCTCCCTGTCCCAGACTGTCCCCTTGGATCACACACAGCTCCCCCTCTGTTGGTAGTTCCATATCTGGCCTATCCTGGCCTATTGATAAAATGTAGTCACCCGGACTATAAGCTTTCTCAATACCACTCCCAGATTCCGCAGACTCTAGCTCAACAACCCCCTTCTCCTTTGGAACCTTCTCTCTCCTGTCCTCGACAGTCACCACCGCTGGCTTAGGTTGGGTTATGGAGATGTCCATCATGCACAAATAGGTGCAATCGGGAATAAACACCTCCGGCTTAGGCAGGTGGGAAGAAGTGATATAGATGCTAGGATCGTAAGGCGTGACCCCAGTTTGGACGAAGTTGACTCTTTTGGGTGGTGGAGCTTGGTTATGTGTGGGGAGAGGGTTTGTAGTAATGTTGGGTTTCTCGGGAGGCAAAATCACCCCATTATCGATGAGATCTTGAATCTCATGACGTAATCGGAAGCACAGATCGGTGTCATGACCGTGCTGTTGGTGAAATGCACAATATTTGGCTGGGTTGTGGGTAGCGGGGAGTCTTTCTGGTAAGGGTCGCGGCTCTAGGGGCTTCAAATGCCCTTTTCTAATTAAAACCCCAGAGCTTTGGACAGGGGCATATAAAGTGGAGTGAAGGTTCTGGTGTTTTTGGGTGGGTATTTGGCTGTTTGTGGGTTGCTTCCAGACGCACCAGAGAATGGTGTGGCCGCCATATTTCTTGGAGGGGGGTTAGTGGTAACCATGCTCACTTCGGAGGCTCTTGTAGTTGTAGTACCGCTCGGGCCTGCATTAGTGTTGCGGTTGAAAGGTCTTCGGGTTGCTTCCGGTCATTATCAATTAAGCCTTGCTTCAAGGCATCCTCAATCTGCACCCCCATTTCATGTAGGTCAGAAAAAGTAGAAAATGGGAGTACAATCATCTTCTGCATCAACTTCGGCTGAAGATTGCGCACAATCATCCGAATCTGGTCTTTGTCTGTAGGCCTCAAGGTCATCATCGAAGCCTTGGCCCTCCATCTGGTTACGAATTCTGAGAAACTCTCTTTAGGTTCCTGCCTTGTTGTCTCGAGATCACGGGTTGTAATCTCGATTTGTGTATTGTATGAATACTGCGCAATGAAGGCCTCAGCCATCTCGTCCCAGTTTCTCTTGACATCATCTTCTAATTTGGCATACCATATGGCCGCCACACCTAACAAGGTCCGGCCGAACAAAGACATCTTCTGAAGTCTACTGAGGCCCATTGGTCTTAGGACATCTGAAAACAGTCTCAGGTGCACCATGGGGTCCCCGGACCCATCAAATCAATCAATATGAGGCATTTTGAATCTGTCAGGCAGCGTCACAGCTGCGTCGGTATATCCGTCTTCAATATCGGGGATGGTCTTGACTCCCTGGGATCTCTTGAACAGCTTTTCAAGCTTGCTCAACTTCAGTGCGGTAGGATCAGTCTCGAACTCAAAGGGAGAGTCCGGTAGGTTGGTGGGTGTTTTTGATAACTGGGGTTGGATTTGGGGTAGGATCGGGGGTGGAGGTGGTCTTGTGGGAAGTTCTGTATCATTCTGAACATTGGCAGTCTTGTAGACACCCCATTTTGACCGGCCCTAAGACTTGGGCGCTTTCTTTTGATTACCCGATGATGACAATTAGAATGTGTTTCTCAAAAAATTCTCAGTAAGAAAGATGGAATTTAAGTTTTAATCCCAACCTTCACCCATTTTTTGGCCAAACTATTTTAGACCTTAAAACCCTCTTTTCAAAATATGTTTTTTTAAAATGTTTCTACAATGTCCCGAGGCTCCCATTTCGATTAAAATATTGCACTTTTCAGTAAACCGAGTAAGGACAAAGTGGAAATAAATGGAAGGGAGGTGAAACTTTTTGAAAAATATTTAAAAACATCTTCTTATAGGTTTGGAGTTGAAGGAAATAGGAGGGGATGAAAGAAAACTGGTTTAGGAAAAGGATGAGTATCAAATCATTAAGAAGGAAATGAGCAGCCTTCACTAAATTAGACATTTTTCTTTGTACACTTGGAATTTAAATATGAGGCCACCACCATTGAAAAGTAGACTTCTGGGGCTTCAATTTAGACCCAAGAACCACCTCAGACCAAGTCCAAATAAGGGAGATATGTCCATTTGAAGTTGGGCTTAAGAGCAGATTTTGTTGACCCAGCCCGAGTCAGCCTTTACTAAATTATGTATATCTCTTTGTACACTTGGAATTTAAATGTGAGGCCACCACCATTGGAAAGTAGACTTCTGGGGCTTCAATTTGGACCCAAGAACCGCCTAAAACCAAGTCCATATGGGGGAGATATGCCCATTTGAAGTTGGACTTAAAAGCAGATTTTGTTGACTCGGCCCAAAATAACAATAGCCCATTTTTTCTTGGTTTTGGTTCGGTTGGGACAACCCATTTACCTATTTTCTGAGCTATTCAAGTGCATCCACTCATTCTCCATTATACCTAATCATCCCCCATTGTCAAAAAGAGGTTTTGTTTGCATTCATAAAAGAGTATCCCATGCAACCACCTTGAAAATTTGCCCTCCTATCACACTCTTGTCTCCCACTTTGTCTCCCACCTTGTTTTTGACCTTTACTCTCCCTCGTTGCCTATATACTTTGTCTCCCACCTTGTTTTTGACCTTTACTCTCCCTCGTTGCCTATATAGAATGATCATATTGTAAGAGAGAAGAAGAGGACCACGAAATTGAAGAGAAAGGAGTGAGAAAAGAGTGAAAAAGAGAGAAAAATTGAGTTTTTGAGCCAAAAATATTCCTATCTTCCATATACACCCCATACCTTCCATAGCTACTGAAATTCCTCATTTCCATACACCAAAACCACTCCAAAAATTCTGATATAGCCAAAGATCAATTGCCTTGATCATAAGGAAGAGTGTTTAGTGATTGAAAGTGAGAAAAACTAGAGAGTTAGCCACTTTCTATACCACAAGCTCCATAACCTCCATAATTTCAAATTGAGGATTTGAGAACACACTTCCTACACTTGAGGGTGATCAAGAGGAAGTTTGGAAATCAAAAAGTTCAATCTTTCTTTGGAAGGTGAATTGTTAGTCTTTCATTTTCTTATATTTTATATCTTATATTTATTTTCATGCTTCTTATTTCATTGTGTTTTGTTATAATCTAAGTGGTTTGTTTATCACATATTTATTTTCTTACTTTATATTTCATAGTGTGTTGTTATAATCCTAGTGGTTTGTTTATCTCATAATTATTTATTTATTTATTTATTTTTATTCGCATGTTTTAATTTCATATTAGTTTTATTGTAATCTTGCATGTTCTATCTTATAATTATTTTTTTCTTGTATTAGTCTCATATTAGTTTTGTTGTAATCTTGCATGTTCTATCTTATATTTGTTTTATTGTTTTTTATGTTGTAAGTTTGCACTTTTTATTTTATTTTATATTTGTTTTCGTGTTTTTAATCTAACCGGTAGTGGTTAGTTGAGCCACCTACATATTTTTTGTTTGTGCCTTTTCTTGGTTTCGCAACAAGACAGGTTTTGCTTGGCCTAGTTGGCTGGCCGGCCTATTTGGCCAGTCGGTTAGCTTCTTCCAGACAAGATGGCGTAATCTCCCAATGTTGACCAATTTCCGGTGGTGGTTCCAAAGAACATGAAGTTTTTATTTTATTTATTTTTTTAATTTTGAGTGTATTGTGAGGTTTTTATTTTGTTGTAATATTCTCCTCATCCCTCTCTAATTTGGTTTGTAATTATTCTTTAAAATGTTGTAATAATTCCCCGCCCCGCTTCTTTCTATCCTGTTCTTTTACTTGCTTTCTTTATTTGTACATAAACATCATATTTTGTCTTTCATTATATCCATGCTTTGCATCTATGTTTCATGCATCTTGATTCGGCTAAGTTTGCATTTATGGATTTAATCAAATTCCTATGTGATTATGAACACTACCTCATGTTCTTGAGATGATTCACATGTCATATCTTAGAAGCCGAATCTTTAGTTGCATCTCATGAGTGGATTGCATTAGGATTCTGTATATAAGATCATGCATATTTTACAAACTTTGTTTTGTAGTTGTTCGAGGGACGTCGGTCAATCTGTGAGTTTTTATACTTTAGCATCCCATTTGTGTGTGTTTTTCTTACTATGTGTTAGCATTCTACCATGAGGCTACTTGCTTACTTGATATAAACTGTTTGAATGCCTGTGGATGAAGGCTTGTTGTTTGAATTGGAATAATTCAATAAATGTACGTTTTAAACCCACTTTGCAGTGGCAAATTCACAAACTTTAAGCCCACTTTATCAAGTGGCAAATTCAAACCCTTTTCAAAAAACAAACATGAAATTGAATTGTTCCAATTTGAGCAAACGAGTCTATACTTGTATGCTTCATATAGTAAATTTTAGGATATATTCAATAATCAGGATGTGAACATATAAAGAAAATAAAAAGTCATATCATGGTTTAGTAGAGGCCGATCTTTTGATCGGGTGAGCGGGGGTGCTCATTATTGACCTTCCCCTCTCATACCTAAGGTTCCGAGCCAAGCATCCTTGGTTACGACGAACAATGGCCTTGGCACCGAGTCATGGGTTTCCTAATTTCCCAAAATATTAGGTGGCGACTCTGAGATCTGATGATGCAGTCCATTTTTGACAAAATTGTAATAAAATGGATTTTCAATAAAATTTGCCAAATCTGGACTCTCATCTACGTTTCACATTGCACTCGTGAGACTTGAGATCAAAGAGATCTCGGGAGTCTGAACTGTTTAACGCGCGCGGGTACCCCCCGGGCATGTTACAAGTCTCCCCGAGGATTGGAACTCCTGGTGGGGAAGGGACTTGTTGCGAAGCAGAGGCTCCGGTTTGCTGCTGTAACCTCGCAATTAACTC